>CALNXI010000188.1:269745-309301 GCA_942486025.1 Porites evermanni | reverse complement strand
GCTAAATATCTCCCATCAGCCTTCTTTGGCCTTTTTTATAATTGTTCTGAATTGTGTTTAATAAAATAGTGAATCATACAAGGGAGGTAAAATTGAAAAAAAAAATAAAAAACAGACAACCTCTATTTTTTTTTTCTTTTTTAATTTTATGGATTGAACCAGACCCCCAAAGATATGGTTAAAGGTAAGGAAAAAGACCGGGGGGGGGGGTGGTTGGGATAAGACAGAGAAGTAGAGCCTGTAAGCATTGTTTTCATTACGTCATTTCGGTATACCAGCTTCTGGTAACCATCTAATTGGGTGATTTTCATAGTTTTACGTCAACACTTACGTTACACACGTGGCTTCAAACAAACATGGTGAGCGTGTGTAACCTTCCTTCACCGCACATTTTGACACGAGAAACTGTTTTTCTGGAAGCGTGCGGGCTGAGATATTTAAAAAGGTGTTTACAGGTTCTCTCCATCTCTCTTCCCGCTGTTTTTCGGTCGCTCGCTTTTTTTGCTACTCGCCCGTTTTCTTCTCTCGTCTGCACCGACCGAGAGCATGGCACAGGCTAAGTTCTAGCGCCTTACAGTACGCATCCAAGAGAGCGTCTGTGTTAGAGAAAAAAGTAATGAGGGGCATGGAACGCGCTTCCAAGGAACCGACCTCAGCTGAAAGTAAGGATTGATTTCCACTGTCGCGTAATTTTTACGTGCGCACGTGCGTAAAATTTGCGTTCGCATATAAAAAAGGTCGCACGTAAGCGTAAAAGTAGAACCTCGCTCAACTTCACGTTCAATCTCAACACTTTATATCTTCCCTCTATTTTATTTACGTGATTAAAATTTACGTGCGTTAACGTGCGTAGCCAAAAACGCGTCAGTGGCAATCAACTTTATGTAGGACTATGTGGCGGCGAGTGCTTTTTCTAGTGTCTGGCTGAGAAAAATACCCGCCGAGATTTTTAGCCGTTATAAAAGAGAGATGATAGAAAGTTAAAAGGTCGTGAAATTACTCTCGATGCTTAGTTGAAGAAAGCGAGTCTTAAAGACGTTTCTGTTAGTACGGCAAGGACGACGGAAAAACTGACGGCTCTGAGATATACGGCCAAACGGTAGACGCCAAAGCTGTGTTCTATCGAGTTCAGTATTCGTGCTCAGCAAACTTCTCAAGTGCCCCTCTACAAATCTTGTTAGTAAGTGCTAAGCCGCTCGCTTACCGTGTGAGAATTCTTAATACTACTACATGGTAGTATTAAGAATTCTTAATACTACCATGGTGCCATTTTATGCAACGGAAACTTCACCAAACGAAAGAGACCTTATCGATCCCGAATCCATTAGCGTGTGCTATTTCCTTTATTTGTATAATTTGTATAAAAATCAGTTTGTATTAAAATAACCTCTCTACAACCCCTGCAGGCAAATGCGTATAAGCTAAGTTTGAGAAAAAATGGATGAGAAAGTCACAGAACCTTTCAGTATCTGTATATTGTAACGAAAATAGCAGGCAGATGAGAAACGCGACTTACGAGGAGCAATTAAATGTGATGCGCGCGTGACAGGAGGAAGCGCCTCACTCGCGCCCAGAAAAGCTATCCATTCCGCCCAACCAAACGCGAAGCTTAAACATCGCCATCGGGGCTAGGTTCCTCGAAGGATGGTTAAGCTTAACCCAGGGTTAGGCCAAAATTTCAGCAAGGTTTCTTGTCTAGGAACATGTAACTGGAGCTTGAAAAGAGTGAAGAGGCCCTTAGTCCGTCGAGCGAAACGCTCGAGACACGAAAATGACCACAGGAGTGACTGAAGGCGCGAAAAAAGAGATACTATCTTTTCTCTTCTCAGGCTGCCGCCCTCGCTTCTCGTGGCTTCGCCACACGACACTCGCGCGCGCGTGTAATTCCTTTGAGGAAAAAGAGACGATAAATACTATTGGGGGATTAAACATCATACTCCCGGATAAGTACTAATCAGTCTTTTAGGAACTCCGGGGCTCAGAGAAAGCCAGCGTAAGGTTGAAAGCTGCAAAAAAGAGCTCTCACATCCTCCCCTTGAGAAAGAAAATATCTTCAAGAACAGCCGCTTCCTCTTCATCTGTGTTGACGGTATCGCTGGTCAGCGGACTTGTTCCTTTGTAAGTGTCTTGTGAGTAACCGGAGTCTGAGGTGTCAAGTCCGTCAGCAACCACTGCGTTACCACAAGGCGCGATATGTTTCTCACCCTCCAACCCATCTACAATGTCCACCACTGAAAGCGGATATCCACTGTCTAATGGTATCCTAAAAAATTAATAATATTTCAAATATTGATATACAAAAGCGAACTTTCGCAGGGAAGATGAAGGACAGCGTCATTGGACGGTAACACTGAAGGTTTACCGCGGGCAGACAAGAGAAGTTTGCAAATCTTAAGTAAAGTACTTCAAAGCTATGGTTACTACTTTCACTGTTGAAAGTTCAAGCTATTACCTATACGCTGTTAATTCACTAAACGTTTTGCCTATTTCAATTACCTAGACACGCTAGTGACATGCTGATTAATTCATCTTCACATTTGTTCACCGAGAATAAAATTTATCACCTTTCATTCTTTCACCGTACAGTACGATCTCGATATTGCTGATCCAAGCAGTATGCAGGACGCGGGTCAAATATGAACCTAGTATATGGCCTCGCTCTCCATCTCTCCATGAGTTCTCCGTAGCTCAGTGGATAGAGCGCCCGCCCGGTGTTTGTCCAAAGCTCGTGACATGCTGATTATTTCATCTTTACAATTTAAGCTTTATGGTTTAAGCTTTTTACTTCATGACTTTAATAATTAAATGACGGTGATTTTCTTCACTTGTCACTGCTTGCACTATGATTTGGAAAATAAAATTTTACTACAACCCATTACGTGGTACTGCGTTGTAAGTGTTGTTTATTAGAACCGAGCCTGAAATGACTTATTCGTACCTGCCATAACGTGAGTGAACTTCACTGTACAAGGAAAACCGCTGATCACTGTCAGAAATTTCTCTGTTCAATGAGCCTGTTGGCCTATACGGATTTGCTGAATGAGGCTCAAGAAATGCAAGTTGAGTATTAGATCCTTCGTCTGTTTGAAGCCGTTCTGCTATGGACTCTCCTCTTTCAACGGCGCTTTCTTGATCTACGTTTGGATGAAACAAGTTACTGCTTGCTCTTCCACTAAACAGATTTGGCACAACATAAAAGTCCTCATCTTTTCTTTCTCTCAATGAAGCGTCTGTATGGTTGCTATGACAAGAGCTCCTGGAACTCAACAAACCGTCATTGTGATAGACTACGTCGAGAGTTCCGTTCATGCGCTGTGAAGAGGCTTGGGTATTATCTTTTCTCGAATATCTCACGTAATTTGAATGAGTCGAGGGTACAATGAACTCGTGTTGATATCGAGGCTCTTGATAATGTTCTAAGATTTGCCTTGAATGAGGGAGACTCGGAGGCGCAGACATAACTCGTTCGTGGGAGTCTGGAACTACAGGATCTCTGTTTTCTTTTCCAAGTTCCACTCTAAACGATGAAGAAATAAAAAATAAGAGATATGCCTTGCCAGTATTTTCTGCAAGGATGTTATCTTAGTATCCCAACGTCTATATCGTTGTAATAAATAGCCGTAACGATGAAAAAAGAAAAAGAAAAAAAGACGAGAAATTATTACGCAATACCCAGCGAGCAGAGATTTCTTCCTGGCACAGCCTTTAGCATTTACGAAATCGTTCGCGTCTCTTGTCAATCGCGTTGTTAGTTTGCAAACAAAGCCATGCCAGAAAGAAACCTCTGCACGCAGGGTAAGAAGTATTGGTTTTTAAGAGTTAGGCATGAAAGGGAAAGATGAGTTTAATAACTTACATGAACACAGCTAAACAGTAACACATAAATGGACAAATTGTTAATATTAGGGAAGCGTACTAAAAAATGGAGAGAGCAAAATTCCTCGTCTCTTTTTAAAGGGGCTATGTCACACTATTTGCTGCCTTTTTAAAAAGTTAAATCTTGTCTTCGCATCAATTGAATTTTTTTAAAAAAATGGTCAAGTTTTGCTATTGAAGACTATATTTAGGTATTGATACTGTTTGCTGTCGTTTGTTGTAACGGATGACAAGGATGGGCATGGATTGAAACTTGAAAAAGTTGGCCAAGTTTTTGAAGTTTTATGCTTTGCCTGCAAAAATCACCAAAAATTATTATGGTAACTAGTGCTCCCTGATCAAATTTGTTTGATATATTCTTCATAATTGCGCAGGAGCATTTTGTGTGTAGGTAAAGGAGGCACAAAGTAATGACTTCCGTCAAAATACAGAATTGACCAATAACAGCAATAATATCTTCGTGACATGGCCCCCTTACAATCTTCACACGTTTCAGTTAATGCTTTAACCTGCGCACACTCCTAAATCAAACTCTCAAGAAACTTTTAGCTTAACAAGAATATACAACAATTTAAATTTTAATACTGCAAGGGTTCCAACCTGTTACTTGCCCTTCCACGAGACATTTCAGCCTCAGAGGGTGCACATGATACAAACGTTCCGACAGACGACTCCGCCCTCGATCCTTGTACATCTGCACCTGGTAAGAAACGACCGTTTGACAAAATGGAAGAAGAACCTACAAGGAATCAAAGATAATTAATAACGGACGCAACTTACCGAGGAGAGTCAAAAATCTCGCAAGTACCTAATAAATATTTCAACGAAGATAAAACTTAACACAGGCAGTGCTCTCTCAAAAAAAGACAATAGAAAAAGACTCCGCAAGTGGCTTAAAGATTGTAACCAATATTTGTGAACGCGAGAAAGCACGTGAGAATATAACAGCGAGAAAAAATGGAATTAGTGGGTGACTTCTCTAAAATACAACCGGACTTCAGTGACCGTGGCAGCAGTATAACACACGTACCTTCAGGGGTGGGTATCAGAGATCGAGCTGGTGACACTTGACGGGGCTGTGAGGCGGGTCTGGGCAGTGGAGACGGAGCAGGCGTCTCTTCTACGACTGTTATGGGTTGATTCATTCGACCAGTTAAAGCCTATGGTAGGGTAAGAGCATGTTCGTAAAAACACCATATGCGCGGAAACCAATTAGGCTATCCACTGGATAGTGATTTATCCGGTGGATATCATTGTCTACCTTTCCAACTACTTGGGCCTGGTTGATAGCGCTATCCAGCTTCTGAACAACTGGACCCTGGGAGATCGGGAGCTGTGCTAACTTGCCAACCTTTTATCTCGATAACAAGTGTTACTCTTGAGGGTATCAGGCCAGATATTGCACTCGATGTAATACTTGCAACTTTGTTAGTTTGTTAGTGATCATAATTTCCAGTTGTAGCTTGTGTGATTATAGGGACTTTACGATCCAACAACGGCGACGTCCATGAAAACGTCGCTCAAAAATAGAGTTTGCATCCTTTCGCTTTTTTTCGCGATTATTCCAATTCGCCTGGTTACTTAAAAAAAGCGAATTTGAGTTGGAGATGAAGAGAAGAGCAGATATAGTAGAATTTATCGCCTTGCCGTTCCCGTTCACAAGTCAACTTAAACTTTGGTCATTTTACGTCGTAGTTATGCAGGGACTGCAAAGAAATGTACTAAAAAATGCGATGCCCGCGCAGAGTTGTTGTTTTGCTAATTAAACCTATTGCTTTTTTGACATTTCCGTGGCCGCCGCCGTTTCGTACCTCAATGGGCGACCACCTCCAATGAGTGACCAAAATTTCAAAGTTTTCTAAGTCAAAGCCCTATAGTTAGAACCTCTCGTCAACGACCACCACTTATAAGCGACCACGACCACTTTTTGTGTTGACCGCTTTATAATTTTCCAATGTTTTCAACTTGTCATTTGTAAGCGACCGCTAGACGCATGGTGTGATCTCTATGTTTGCTGTTTGTAATACGCTACGCAGAGTATACGAGAAACTTTAAATGATGGGATGGAGCTACACATATCCTACTTTTGAAATTGCGTGACATAATTTTTTGTTTCACAAAGTGAATAAAAGGTGTCCGGACCTGGACCTCTTCTACTGATTGATTCTCGTAACCGACCACCCCCGGCCCGTACGCGACCACAAAATCTTCGCATCTTGGGTGGTCGCTTATGGGAACTGTATTCGAAGAGTTTACAAAACAAATTACCTGACCAGCAGTTAGCACGTGTTTTGGTGACTTCACTGACGACGGTGGCTGTTGTTGTTGTTGTTGTTGTTGTTCCTGCTGCTGTTGCTGCTGCTGTTGTTGTAGGGTCTCAACCTGTTGAAGTTGCTGTTGAAGCTGTAACTGTTGTTTCTGTAGCTCAATTTGTTGTTGCTGCAGTTGTAATTGGAGCTCGTATTCACGGCAGTATAACCGGTACACAGCATCCAGCTCAGCTGAGAAGTTCCCTGATACTCCAGACGCTTCTGAGAAAGACCTGGTACAAAAACAAAAGGATCTGTAACCGCCGCCTGGTTAGCTCAGTTGGGTGAACGACGGTCTGCTGAGCGGATCGGAGGTCGCGAGTTCAAACCCTTACTGGACCAACACTCAGGGTCTTTATATAACTGAGAAGAAAGTGTTGCCTTTTTAATGACATCTGCAAACTGTTAGACTTTCTAGTCTTCTCGGATAAGGACGAAAAACCGTAGGTGCTGTCTCACAGCACTTACACTTATCTGGTTCTTGTGGGACGTAAAAGAACCCACACCACTGTTTAAAAAGAGTAGGGGACGTAGACCCTAGTGGTATGGCCAACCTGTCCTGGCCAGGGGCCCGTTTCTCGAAAGTCCCGATAATTAACGGGCCCGGTAAGCTGTAAGATCGAGGTTTCAATAGTTTTGCACCTAACATGATAAAACTATCAGTTAATGAAACAAAATGGAGTAGTTTGCTAGCCAGGACCCGTGCTCTTATTCTTTATATTTCAATTTGATTAGTTGATTTCGGGCCCGTACAGTTACCGGGACTTTCGAGGAACGGGCCCCTTGGGCCCGTTTCTCGAAAGGTCCGGTAACTTTTCGGGCCTGATATCAAATATTCAAGTAGAAATAAAAAGAGTAAGAGCGCGGGTCCTGGCTAAAAGACTACTCCATTTTGTTTCATTAACTGATAGTTTTATCATGTTAGATGCAAAACTACTGAAACCCCGGTCTTTAATGTAAACGGAGACAGCTTACCGTGCCCGTTAATTATCGGGACTTTCGAGAAACGGGCCCCTGGGGCCCGTTTCTCGAAAGTTAACGGGCCCGGTAAGCTGTCTCCGTTTACATTAAAGATCGAGGTTTCAACAGTTTTGCATCTAACACGATAAAACTGTCAGTCAATGAAACAAAATGGAGTAGTTTGCTGGCTAGGACCCGCGCTCTTATTGTTTATATTTCGATTTGAATATTTGATATCGGGCCCGTAAAGTTACCGGGACTTTCGAGAAACGGGCCCCTGGACTGGGTGCGCTAACTGTAAGGGGAGATTTTAGTACAGGGATAAACAAATGATCCTCATTCAGGTGTCGTAATGGCTACCTGCAAACATTGTATGTTTCAACTACAGGACTAAAGAAAGCAGTTTGTTTGCCGAATGAATAGAGAATAGCTACCTGTCTTCGTTCTTTCGTGGTGGTATCCTTGGTTCGGAACCTCCAAACACAGAAAACACGTGCTTTTCATGAGTCGGGTACTGGGACATAACTGTAGGACCATGCTGCACCGCAGGCTGTGACTGGGGGATGGACGACGGGACATGGTAACCACCAGTAACGGACGAGGATGTGTTTAAACTAAAACAACAACAAATAACAAAGGCAAAAAATAAAATATAATAATTACAAAGAAACACACACACACACAAGCTACTTTGTTGTTCAGATATAACAGAACAGCCGCAGTTAAAACAGATGGTTATTTGGCCCTTGGTAATTATCAATGTTGTTTTTCGTGTGATTTTAAATATTTGAAGCCATGGACAATTCAACATGTCCCTCTTTCAGTGATCACAAGTACGAATAGCACCTGAAAATTGACATTCTTTCCCACAGGTCCAGGAACAGGCCACTTCCGAGTTCCAAAAACCCTCACCATCAAAATGAGGCCAAGTGCACAACCTTTCTTGTGAAAATGACTTTTATTTGTGTGAGAATGAAAAATCATTTCCATATCAAAGGTTGAGCACTTTACCTCGTTTTGATACAGAGGCACGGGAAGACATGGCCTATTCACGCACATAACTACCTAGAAATTACGAAGTTAGGCTTAACATATTTTAGGGAAGTTATAAGGATCTTAAAAGACAAAGAATTAGGATGTGTTTACAAGGCACCAGACGAATTTTCGACCGGTTGAAAATTCACGCGTTTAGGTGATCGGTTCCCACGCAATCACCTTCAGTAACCGTACGAAACTTGAGACTCCTACTGGCTAGCCTTTCACAGTTCCGTGTGAACCAGGAGCCCATCACTTTAAACTCTGTGAACAGAGCGAAGTGTCCCGTCAAATTTTTTTGCTGGTCGAAAATTCGTCCGCTGGCGTGTGAATGTAGCCTAAAGTTTACCTTGTTTCACGCAGATTCGACGAATTTAATGCGGGTACATCTCCCGGCGTGGTATGTGGTATTATCACGGTTTGGTCACGTGACTGAGAAGTTTCTTTACCATTTGTGTGTGTAGCCACAGGCGGACATCCACCAAGTACACCTTCCGCTATCTGCTTTGCCTGCGGTGACAAGCTCGATTTCCCGCGTACAGATTCTCTTGGCTGACTTAGAGGAAAAGAACTTAACTGATGAAGGGGTTCACTTTTCTCGTGAGGAGCGGAGTCAATTCTCGCTTGCGGAGCAATCACAGGTAACGGTAACTGAGACTTTGAACTGAGCTTCTCACTCACAGTCTCGGTGCTACTCGTATTTGGTCTTGTATTTCCTGGAATTTCTGTCAGCTCAGGTTTGGAGGGTAAACTGTTTGAAGGTGCGCTTGGAGGAATTGATGAGACGTCACCTGAGATCTGAAAAATATATATTTAACATTTTTTGTCGACTGCACAATCATATTCCTTTCCTAGCATATTGATGCTTTTTTCCCGCCGGCTTGTGAGACAAAATTCCCAAAACGCATCAGTCTTTCTTGGACTTTAAAACTATAAAAAAGGACAACAAGTTGTATAGTTTATTTCTTGTTCCGTTCTCACTTGTTGTCTCATGTACTTAAAAGTATATGAGCCATGTACTGTACCTACACGCACGTGTTTCCAATCAAATATCGTAGTCAGCGATTCAATGCTTGTAGAATGTTCAGAAGCGGCGCTGGTTGTTCTAATTTTAATAGTGCATAGCGAGGATATTATAAACGGAAACAGAAATTTAATGATTTTCAGCCAAAAATGTTAGTGTACTTTTTGAAAAGGCCAAAAAGAATGATAGTGATTCACGAAGCCTAGTCCCTAACCTCGTTATTTCGCGCAGCCTGTACGTTTCGGGTCACGAGGTCCGAACGAGTTTTGGAGTCTCCTTGCCGTGGCCAACAATGTTGGGAGTTGCTGCGTCCGTTTTCACGTAGTTAAAAGTTTGACTGGTTTCCAACTTTTCACAACAACTCCCAACAAGAAGGAACAACATGCAACAGAGTGTGCAAACGGACCCAACATGCAAAATCCAACAATGTTGGGAGTTGTTGGCCAACTATGTTGCGTCGGTTTGCACGGGGCTTCAGATAGTAACGTTCCCGAAAAGCATTGACCGAGAAGGCCTGGGAAGACGTCGTACGAGGACTAGAAAAGTGATTTAGGTAATCTATATATTTTATAAACAATCTATATATTTATATAAACAGGAGCTAGAAGAGAGAGATTGTATGTCTCAAACCTGATGTATTTCATTTTGTTCATAAGCTACACTTTTCACAGGTTTTCTTGGTGATGGAGTTCTTCCATTTGACTGATACTTAACCAGCAGCTCCTGTAGTTCCACAAACCTCTTCTGCAGGTCTTCACGACATGTTAAGGATATGCTGGGATCACTTAAATGAAAGCCTTTCCAAGTTACTATTCATTAGCTTTATACCGTGGTCAGTCTAAATAAACAAATTAAAATTTATGATTTACGCAATTCTTGAGTAATCTTGAAAACGGTGAAGGGTGTCCAGCTAAATTTGAGCATAATCAATCTCTTTAACCTGTTCCTCTTTTTCAATTCAACCACCTTTTGTCTTGAATCCTGTAGACCGTTCATGCGTTCCTAGAGTAGCCTGGGAAAAGCCGACATTTCGCAACGTTACCATTGGTTTCCCCGCGAAATGACAGCTGAGGAACGAGCGCAGAAATTCCACAGTGATGACGTGTTACTGCCTAAATCGCAATGCCTCCGATTGGTTCAAGCAAATTTTTCTCTCCGCTAGACCAATTAGAAGTACTGTCGCGATCAGAGTGGTGACACGTCATCAATATGGAATTACTTCGCTCGTTCCTCAGACGTCATTTCGCGGGGAAACCAGTGGTGGTGTCGCGAAAAGTCGGCTGCTGTCTATGGCAACGAGTCGAGGTTTAAGGTGACAAAATCCAGTAATTCGTATATGTAATTGTCTGTAAGTGTCAATCTCTCACTGTGAACAAATACAGTGTATCTGATGTGACTCTCAATTATTATCCATTCAACTCACTATCTCTTTTCTGATTGGCCGAAAGGGTACAGTGAGTTTTCGAAATCAGCGCCTGGGACATCATCTAGCTGCGGATTATACAATAATCAAGTCAAGGACACTCAAGGTCACGGGCATTCATGTCATGTATGACCGTGGTGTATGATTTCTAAGGGTAATCACGTCAAGTTTGCGAGCTTTGTGTTACTTGCCGTCAGTGAAGAAGCAAAAACATGACTTCCAGGTCTGCTTCGTTGACCGAGCAAGACATCGAAAAAATAGTTGAAGACAAGGACTCACAAAACACGAAAAGGTCAACGAAGGTGGCAAAGGAGCTGTTTTCTGATAACATGAAAGAGAAAAAACTGACAGAACCGGAGGAAAAGAAAGAGTTGGCACAAACTTTGAAAACATTTTATGTCGAAGCGAGAAAGAAAGTAATAAAACAATTATTAGATTCGGTTTTTGTGATATCCAGAATTACCTTCGGCCTTCGGCTTCGGTTGATAACCCCTCCCTTGACCTTGATTATTCTGCATCCAATGATTGTTTAGTATTGACATAACAAGAAAGGATACGGTGCTTCTCTTTAATAACGGCATCATATTCTTCCTGCAGGATAGCAAGCCGTTCTTCAAATGCCATCCTCTCTTCTTGAAGTTTCTCTTCAGCATACACCCGTTCCTCACCAACTTTAGCAAGTTCTTTAACCAGGTTAGCCACTCGTTTCTTGTCTTGAGGATTCAATTCCTTTAGAGTAAACTGCTTTGTATTTCTCCCTTGTTCTCTTTTGGGTCTCTCACCTTTAAAAGGTGAAATAATTAACAAAAATGTAAATTAATAAAGGTGCAATCAAGGAAGCTTTCCTGATTGTCAAAAACCACAAGTGCATGCTGACTGCTGACAAAATAGTATTTCAATCAATTCTGGCAATTAATTTGCTCCATAAAAACAAACATGATAAACGCGGGCACTGGTTAACTTTTGTTTTTTTGTTTTTGTTTTTTTCACTCTTTGCTAGTTTTGTTAGAGCGTGCTGGGGAACACGTGAGGGGGAAATGGAGCAAAAGCAAAAGTAAAGGAAATATACATGTAGGTATATAAAGATGCAATCCTCGTGGCTTAAATTTTCCCTAATATCACCCAAAATGCACTAAAGTGCACTTGTCTTGGAGAGGCCCCCTGTCTCTCTCACTATGAAAGAAAAGCAGCTACCTGCCCATGCAATGTACCTTCGCCCAAACACAGCCAGTGTGTGCAGCATGAAAAATGCAACTTTTAATTCAATAATTTGCTGCCTACCAAGTTTTTAGCAAGAAGGGTGTCCAGCCATCCTATGGATACCCATTTTTGGAAGAAATACAAGGAAAATTCACTTAATCTGTTATAGTTTTATATGAAAACATGCCTTCTGGACAGCTAGTTTTCAATGTCTGGCTGAAAGCCTGCTGCCTACTTAATGTTTTTGTCTTCCTACTTAAGTTTTCAGAAAAACCTAAATTAAATGATGCGTTTGGATGACAAGCACTAATATCCAAACACTGGTTTACTGTGAAAACTGTAAAGAATCCACGATGTTCATTAGCTGCACCTAGGTCATTGACCTGAGGTCAAATCATCTTGAGCATTGATAAAACATTCAAGATACCGCTGTATGCTGAGAATTTTTACTACATGTAAGACTCTTACCAAGGATTAGTTGACGCTGATATGAAGCTGAATTAGAGTCATTGCTGTCTCTCTTTTGGTTTGTGTAGCTGGAACTTGTTTTCAGTGGGAAACACTTTTTTTCCAGTGAATTATGACTAGACTTTTGAAGAGTAACAACCCTTGGTTTAATCATGTGAACTGGTTTTCTCACCATGGGCATCTTGACATTGGTGTGTGGTTCAAGCAACATCCCTGATTAGAGAATAATGATAATAATTAATTTACTTTCAAATGACAAGGAAACAAGTTACTATTTAAATGACTTTTTCAGTCTGTTGACATAATAATTATGTCGCACACACCTATATCAAGATGAAGAAAATGCCCCAATCAAAGACACAGTGGTTGTTTACCATTTACATGGGCAAACCGGTCAGTTAACCCTAAATCCACATACAAATTCTCCAAACTGATCTCTACATATGTCTTTAAAGATTGAGTTGAGAGAATTTGATAAAAGTTCAAAGCATTTTCTCTTAGGTGATCATTTTATTAATTCTCATAACATAATCTCGTGACAATGTATGGATATCATTAGGAGAAAAATGATGTTGGTCACTATTGGGACTGAAAGGGTTAATCAAATCGGTAAATTGGCAAACAAAACACAAGGACTGGTAAATTTTACTTCAGACAAGGCAACTTAATTTGAGTGAAGTCTACTTTTAATTGTTTCCCATTTTTTCTAGATATCAAAGACAAACAGATCCAAAACAGAAATGACAAAAAAATTCACCTCATTACCTAACACAATATCTCTCTTTTTTAATAAGAGTAATTTTTTTCTCCCTGTTCACTTTTCACTGTTGAAACTCTCTCTAAAACCGACACCTTTGGCACCAGCCCTGATTGTCTATGTCATAGTTGATAGAGAAACTTTTAGTGAGTCAAGGTAACCTGACACAAGTAATTTTAAAGCAGAACCTATTCGCAGTGAATACACACCTGAAGCCTGTTTAACTAAATGTTCAAAACAGCTAAAACTGCAACTTTGTAACAGAAAAAAGGGAATTATTCAAATGTTCAGTACAAGCAAATGTTCACAGCTTCGTAGTCTTAACGGGTAACAGTATACAATCTACAATCTAGAGCAAGACTACAATAGAGCCATATGCTAATTTAATGACATGTAGAGCACCTACACTTGCGTTTTGAGGTATTTTTCACAGTATTACATAAAGCTCTTCCTTATTGTCCGTTGATGGTTTCAAAAGTGTTCTTTGTCCCTCTTAGAGTTCTGACTGTCTTATAGAGAGAATAGACGTTTTCATGGTTTTTTCAACATTTTGTATGGATCATTTTATAAGGAAAATCCATCGGCACCACTGGAAAGAGCACCTTAACATTACTAAAACTGCCAAATTTGAAAGTGATACCTTTTCAAGAAATCACTTTCAAACTTTGCAATTCTACTAATTTTAAGGTGCTCTTTTCAGTGGTGTTGACAGATTTTGCCAAACTTGTCAATGTCAAAAATTGAAAAACCATAAAAGGTCAATAAAATGACCGATAAATAGCAGTGACCATGAAACAGGTGTCTGTCTTAGGGAGGTGTCCAGCTTATAGAGGTGTCAATTTATAAGGGGGAGTTGACTGTATTGCATGTAAATTTTACAATCAAAATGCACTCTTGTCTCCATTTTGGTTGCCACTTTTTGTATCTCTTGTATTTACATGTAAGAGTTTATATATTGAGTTTTTGTTACTTCAGAATTACCTTAAGAAAATAGTATAAATCAGCCCCAATTAGCAAAAAAAAACAAAGAAAAGATTTAAGAAAAGAAAAAGAAACAGCAGTGAAAGCCTGAAACTGGTATCAAAGATGGGATTGAAAAACTGGAACACATTTTTTTTCTTAGAATACCGGTACTCCAACAAGGAAATAAGCACCACTTTTTCAGACATTAAAATTCCTCCAGGAATTTTTTCCTAGTTGGAATAACCAACAGTACTTTCAAACTAAAATTTCTGAAAGCTATTTGCATATAGTAAGCCAACCACATTAATGGGGGTCTTCTTTCCCTAAAAGTACAATAACACAAGCAACAAAAAAAACAGGTGAGGACAAAACATGGACCCCCTGTAATGGACCGGGTCCATGGACACTTTTTTTTTGGTCTCCCCCCCCCTCCCACCTAAAAAAACAGCATAGTTAAATTATGCAAATAAACAGCATGCAACAATATCATAGTTTTAGTGACAAGGCCTAGATTGGCCAGGCCAGTCAGTTTGACAACTGGGTTGAAAGCACAGCTTTCAGAGAATAAATAGAGAAATAAATTATATATATTCACATCATTGAATCCTGGAAATAAAAAAAAGAACTATTATCATGAAGTATCTCAGCTGCTTGCAATCACAAATTCGAAAATGGAGAGTGAGACTGGGAAAGAAAGTAAATATCAGCGATCAACACCTCCAAACCTTGTTTGCGATATTTCTGTAGCTTGATGCCAGACATAATGTTTATTGTTCATTTCTCCTTTCGACTCCTTCTTAAAAAAAATGTCCATCGACCCCATCCAGATAAGTGGTCCATGGATCCTGGCTCCATGTTTTGTCCTTGACCACAAAAAGCATGTATCTTGTCTTGCAACATTGCTGCAAAACGAGTTGAATAGTGACGTTGCGCGTTTTACCACCCAGATCAAACCTGTCTTGCAACAAATCAGGTTGTTAACAGGTTTTGGTAAAAAGCTCAACATTGTTTTTCAACTCATTTTGCAGGATATTGTAAAACAAGTTTTTTTTATACCAAAGCTTCACATTATGAGTACAAGTCCCCATAAAACACGTGCATGAAAAACTGTTGTAGTATCATCGTATATTCACCAATGAAATACCCAGTGAGCTTTTGCACGAAAACATGATATCCTCACATGTTAAAATGACATGTCATCTCCACACATGAAAAGAGTAGCATTGCTATTGTTACATAATAAATCACACCATTTGCAGCAAAAAAAATCAATTGAAATGGTTTAGTATCTCATTACTGTTTATACAATAAATACAACATAAGGCTACTTGGATAAATGAAACTTCTCTTTTTGCGTTGAAGACTGAGAGTGAGTGCAATATATAATAATCATTTTACCATCATGGTACTATCTAACCTGGCATGTGCAGTTTCAGTATTTTGTCATCTTGATCATTAGCTGAATTCACCAAGAAAATTAAGTCAAGGTTTAAACACAAATAATAATAAATTAAAAGTGACCATGACCTCAGGTATATCTCAGTCTACAATGAAATGCTCTTGTCAAATCCTCAGATTTTCTTCATTATACCGGTTTGTGAACGAAGGAAACGAGAGGATTTTAAAAGGCAAAGGGTCTCATATAGATCATTTTTAAAATATCAAAGTAAAGGGTGAAGTAACGAGGTCTCCTTCATTCAATGTAAATTCGAAAGGTCTAAAACTATAAGCTTAACTATAGATCAAAGTATTTGGTAATTTTGCTCCATGAACATTTCGTTTTAAGTCAGATCATTCTGTGTTACTTTAACAATTTTTTTACCAAAACGAATCAGCGATTATATTAGCAACATAATCAGGGATCAATAAGTTAGTACTACATGTTACGGAAAGGATACGATCCTTCGACCAAAAAACATTTGTTTTGCCTGCCCTCTTCCCCGAAGCCGCCATGTTTACTTTTGAAAACCACCGCCTAGTACCCAAGCCTTGGCGCCAATGGAAAATATGTAACCAGGCCTCAAAGTTGAGCTAAACGCAAACGTATTTCCGGTTGTCAGGGTATTGTGTTTTTGGCAACTTCTCTTCTTTCGACGGGCAACGTTTTTCGTTTCGAGCAGCATTTTACATTCTGAGCAATTTCGGAGATATCGAAGCAGTTTTAAGTGCTTAAATTGGTCTTGCTTACATACTTCACTACGTTGTAGCAGACAAGTTATGAATTTTCTCAGCCTCGTTTCCAGCCGTCCTCGGCGATTTCGGATGTGACGTCACCTGTCATGCTTGTCGGTTCCAAGCATTCTCTGGTCACTCGGATAGCGCGAACAGGCCTGGGTACGAGGCTGGAATTTTCTGTAAAAAAGGAGACAGCTCATGGTCTTATGGTCTGGGGAACTACGCATGCGCCAGTTTGAGCATGTCCGGTCACTTTTTCAGTCACACTTTCCAGTCAGATCAAAGTCTCCCATGCGCGCTTGGCTTCATTCTGCGTGCAGCCTGTGGTTCAGTTGTTCTGCTTCATGCTGCTCGGGTTTTTGACTATTTTGTAGTTACTGAAATTGCTTTTATCGGATAACCAGGCACAGATCACTGAAACAATTAATCGCTTAGGTTCAGAAAAGGTAAGCTGATAATAACACAGTGTGTAATTTTGGCCAGAGCGTCAGGTAAACTGATTTTCATTCACGAAAACAAAGCTTTTGACTGCCATTTTTCACTTAACCTGGCTGAAAGTAAGACATAAAAAGTTATCATTGCAACCTTGTGTATTAATTGTAGTTCTAATTTTCAGTTCTTCAGTTTCTCAGTCTTCATGTCTTAAAGCTGATTCGAGCTTTATTTGGAAAACGACAACACACAATCGCTTTGTAGTTTTATTTACCAGTGAACGAAACTCTTCTGAGTTGATTGCCATGAAACATAAGCTTAATTATAATGTTGAGGTTGGCAGCAAATTGACAACTCTATTTATTTTTCTCATTCTCAGAATCAGAGATCGAGTTAAAGCTGGTTCGATGGCTTTTAGAAGTTGAAATTTTCATGCCATGTATTTAGCAGCTGGAAGTTTCGTGTTTGTATGAGACGCAGCCGGGCCGCACAGTCTGAAATTATTGAAGTCTTCAACCAAAGGACAACCATGTAAAAGAATTAAGGTGACTCGACCCAGTTTTTTTGGGGGGGTACCATCCTACTTTGAAGCTCTCTGGTATCCCCACCTTTACTTTTATCGTAAGTCTAACACATAGAATGGATAACATATAGATCAATCTACAATATAACATAAAATTTTTGGCGATCGGAGTAAATGTCACGTGGTTATAATGCCACGCCCCTTTGAGGTCTGAGTCGAAAATCTGCTGTTGCCGGCATTTTTTCGTGAAAATCTCTCGGCTACACATAGTGCGCATTAGTGCCTTGCGCTGAACAGAGTTTCACCAAAATCGCAAAGACCCAATTCGAGAAATTCAGCGGTTTCCAAATTTAGGTCATAATTTATGCGAAAATGATAAGCAAACTTTACACGGATTATATCTAATAAACTATGAGATTCATCTCTTTATTTTGGGCATCGTTATAACAGATGGGTCCTTGCAAGTCAGCAAAACGCTTTAGGGCCTTGTAAATGCGCGCGATTTCGAGCAAAGCAAACATATAGAAATTATAGTTTTCGCTATTTGTTGACGTTTGTCAGCGTTTAAGAGTCCTTCTCACGAAAAAAGCATTTTCTTAAAAATTCGTAGTTTTTTTTCCTTCAAATTTTTTCAGGGCCACAATTGATTAACTAACTACCCGGACTCTGAATTTCATGGTCATTGAAAAACTGTGACATTATCTTCTATAAGCCCAAACTTGAGTAAACATTGAAGATTTTTAGCGTTTTGGCTGAGTTTGTGCTTTGGGAGTTGTCTATTGTTTCTAGTCTGTCATTATACAGCATTCTTGTTCAGCACGCGTGCAATGACCGCGCTTGGCTGACTTCCGAATGCTCACCGAGATATAATAATTTTGGTACAGTGAGACAGGCCATCGCGTGATACATAGAGGTTTAAGTCACAATTTTTAATCAATTCTCGTGCTTCTTGTGCCTTTGCAAAAAAATCAAGAAGTGCTACACACTAAATCTACTTACTATTAAAAAAATATCATTTTTTCATAGGTTTAATGCAAGCCAATAATTAAACCAACTCGTGACGGGAATATCTCGGTGAGCATTCGGAAGTCAGCCAAGCGTGGTCATTGCACGCGTGCTGAACAAGAATGCTGTATAATGACAGACTAGAAACAATAGACAACTCCCAAAGCACAAACTCAGCCAAAACGCTAAAAATCTTCAATGTTTACTCAAGTTTGGGCTTATAGAAGATAATGTCACAGTTTTTCAATGACCATGAAATTCAGAGTCCGGGTAGTTAGTTAATCAATTGTGGCCCTGAAAAAATTTGAAGGAAAAAAAACTACGAATTTTTAAGAAAATGCTTTTTTCGTGAGAAGGACTCTTAAACGCTGACAAACGTCAACAAATAGCGAAAACTATAATTTCTATATGTTTGCTTTGCTCGAAATCGCGCGCATTTACAAGGCCCTAAAGCGTTTTGCTGACTTGCAAGGACCCATCTGTTATAACGATGCCCAAAATAAAGAGATGAATCTCATAGTTTATTAGATATAATCCGTGTAAAGTTTGCTTATCATTTTCGCATAAATTATGACCTAAATTTGGAAACCGCTGAATTTCTCGAATTGGGTCTTTGCGATTTTGGTGAAACTCTGTTCAGCGCAAGGCACTAATGCGCACTATGTGTAGCCGAGAGATTTTCACGAAAAAATGCCGGCAACAGCAGATTTTCGACTCAGACCTCAAAGGGGCGTGGCATTATAACCACGTGACATTTACTCCGATCGCCAAAATTTTTATGTTATATTGTAGATTGATCTATATGTTATCCATTCTATGTGTTAGACTTACGATAAAAGTAAAGGTGGGGATACCAGAGAGCTTCAAAGTAGGATGGTACCCCCCCAAAAAAACTGGGTCGAGTCACCTTAAATAGGCATTTTCTTGATTGAAAGTCACTTATAGGAATGTTTAGTTTCCCGGCATTGAAAGCTCCGGGTGTTCGTGACTGCAGTCATCAAAGTCGAAGTTGTTTGTAAATCCCGCCCATCGATTGTTTTGAGTTCTTGTTTTCTCTGATAATAAAAAAATTATTGAACGGACTAAAATTTCATTTCCTGGTTCTAGTGTTAATGATAATGATGACGTCTTTTATTTTGGTTTCCTTCACAAGTATTGCCATTCTTTTCTTAGCTACCGCCTTCTCCCAAAACCAGTAGCATGCAAGAAATCCAGTAAAAACAAATTCGTCTTGTCGAGCGCTCGCGACCTGCAAACTTCAAACATCATTTTCACCGTTGGTGCAACCAGATAACCATGTGGTGCAAAAGTTTAACACTAGAAAAATTTATAAGCTTTCGAATAAAGTGATTTTTTTCGCCCCCTTTTTTGTCTGTTTCTCCCTTTTTGCTTTTAAACTTGGCGCGACGGCAATGTTATGCTTACGCAATTGGTCTATATACTAGACCGGAAATAAAAAGCTGACCGGATGTTAAATTTTGTGCTCATGCGCAGTGTGTTTTGCCCGCGGTGTTCGTCTGGGCATCCCCAGGCGTTATCGGCTCGGTCATTCCTGGACTCTACCATGAGCAGTGACGTCACCGAGAGATACTCTCCGAGAACGACACAATCTCGACCAAGAGCTCCTCTGCGCGTGTAGAGGAGAGAGATGAGAACGACAGGGTTAAACGACAGGGCTGAATAACGTACTACACATGTCCGTGACATCACTTGTTTACTTGCCTGAGCCTGTGCGCGAAGCACTCGTGCAGAGCTGGTGAAATTCTTGCATGTGAGATCATTTTATCTTCGACCATTTGTTAAACTCGTATTTGTGAATGCCAACGAAGGAGAAATTCTACAATACGTTGGAAATGCAACTCATGGAAAGAAATGTTACGTACTCAGTCCAGGGATCAAGGAAAATGTTTTTGACCGTCCCGCCGAGGTTTTTCATTGTTTTGATCGTCACTAAAAAGTTTGCAGAAACATGACCTGGAAATTAAGAAAGAGCAATGTGCTGGAGTTTGGGCGACTTTTCTTCGATGGTACGTACACGATTTACTTAAATTTATGATTTACTTAAATTTACTTTATTGTGGTTAAAGAGGAGCAAATCTTTGTTATGTACTTAACTTACTTATTCATTTAAATTTACGATTTAATGTAGCCGAGCGATAAAAGTTGTTGACCGTTTCTTGGTGGCAAGAAAGCCGACTTTGAGTGCGATGATACCATCAGACACAAGAAGTCATGAAAGTCATCCTCATAAACTTAGTTACAAATCGTAGTGCGATCAAAGAAGCTTTTTTCTTAAATATAGCTTTAGCCGGTTTAGAGGCGCTGGTCGAGCTGTAGAATCAGTATTTATTCGGTTAAGTTTGTTTAAAATTTAATTCGCACCTCTAAGCTTATTAATGAATAAACTTTTAAAGTTTAAAGCTGTTGAAACTTTGAGAAACAATCACAAGCTGGCTCAGGTGAATTTTCGTATTAATTATAACAGGTTTGAATGAAGCAGAAGAATTAAGGAATGAAGATCTAGACTTCGGAGAGAAAAATAAATAAAAGTTTATAAAGAGTCAGATTTTGCTTTGCCCCCCACCCCCCCTCGGGGGGGGGAAGGCACTCCCTTATATCAAGTCATTGATACTTTTACCAGCAGGCATCGAATGCATTACTTACCTATCGGACGATTTCTTAGAACTGATAACATATTGATAATCTCCTGACTTTCATTTCTGTTTTCGCTTGAAAATGTACACATTCGAATGAAAGAACTGTTTTCGGCTTCATCCGTGTATCTTCTTTTGTTCATAGAAAAAAACGGAAGAAACATTACAAAGGTGGAAACGAGAATTCAATAAAGTATGAAATAATCTACCCGAGTTAGTTTAAATGGGAGCCTTAAATATTCGGAAACCACCTTAAAAATCGGGAAAATGTGAGGAGTTTTGAAATCCTTTTGCAAACGATACTATTTATCGCGGGGATGCTTCTTTCGTGCGTCTTTTTTTGTTCATAGTAAAAAAGTAGAAGAAAAATTGCAAAGGTAGAAACGAAAATTGAATAAAGTATGAAATAATCTACCTTCATTTTAAATGGGAGCCTTAAATATTCAGAATCCACCTTAAAAATCTGGAAAATGTGAGAATGTTTTGAAAATCGTTTTGCAAACGATACTAGTTTAGACCCCAGACCTCCCCCGTCTCTGCACATGCGCAGACGTTGTTCAGCTTCAGAACAATGCTCCGTTCTCTCGCCCGCTCTCTCCTAGACTTCGCGCGGACAACGGATCAAGAGATAACGCCTAGGGACTAGGCTGGGTCTAAGGAAGATCATGGGCGCAAGATGCATACAGCCGGGCTGCCGGGTCAGCGGTTTTTTAAAGAAAATTCAAAACGGCGGACGAAGATTCACTCTCGACTGACTCTAGTGTCAAAAGATTTTAAAGATATTAATATTGATCCGAAAGCTTTACTCATACATTTTTTGTTTTTTTTATGAAGACAAAGTTATTTAGCAACTATGCCTGGTTACGCCGCACAAATGCACAAAAATTTTTAGAAATCTTACTTTTGTTGTACAATTTGCATATTTTTGCATCGGACCAAATAAAAGAAGAGAGCAACTAAAAGTGTTTTTGGTTTTTTTGAGCAACTTTCGTTACAAAAAGCAACTTTTGACTTTTTTTGAGCGACTTTTTAGCAACTTTTTGAGAAATAAAGGGAAAATTTTGGGGAAATCTCGAGCAACCCGTGGAAAGCCCTAACAACATGTGCCCAAGCTCACCATGACATTATACTACTTAGCTAACTAGTAATAACCATAAGTTACAACGATCGAAGGTCAAAACACTTTTGCTCCATCGCTGAGGGTCAGCCTGGCCGGCCGAGGTTTGCGAAAGTTTTACGTGACAGATAGTCAAAACACGCATGATCACAGTATGAGAGACGGAAGGTCCAAACGGGCGTGATCAAATTACGTTTTGTGCATTCCATTCACTCTTAGTGGAATGGCTACATACATGCAACACATGCGTAATAACAAGTAATAAGCAAAGCTTACGGGGTGCGGACGACAGTTACCTTCGAAGTTCAAAACGCTTTTGCTCCAACACTGTGCTTTGCGTAAGTTCCACGTGACAGATAGTCAAAAGACGCGTGATCAGATTACAGGTGATAGCCGTTAGGTCCAAACGCGATTGATCAAATTTTG
Source organism: Porites evermanni (assembly GCA_942486025.1). NCBI lineage: Eukaryota > Metazoa > Cnidaria > Anthozoa > Scleractinia > Poritidae > Porites > Porites evermanni. The sequence goes on along the minus strand of CALNXI010000188.1, from coordinate 286,954 downwards.
TTGCAGGATTAAGCCAAATTTTAAGCAAGGTTTTCTTGCCTAAGAACATGTAACTCAAGCTTTCAAAATACAGGTTGTTGGTTGAGTCTCTTCTGAGATACAGTAATGATAACACAAATTGTTACTCTAAGCAATGGATAGGAAGGTAAACACATAGCCGCAATTTCACTTCTTTCCACTGGAATAAACAAACGATGGATGTATTGCCGCCATTTTGAATTTGGCAATGTCACGTGGTCGCGCGTCGACCAATCAGACAATTTTCGCCGGTGAAGGGAACACCGCGGCAAAACGTCTACGCATGCGCTAGTTTGAGCATTTCCGGTCACTTTTTCAGTCACACTTTCCAGTTAGATCAAAGTCTTCCACGCGCGCTTCGCTTCATTCTGTGTGCAGCTTGTGGTTCAGTTGTTCTGCTTCATGCTGCTCGGGTTTTTTACTATTTTGTAGTTACTGAAAGTGCTTTTATCGGATAACCAGGCACAGATCACTGAAACAATTAGTCGATTAGGTTCAGAAAAGGTAAGTTGATAATAACTCAGTGTGTAATTTTGGCCAGAGCGTCGCAGGTAAACTGATCTTCATTCACGAAAACAAAGTTTTTGACTGCCATTTTTCACTTAACCTGGCTGAAACTAAGACATAAAAAGTTATCATTGCAAGCTTGTGTATTAATTGTAGTTCTAATTTTCAGTTCTTCAATTTCTCAGTCTTCATATTAAAGCTGATTCGAGCTTTATTTGGAAAACGACAACACACAATTGCTTTGTAGTTTTATTTACCAGTGAGTTTTACCGTGTTTTAAAACGAAACTCTTCTGAGTTGATTGCCATGAAACATAAGTTTAATTATAATGTTGAGGTTGGCAGCAAGTTGACAACTCTATTTATTTTTCTCATTCTCAGAATCAGAGAGTTAAAGATGGTTTGATGGCTTTTAGAAGTTGAAATTTTCATGCCATGTATTTAGCAGCTGGAAGTTTCGTGTTTGTATGAGACGCAGCCGAGCCGCACAGTCTGAAATTATTGAAGTCTTCAACCAAAGGACAACCATGTAAAAAAATTAAATAGGCATTTTCTTGAATGAAATTCATTTATAGGCATGTTTAGTTTCCCGGCACTGAAAGCTCCGGGTGTTCGTGACTGCAGTCACGGTTCTTAGTAAATCCCGCCCATCTTTTGTTTTGAGTTCTTGTTTTCTCTGATAATAAAAAAAAATATTGAACGGACTAAAATTTCATTTCCTGGTTCTAGTGTTAATGATAATGATGACGTCTTTTATTTTGGTTTCCTTCACAAGTATTGCCATTTTTTTCTTAGTTATCGCCTTCTCCAAAAACCAGTAGCATACAAGAAATCCTGAAAAACAAATTCGTCTTGTCGAGCGCTCGCGACCTGCAAACTTCAAACATCATTTTCAGTGTTGGTGCAACCAGATAACCATGTGGTGCAAAAGTTTGACACTAGAAAAATTTATAAGCTTTCTAATAAAGTGATTTTTTTCGCCCCCTTTTTTGTCTGTTTCTCCCTTTTTGCTTTTAAACTTGGCGCGACGGCAATGTTATACTTACGCAATTGGTCTATATACTAGACCGAAAATAAAAAGCTGACCGGATGTTAAATTTTGTGCTCATGCGCAGTGTGTTTTGCCCGCGGTGTTGGTCTGGGGCATCCCCAGGCGTTATCGGCTCGGTCATTCCTGGACTCTACCATGAGCAGTGACGTCACCGAGAGATACTCTCCGAGAACGACACAATCTCGACCAAGATCTCTTCTGCGCATGTAGAGGAGAGAGATGAGAACGACAAGGCTAAACGACAGGGCTGAATAACGTACTACGCATGTCGTGACATCACTTGTTTACTTACGCGTGCCTGTGCGCGAATCACTCGTGCAGAGTGAAATTCTTGCATGTGAGACCATTTTCTCTTCGACCATTTGTTAAACCCATATTTGTGAATGCCAACGAAGGAGAAATTCTACAAATACGTTAGAAATGCAACTCATGGAAAGAAATGTTACGTACTCAGTCCAGGGATCAAGGAAAATGTTTTTGACCGTCCCGCCGAGGTTTTTCATTGTTTTGATCGTCACTAAAAAGTTTGCAGAAAGATGACCTGGAAATTAAAAAAGAGCAAAGTGCTGGAGTTTGGGCGACTTTTCTTCGATGGTACGCACACGATTTACTTAAATTTATGATTTACTTAAATTTACTTTATTGTGGTTAAAGAGGAGCAAATCTTTGTAATGTACTTAACTTACTTATTCATTTAAATTTACGATTTACTTAAATTTACTTTATTGTAGTTAAGGAGGAGCAAATCTTTGTCATGTAGCCGAGCGATAAAAGTTGTTGACCGTTTCTTGGTGGCAAGAAAGCCGGCTTTGAGTGCGATGATACTACTACACAAGAAGTCAAGAAAGTCATAAACTTAGTTACAAATCGTAGTGCGATCAAAGAAGCTTTTTTCTTAAATATAGCTTTAGCCGGGTTAGAGGCGCTGGTCGAGCTGTAGAATCAGTATTTATTCGGTTAAGTTTGTTTAAAATTTAATTCGCACCTCTAAGCTTATTAATGAATAAACTTTTAAAGTTTAAAGCTGTTGAAACTTTGAGAAACAATCACAAGCTGGCTCAGGTGAATTTTCGTATTAATTATAACAGGTTTGAATGAAGCAGAAGAATTAAGGAATGAAGATCTAGACTTCGGAGAGAAAAATAAATAAAAGTTTATAAAGAGTCAGATTTTGCTTTGCCCCCCACCCCCCCTCGGGGGGGGGAAGGCACTCCCTTATATCAAGTCATTGATACTTTTACCAGCAGGCATCGAATGCATTACTTACCTATCGGACGATTTCTTAGAACTGATAACATATTGATAATCTCCTGACTTTCATTTCTGTTTTCGCTTGAAAATGTACACATTCGAATGAAAGAACTGTTTTCGGCTTCATCCGTGTATCTTCTTTTGTTCATAGAAAAAAACGGAAGAAACATTACAAAGGTGGAAACGAGAATTCAATAAAGTATGAAATAATCTACCCGAGTTAGTTTAAATGGGAGCCTTAAATATTCGGAAACCACCTTAAAAATCGGGAAAATGTGAGGAGTTTTGAAATCCTTTTGCAAACGATACTATTTATCGCGGGGATGCTTCTTTCGTGCGTCTTTTTTTGTTCATAGTAAAAAAGTAGAAGAAAAATTGCAAAGGTAGAAACGAAAATTGAATAAAGTATGAAATAATCTACCTTCATTTTAAATGGGAGCCTTAAATATTCAGAATCCACCTTAAAAATCTGGAAAATGTGAGAATGTTTTGAAAATCGTTTTGCAAACGATACTAGTTTAGACCCCAGACCTCCCCCGTCTCTGCACATGCGCAGACGTTGTTCAGCTTCAGAACAATGCTCCGTTCTCTCGCCCGCTCTCTCCTAGACTTCGCGCGGACAACGGATCAAGAGATAACGCCTAGGGACTAGGCTGGGTCTAAGGAAGATCATGGGCGCAAGATGCATACAGCCGGGCTGCCGGGTCAGCGGTTTTTTAAAGAAAATTCAAAACGGCGGACGAAGATTCACTCTCGACTGACTCTAGTGTCAAAAGATTTTAAAGATATTAATATTGATCCGAAAGCTTTACTCATACATTTTTTGTTTTTTTTATGAAGACAAAGTTATTTAGCAACTATGCCTGGTTACGCCGCACAAATGCACAAAAATTTTTAGAAATCTTACTTTTGTTGTACAATTTGCATATTTTTGCATCGGACCAAATAAAAGAAGAGAGCAACTAAAAGTGTTTTTGGTTTTTTTGAGCAACTTTCGTTACAAAAAGCAACTTTTGACTTTTTTTGAGCGACTTTTTAGCAACTTTTTGAGAAATAAAGGGAAAATTTTGGGGAAATCTCGAGCAACCCGTGGAAAGCCCTAACAACATGTGCCCAAGCTCACCATGACATTATACTACTTAGCTAACTAGTAATAACCATAAGTTACAACGATCGAAGGTCAAAACACTTTTGTTCCATCGCTGAGGGTCAGCCTGGCCGGCCGAGGTTTGCGAAAGTTTTACGTGACAGATAGTCAAAACACGCATGATCACAGTATGAGAGACGGAAGGTCCAAACGGGCGTGATCAAATTACGTTCTGTGCATTCCATTCACTCTTAGTGGAATGGCTACATACATGCAACACATGCGTAATAACAAGTAATAAGCAAAGCTTACGGGGTGCGAACGACAGTTACCTTCGAAGTTCAAAACGCTTTTGCTCCAACGCTGTGCTTTGCGTAAGTTCCACGTGACAGATAGTCAAAAGACGCGTGATCAGATTACAGGTGATAGCCGTTAGGTCCAAACGCGATTGATCAGATTTTGTTGCAGGATTAAGCCAAATTTTAAGCAAGGTTTTCTTGTCTAAGAACATGTAACTCAAGCTTTCAAAATACAGGTTGTTGGTTGAGTCTCTTCTGAGAAACAGTAATGATAACACAAATTGTTACTCTAAGCAATGGATAGGAAGGTAAACACAAAAAGTGCAACAAAATTTAATCCTGGATTAGCGCTAATCGGCCTTTCAGGAACCGGGCCCTGGAGATTAGGAGTAAAGACTACGCATCAATTTCAATATTAGCCTTGAAAAAATTCTAATATGAACCAATAAAATTGTCGTCAGAATGATCTTCTTCACCACTCCTGAGACAATTGTGTCAGTCGAGTGGGAATCTTCGTCCGCCATTTTAAATTTTCTTCCAAAAAAACCGCTGACCTAGCAGCTCGGCACCATGGATCTTGCAACCTCGTCCCAAGGGTCATTACTTCGGCGGAGCTCGAAGTAAAGGATTCGCGACGCTCAGGAAAGTTGCCATTTTTTTGACAAGACTGGGCAAGCAAAGTCTGCAGGTCTTCGGTTCTATTCGGCTATTTGACGAAGTGAGAGCCGAATTAGTTCGAGATATCTCGAGATCACTTCGATTTCTTTGATTTATTCTTTAACTTTTTCGAGGAAGAAAGAATTATTATTTTGGCTTTCCCGGGGTTTGAACCGACTCCCCTGTGTGACCCGTCAGATCAGAGGAAACTCTAACTTGAGGGATTAGCCGATTGCGCTACTGCGACCCAAGGTAGTTTGGGATATGAAAAATAGGTATGAAATGATGCACTAGTTTCGGTACAAGATTAGGCGTGCAAGTTTGTGACTTTTCGGCTTGTTTCGGCTATTTCACGAAATGAGACTGCATTACTTTGTGAAAATTTACTCGAGGAATAAATAGAGGATATTTCGTGGCCGCGCAGAGACACGAAATTTCTCTTCGAGTGTTGAAAAACATTTCTCGAGTGAGCCCTGGTTTCGAACTGTTTTATGATGAATTTAAAGTTACAAAATGCTGCACAAAGACATTTTGTCTTTGTTGAGTGTTACGTAGTAAAATTGCTTTCATGCGTTGTGTGACTTTTTCGAACGTTCTCTACGTTTTCGGATCATTCATGAATAATTAATTAGGGCATGTTTACATTTCAGCATGAGCCAGCAGATTTGCATCAGTTACTGAAATCATAAAATATGTCGAAAGCTACTACTATTCGCCTGTTTAGTATTTTCTAGAACTTAATGTCAGACGGTATACAAGTTCCAAGCGAGTTCTTTTGACGAACTAAGTTTTTTCCCACGAGCTGGACTGCTGTGTTTAGTCAAGTATGTTGAAGGTCGATTTCAAGTTCTGTGTTTACAATCTCGCGGAAGCCGTAAGATATCTGAAGTTCTGAATCAAGTGAGAGTTTGTTATTATTGGCAGAGGCTGTTTAGTTTTACTCAAAGTTCAAGTCAAGTTTGTGTTGGCAGACGCTGTGTTTTAAAGCTCTGTTAAGGCTATGTTCCTTTGGTGTTAAACTTCCTTGTGTTAATCCGACATCCCTACGTGCTGATAGTCAGTGAATAATTATCCTCAAAACATTCGAACTCGTGACTTTGAGTTTTAGCCAATGCCATTCTCAACGTAATTGACTCCTTACCCATGCCTTACATATCNACGATCTGGACTGCTTGTCGATTTCAAGTTCTGTGTTTACAATCTCGCGGAAGCCGTAAGATATATGAAGTTCTGAATCAAGTGAAAGTTTGTTATTATTGGCAGAGGCTGTTTAGTTTTACTCAAAGTTCAAGTCAAGTTTGTGTTGGCAGACGCTGTGTTTTAAAGCTCTGTAAAGGCTATGTTCCTTTGCTGTTAAACTTCCTCGTGTTAATCCGACATCCCTACGTGCTGATAGTCAGTGAATAATTATCCTCAAAACATTCGAACTCGTGACTTTGAGTTTTAGCCAATGCCATTCTCAACGTAATTGACTCCTTACCCATGCCTTACATATCTTTAATCAGTACATGACACTGCTATGCTGTTTTTGAAGCCTGATGTGACTAAGAAAAATAGAGACTTGCTTTTTTAGAAGGATTTGTATGGAGTCATCAGAGCAAAACTGGGCTAATATCTCGGAGACAATTTGTCCCGAAATGCTAGTTTTTGGCAAGTAGGCCTCTTGGATGTTGCTCTTTTTAGAATATCCTGAGGACAAATCCCATAATTTCACAAATTAACACTTTACTCTTACCATATTTGATTTCTTACTATTCGTCCGCATTTAAAATTAATCAGTTACACAACCAAGACGCCGAAGAGTATGCTCCGTAGCGTCTTGTCTGGTTTTCCAATATGGCGGCGTCATATTGAAAAACGAGAAGACCCTGGGGTCGAGGTTGTGCATCGGCAGCAAAGGTACAAGAAATGAATATACACACAAGTGCCAATAACGTCCTTATAGCTAAATTCGTGACTAGTTCCTATTATTTCAAGGGGACTGGAAACCTGTACAGAGCCATAAATTCATGTCGGGTCATATTTCCGTATTCCTCGGTGTTAAAATAAAAGACGATGTTTCTGCTTGACGTCCTTCCTGTCTTAAATTTTTACATCAAAGAAACATCCCATCAGTGCTAAAAAGAAAGGAGATATACAAAATAGTAAGAAAGTAATGCCTGCTGCTAGGAACTTGTTCATTCTGAAGATTGTAATTGGGAAGAAGCCGACGGTCGGTGCTGCTGTCTTGATTTTGAAGGTTGATTCGCCCAACTATTAAAATTCTAATGTAGACGAGCGTTTATGACCATTTTGTTATAGAACCATCATGACCTTTAGGAAATACGCTTTCAGAATTGCGAAAGGCAGTTTCCTCTTACACATGGCATGATCACGTCCTAAAATTTTAAAAGGGCGGCTCTATATGCAGAAGAAATATTTGGAATACATTTTCCAAAATATATAAGTGCGATGCAACATACAAATTTTAAAATAGCTTGCGCAATCTCGTTTACGGCAAATACCACTGTCAAAACGCCGCTGAGGTTCAAGTTAAACACTTCTCAAATTTGGAAATGACCAGCTTAAAACTATCCAGAATAATTTTTGTGGTTTCACCAAAACGTGATCACTCAATAGAGAGAATTAGAGTCATGTTCACGCCAAACGGCAAACGTCATGTAAATGCCGCGTCATGCAATAGCCTAGAATTTCAAGCGCACTATATCACAAAACCAAGAACCCTTTAAAAGAAAATTTGTATGAATATTAGTTTTCAGCTGCTCTAATAAATCATGAAAGTAAAATCTCAGTCGGATCGATAGTTTGTAGTTTGAATTTTAGTGACGTCATGTGAAAACCAAGAATTAACGGACTATGTATAATCACTTAAATCTGACAGCGTTTGCCGTTTGCCGTAGCAATTTCTCCAACAGGAAAAAAAACCTAAGAGGAAACAATTAAAAGGAGCTAATAAATCAACACAGTCTTATAAGGTAAAAGAGAATACCACCCAAATATAATGGAAGAATTTAAACAGCTGAGTGACATTTTCTTTCGCTGAAAGTAAAATATCATATCGTCATGGTTGTCAATTTTTGTTATACTGACGGAATTCAAATTGAGCACAAGAGTAGTTGATCATTGTCCCTTTCACCCTGGCTTATATTGTCAAGATTAAAGAAAACCTAGAAGAGTATCAGAATCATGTCAATTTAGATGGAATGAATAAATAAATTTATTTACTTTCTTAATGACAACAAGACATCACACGCTGCGAAAATTAATCCAGCAGCACGTATAAGTATCAGTACATGCTTGTGCATGAGGGCCCAAGCCGGAAAAAAACCTAGTTAACTTCACAGAATAACCTGTAACATTTCCGATTAGAACAAGACACGTTCAAAAAAACTGTTGAACGAACAGCACGTTCGCAGAGCTGAAGCGAAACACAAGATAAGTTAAGTTAAGGGACAGCTGTGTCATGGCAGTCCGATTCATTTCTCTGTTTTCCTAATTACTTACCCTTATTCGCTATGGAACTGAAACGTTAGCGATGGAATTAATTAACATTTTAAGAGCTTAACCATTTGACTAACAATTTTGTCTCCGAGCGTTATTAAAAGTGCACCAACATCTGCACCAGATGTAAACCTTCAGTGAAAACTCAGGTTGAACAAACAGTGAACTATTTACAAGGCAAAGATTATATATTTAAAACAAAAAATCCGCAGGCAAACGTTTCCACACCAGGTCATAAGTTTTCAAAAACTATATTTTTGGTTAATTTTTATCTGTTCATTTTTTAACCTTCTTGAGTTTTGTCCATCCGTGCTCTATTCTGCATTTGCTAGATTACTTTGAGCTTCTTTTCAAGTTTAAACATCGCTCACTTAATGAATTTAGCCGTGCATGCTGGCTACAGTGAGTTCCTAGCTTGTGGTTGACCAGTGGAATAATGTAGTATGCGGCCGGCAGACAATCCATCTCTCAAAGCTGCAAGTTCAATTTTCGAAGCGGCAAAATCGAACGATCGATTGCATCAAGAGAAAATAACGCATTTGTTCCGCTTTTGCCTAGAAAAATCGACCGAGAAATAGAACTCAGAACAAAAGGGGTTCATCAAACAAAAATCAAATTTGCAAGTACTTAATAGTCTGATTCAGCCCGAAGAATCGGAAATGCTTTTCAGTTTTGTTCAAATTGATTCTCATCTGGTAAAGAAGACCGCGGGGAAATCAGTCCTTGAATAGCTGTTAAACGCTTTTTTAAAAATTCCGGCGAAAACATGTACATTGTGAGACTTTTTCGGCTAAAATGCAAAGTACCTATTTAAAAAAAAGTTGTAGAGTTGACCTAGCAGACAGTTAAAGTGGACGCATAGGAATTCCATGATGGGGCTCACTGTGCTGTGATCCTTACAGAAAAATCATAGCCTGTTCTCAACTCAAGAAAAAGTAAAAAAATATTTTAAAAAATATTAAATCGTACCCGATTTGAGTAAACCTTCAACTAATTTTGAAATGATTGCGGTGCCTCACAAATATGTGGCAAATATCAGACTCAAGTTTCTCTCTAAATTATCATTAAAGCCGTCTTTTTGAGATTTTAGAACGTAATCATGCAATAAATAAACGGCGGAAACTATACACTTCCTGAACACGCATTTCCGAGTTCAAATATTGTGGGTGAGGGAAGCCATGCATTCTGATTTGCCTTTCTGGATCATTTGAGGTCGACAACGGGGATCATTAACGGTCGAGGATCATTTCAGGTCCATTCTGGAGATCATTTGCGGTCGTTGATCATTTATGGTATTGTACAATTGTAAATTCAACTCCGGCAAAATACGCCCACTTTTGAAAGAAAGTCTGAAAGAACCACGCTTTGACATTATTGTCGTGGTCGCTCAATCCCTGACCAACGTGGCCGGTAGCTCCTTTGAATTTGATCATTCTTCTCTTTCTTTTTGAAGTGTAAATAATTCCCTTCTGGCAACCATCCAGTTTGTCAGTTTTCAGCCTTTTCTATCCATTGATCGTCACGTGACCGCCCTTGAAATGAGATCGACCAGATAAGGTTCTGTTTTGGGAATATTTTTATATAACAGATTTCGGTGTTCCCATGCATTTGATAGTGTCCAGACTAAATTAGTAACTTAAGGTTTTCTCTTCAGAAAAAAAAAATCTGACTAATTTCATTGTCGGGAGAATATGAAAACTAATCTTGAACCCACATCTCACTCTGTCTTACGCTGATAAACGAGATAAAATCGCAACTTGGAGTCATTTTCTGCATTTATTTACTTATTTGTTTATTTATATATTTTATTATTCTTTTAATTATTTTATTTTGTTTTGTCGATTTCCCGTTCGTTTGCGCCACGGTAGATTAATATAATTACTGATTTCGGGAAATTTTAAAATCAAACTGCCAATTTTATTTAGCGGGCTTTTTTTTAATTGTAGAAGTCACAGTCAACAAGCATTCGCAAAGATTACTTTGCACATTTTCATTTCTTTGTCGTCTCGTGACTCACTGTCAACTGATCGTTACTGACAAGAAATCATTAATGAAAAGCACACATTAAATCAATAAAAAGTACACAACAACGCTGGATCAAAATTAAATCTTTGGTGTTTATTGTGCAGTTGGTTACAATTTACAGAAGTTTTCATCTTAAATTATAAATGGGGTTTAGGTTTTTTTTATTTATCTTTTTTTTCTCTAATGCGAACTTAAAACTCAGCACTACGACACTTGGCTTCAAGGCAGAACCTAGCCAGTTGATCTGCTGCACATTGAAGGGATGTCATCTTTGCTTCATGATCATTTCTTAGGAGAAGAAGGTTGCAAAGCAACATGCCACTGTCAGCAGGACAGTGAATGTACTGCTACCAGCACTTCCCTTAGCTGCTGTTGTGGCAGAAACAGGTTTAGGCGCACTTGTCCCCGAAGCTGATTGAGCCGGGTTGCAGAGATCTGTGGCGCAACACTCGTTCCTCTTTGCATACTCCTCCCTCCTCCAGCCGCCTTGCACGACTTCGCTGTTGCATAACGCCTCCGTAGTTCAGACTCTTGTAAATGACTAGCTTACATTAAACATTAGCTAGTGTATCAGGGGTTAGTAGTTTTCATGTTATGTAAAAGTTTTCAGATAAATACAGCGTAAATTTGCTGCATGTCATCGCATATGGAAAATTTGCGTGCTGTAAGAAGCGTTCAGCCCGAGTAATTTTGATTGACTGTTTTGCCAAATGTCAATCCATCAATCATAAAACTGGGAGGCGGGCTTTTCGTATTGGACTCTATTTGTTTCACCTTGCCCATTTTAATAGTTATTTATCAAGCAAAACGAAAATAGAGCCTGATCTCTGCAAGTTACAATATCAGTGATTTTTTTTATTGCCTACATTGTATCTGGCAATTAATGTCTTAACATTTCTCACATGTTTCCAAGAGATCATAATTTTAGCTTTCTTAGAACATCCACGACCGGCCACTGTAAAAGAAGACAGCGGGCCTATTACAAGCTTTTATACCAGTAGGTCGTTGGTCGTCCGTACACAAATGAGAGTTGAATTTTATACTATTTGGTAAAGTGATAGATAATCTATTTTCAAACACAAATTGAAGGTCGTTAACGTACAGGTTAAAGAACAAGGGAATTTGAAGACTCGCACATCCCCAAAGCGGACGCCGACTGTAATAAGCTAACATCTTAAGTCCCGAACTCCCAAGGATGTCCTCTTATGGTGGGTGGGTGAGGGGGGCTAGACTATAATTCTCCCTTGGGCCACCCGTATACAATACTTTTGTATACTACTAATTAGATATTGAGACTTGATACGGTTAGGAAGTTTCGAAGCTCATGGCTGAGAGCCCTGAAGTGGGTGGTTAGGGAGCCAAAAGAAGTGTCTGAAACACCGAAAAGACCAAGGACTTGACTTCAGAATACTCGACCACTTATATTTGCATTTAGTTGGAGAAGAGAAATTACCACGGGCTATACGTGGCGTGCAAGAATCAAACGGAGAGGAATTGAGATTAACTTTATCATGTGGACTTCCAAAAGAGAAAAGCATTCCCTCTTCTCAATCGGCATCCTTACTACACTCGAGACATCGAGGAGACATTATTATTTGACTAAGGACAGTCTAATCTGCTGCGACATGTTTCGACACTGTCTTGAAAAATGGAACAGGCTATTTTATGATTGTCATACAGACCCAAATACAAGGAATGTATCTAAAGAAATAAAATAAACTACACCGCAGTAAATTATAAGCATCGTCAAACTAAACAGATCTCTAACTTGGGCTGCTTTATTCCGCGAAATAAAATTTGTCGGTGAACACTAAAAAAACGTTCTTTAATACATTATTTAATCAAAAACACCCTTCTTTATAAATCAGCCATTTATTGTGTTGGCAAAGTAGCAAAATAGTTAAAACTTGACTTCTGGACTTTACCTGATCTTATCCAGTCTACTTGTAGCACTGTGAACATCGACATGCACAGTCTTCCAGCGGTTTCTCACCTTCAGAAAGAGTAAGGTTTACTAGAGCATACAGTATAGATTCCGGCATATAGCAAGGTTAACTGTATTTGAGAATCAGTTGACTGGACAAGAAAAAAGTGTCCGTTGTCCCCATTAACAGGTTGCGCACGTCCAGATATTTTGATTGTTTAGTTTATATTTTCGTTTGATTTATCTTGCAAATGTTGTTCTGAATCCTTCAATACTTCAAAAACTTGAAGAACATTTTTATTTCCAGTACATATTGTAGTCACATATATTTTTCTTGTTATACACGCCTTATCCGAGCTACTATACGTACGTGTACGTGCCAACTTTTAGGCTATCAAGAACTGTTGCTCAAGTGTTTAAGTGCGGACGTTTTAGTTCCTTGCCAAGATTTCCGGCGTTATCTTAGACACTAATATTCCACTCCATGCATATTTCGATTTTTCCCGGGGGGTAATCCTGGGAATTCTTGGTTGGGGTGTGCCCCCGAAATCCCAACCCTATTTTAGACCAAAAAAAATTTCATTTTCCACACCGGTTTTCAGACCTAGCCTCTAAAGTCCATGCCCGTTTTCAGACCTCACAGGCAAAAATTATAGAACACCAACAACAAGATTTCCTTACTTCCACTGGGAATTCGCATATCACTCTTCAGTTTCGTATTCATTTGGAATTGAAACGACAAATACGCTCATACACACCAGTAGTTTCCTCGAAAATCATAGCCGATTCCAGACCAAAGTGGGAAAAGTCTATACCCGTTTTCAAACTGAAACGGCGCAAAAAAACCTACCCGTTTATGCGTTGGGGCGCCACATACCTGTATAGCTTATATAAGGGAGTAACACCCCCGGGGAGATTTTGTTATTTGATATTTGGGTGTCTTTGTTATCTTAAAAGGAAACTTTTAGGGGCAATTTATCGCCGACTTTTCCCTGAGAAGTGGTCCTGTTCTTGTAGCATTAATAGTAAATGAGACGCTATCATGCATTTGTAAACGTCGAGGTCTCTTTTCTCGATTTGAGTTCTACGCCGAAAGGTTTTACCCCTAAAAAGCCCCGAGTGAAAAGCCAACGCCCAGATACCAGTACATCAATGAATAACCCTTATAATTGCGCCTTTGCACGTTAGGGACTAAAAATAAATTTAGATGGATTAAGTGCCCCTGGAATATTGTCGGCTTTAATGCCAAGTGTTGAATGTTGGCAGGATGCACGTATGTCATTTACAATTATTATTTACTATTACTTACATTGATTAAATAATGTTGACAAATTTGAAGTTTGTACCAGTTAACCTTTCTATCAAAAGTGATGAAAAAACAGGTGAGTGTACCTAAACGATTCAAAGGATTAAAGTACATATAGGCAATGTAGATAAATATTAAACTCGCGTTGCCGATTGGTTTATCATAAGAGCATACCCTCGTTTCCTTGATGGTTGGAAATGAATATAATGTAATTCTGACATTGATTGACACATGATATCGATATTGACAGCAGCTCCAGAAGCACGTTTAAAACCGATAGCTGGTTACGTTTGCCGTCAGTCGTCAGGCCGTGCAGCTTTACTGAGGTACTGAAGCAAACTAGACACTGTTCAGGATGCTTTCTTCAAAGCTGAAGTTTTTGGGTGTTTTCGCCTTCGTGCTTTGCATTGCCCTGGGTAAGCTTTTCTCTAATTCTACCCCTGTTTCTTTTACTATTTTGTACATGGGTAGCAATCAGCTATTAAATCTTTCTAGTTAGATATAATCAGTACTGAAGCTAAATGATGTACACCGTATATTACACTGCATCTAGGTGGAAGCCAAAAGCAAAAGCGTAGCGCCTGTCTTCCTTTAAAACAGAAATTTTTTTTCCAACAACCACTTAATCAAATTTCCTTTTTGGACCATCGAATAAGTAACTGGCGCGAAATGGTTATTAAAAATAGACTAAATACTAATATTTGTTGTAAGCTGTCTAAAAGATCGAGCATCGCACAAGTTTGAGGATGATGCCCTATAGTCTGGTCTTTGAATACTACGTGAGAGCAACAACTAAACTGCATTCTTTTATCACGGTTGTTTTTTCGGCCCAGGCTGAATGTATCATCCTTTAAAAAGGAAGAAAATATCATGATGATACTGGCTTTNAAGCACGTTTAAAACCGATAGCTGGTTACGTTTGCCGTCAGTCGTCAGGCCGTGCAGCTTTACTGAGGTACTGAAGCAAACTAGACACTGTTCAGGATGCTTTCTTCAAAGCTGAAGTTTTTGGGTGTTTTCGCCTTCGTGCTTTGCATTGCCCTGGGTAAGCTTTTCTCTAATTCTACCCCTGTTTCTTTTACTATTTTGTACATGGGTAGCAATCAGCTATTAAATCTTTCTAGTTAGATATAATCAGTACTGAAGCTAAATGATGTACACCGTATATTACACTGCATCTAGGTGGAAGCCAAAAGCAAAAGCGTAGCGCCTGTCTTCCTTTAAAACAGAAATTTTTTTTCCAACAACCACTTAATCAAATTTCCTTTTTGGACCATCGAATAAGTAACTGGCGCGAAATGGTTATTAAAAATAGACTAAATACTAATATTTGTTGTAAGCTGTCTAAAAGATCGAGCATCGCACAAGTTTGAGGATGATGCCCTATAGTCTGGTCTTTGAATACTACGTGAGAGCAACAACTAAACTGCATTCTTTTATCACGGTTGTTTTTTCGGCCCAGGCTGAATGTATCATCCTTTAAAAAGGAAGAAAATATCATGATGATACTGGCTTTTCAGTTTTGGGCATTTCTTTTGTGCTGTCTTGATACGGTACAAACGTATGACATGTATCATTCATCGTACTGTCATTAGCTTTTAACATTTGGCTTAAGGTAGTGTAGGTTTTTCGTCAGTTTTTTTCGCTAGTTTTACTAGTCTGAGAAAACAGACGACATTTCGCGAAGCCACCAGCGGTTTCCCCCGGAATTGACATCTGAGAAACGAGCGCAGAAATTCTATACTGATGAAGCGTCACTTACCCAGATCTGGGTTAATGCTTCTGATTGGTTGAAGCAAGTTTCACAGGCTGCACTACCAACTAGAAGCACTACCCAGATCTGGTAGTGACGAGTCATCAGTTTGGAATTTCTGCGCTCGTTTAATTTCTCAGACTTCAATTCGTGGGGAAGCCGGTGGTGGCGTTGCGAAATGTCGTCAGTTATCTCAGGCTTTAGTCTTACCGTTTAGAAAAAGAAATCAGTAATTTTAAATTTTAAGTGGTTATTTGTATGCATGGAATTGTATACCTGCTGTATTGCATTTACATATTTTCAACATACATATAAATAACATCCTTTTCAAAATCTCGACCTTGCATTTTTTCTTAAAATATTCTTAAAATTTCGCAAATTTCAGCCTTGATATTCCTGTGAAATATGCCGTGTTTGAATTTGTTATAAAAAGAAACGAGTGTAAACAAGTGACTGGCCATGGCTCACAACTGGGCTTAGCCTAGTTTCGGTGGCATGCACCAACTGAGAGAAAATTGACAAAGAAATTAATGCCTCTGCACATGTACTTGAGAAATGAATTAACGTTTAATTCATCTTTAGTTTATGGGGCCAAATAATTTACTTCTTTCTGTGTAGATTAGTTCAGTCCAGAATTACTCTGGTTACTCCATCGCCATCACTTAACGCCATTCGACGTTGAAATCCTGATAACATGAAAATAACGAGTTGCTGTGTTAAACAGAGCAATCATATCACGTACTGCAACAGTGTTTGAGTGAAATAACGTCAGTGTATAGACAGTGAGATGCGAACCCTCTAAATTTTATATATAACTTTTAGTAATTCATTGTAAAACGTTTGAGAAAAGATAACTTTCTGAAGCGTTTCTTATTTCTCGCAGCTACTGGATTAAAGTGCTACGAATGTCCCCTTGCGACAAGTATGGACGACTGTGCTAAGAATAAAAAAGAGCAGAATTGCACGGGATTTACTGAACCGCGCTGTGTCACATCTATTTTGGAATTTAAACAATTGAAACAATATGGAAAATCCTGCACTACCAAAGCTATGTGTGATGCGGCAGACTCGGGAGTTTTAAAAGATTGCAAAGCTGCAGGTGGTAAATGCGAATACAACTGCTGCGATAAAGACCTCTGCAACAAAGGGACCTCGCCTATTGTCAGCATTCTCCTTATGGTGTCATGCGCCACTGTGGGCTTCTCCCGCTTCTTCTAGAGTGTGCAGCAGTGATCAAAGAAGGATTTTCCTTTCCAAATATCGTTTTCAACCTAAAGAGTTAAAAGTGGCAGGGCTTTAAGTAAATTTAGATTGAAATTTCAAGTTGACATTAAGACATTTAAAGCATAAGGATAATTTTGACTTTCTTGATGAAATGGTTTCTGTATATCAGGGTAGCTCCTTATTGTTAAAACTCAATAGAACACAAAGGAATAAATGGAATTCTGTTGTCTCGTAAGTATTTTATCCTGACATAGGTACATCACAACACAATTTCCAGGTCTCTCGTTGAACATAAATTTACCTCTAATAGAAGTGATCGAGAAGAGAGGACGAACAGGCCCTCATACCCACAAGAAATTAACTACAGCCACAAAGCCTACTAGTTTTCTACAGGAAGCCTATACTACTGTGACTGTGCATTTAAGTCTCTCCTCACATTCCTTTTGACGACGAAACTAAAATTTTTAAGTTTTTTAAGCTGACAGAATGTATTTTACAAATTTAAGAACAGATACATCATTTTAGTTATTTTTGTTTATGTTTCTTCTTCTTGCTCTTCTTCTTCTTCTTCTTCTTCTTCTTCTTCTTCTTCTTCTTCTTCTTCTTC
>CALNXI010000188.1:248279-268569 GCA_942486025.1 Porites evermanni | reverse complement strand
AAAACCGATCAAATTCAAGGTATATTTTTGAAAAAGTGAGGCGTTCTTAACGGATCCAACTAATATGGCTAGGGAGTAGGTGCCATAGAAAAGGTAACTACAGAAAAAAACTTTGCGGCCCGACCTTTACTAAAACGTTATAACTCCGTGAACTTACCTAATTTTCGGCAATCTCCAAGTTTTGCCGCCATTTTGAGGGACTTGTCAACATGAAGCGTAGCAAATATAAATCGAGCAGGTAGATCTAAAACCGTCAGAAATACATACGAAAGCATTCAAATGAACTTCACTTTCAATTCAAAAGGCAAAATTTGAAATTGTTCGTTAAACCTACCATTCTTACATCCCCATGCGACCATTTCTTCCAACAATTCAAATACTACAACTAGTGTTCGAATTTCCCTCGTCGATTCCACCGTAAGAAATAACCTGTGCCACCCAAGCTTCGACTCGAATGTGAAGTACGAATCAAACAACATAAATGCTTCATCTTCGAAGCCATATCACGCTGGTATTTTGATTATCTGATCGACAAGAACGGTGATCAGGAGGTGATCGCCATGTTTACCTCATAAACGTGACCGCTGACCAGCCCCTAAGTGAAAACAGTACCGCGCAGGGTGGTGTGGGTGGCGGACTTATCGTTATAAGATATTCGAATACACGCTTAAAAAGCTTTAGGACTCTCAGTCTAAACAGTGAAAGCATGCTTCGTGGTACAGACAACTTTTATTTTATTCTCATAACTTTTTCCCTTAAATTAGAACTGGTATTAATTAATAGAGTTATTTAAATATTTTTAACCGAAGTACCCATATGACCTTTTTGCTTGTCCTTAGTGGTATAAAATAAGGTGTCTTTTCTTCCAGAACCTTTTAGTTATGCGTTATTGCAGGGAATGAACACTATACTTAGAAGGTTTGTTCTAAATCATTTTTACTGTTCCCAAGAATGTATGCAAAATCATTGCTTTATACAAAGCTGACTCTAAAATATGATTTTCCGTAACAGTAACCAATGTCATTTACGTAAGGTGTTCATAAAACTAGCAATGTACAATTTTTAGCGTTTTCCACTTATAAGCCTGACATACAATTGTCAAGTGAACTATGAACTAGTTTCAGCTCATTCCTTGATTCGATGTGACCTTTTATCGCTAAACCCTATTCTTTTCATTTGCAATTTTCCTGTACTTTTTTTTTTTCATACGACAACGACAAAGAATTTTATAAGTAAACCGATTTTTCGGTGTACCACGCTTATCACATTGTATATACAAATACATGCAAAAGGCTTGGTCGTCAAATCTCACTCGACTATACTACAACGGCTCCGCCGCCAAATCTCACTCGACTACTACACAATACCGCCAGCTACGCAGGCTAGCAAAAGGCCGGCTAAATAAGCTCCTCCCCCTGCTCCTAATTTTTAGGGTTGCCTTCGCCCCATGCCTCTGCACGACTCCCATTTAAATGGGAGCTCGAAGAAAGTAGAGATTTCCTTAAGCATGGAAACAGTAAAATAGTTCAATTTTTCCTCCTTGACGTAGTCACACAAGTCATAAATGTTATTGACAATCGGATGCGTTAAGCCAATTTCTGTTACAACTGATTTCACGGTGGTCATGTGATTCACTTCTTCCTCGTCAATTAATTCCTCGTCAGATTTATCGTCAACCGCGGTGCTCGGAGACGAACCTGCCCGTCTCCATCTCGAGGAGGACAAATCATGGAAGAAAAATCCTTGTATTTGGGCTTTGTTTAGCCACTCTTCCCGGAAAAACAGGCGCTTCCCGTTTTCCTCCTTCGCTTTCCTCATATCTTGCGAGACTTGTCGCAGATCCTCTTTCTTTTCCAGATTGCTCACCAATTTCAAGCTTGGAGATGAGATACTGCCTTACTTTCTCTTAGAAGCGAACAGTGCCACCTTTTGTCTTATGAAGTGCCCATCCTTCACTTAAATTCCACTGGAAAGGTTCGCTACCCTGTCTCTCGATAACACTAGTACTGTCGTCTTCTGAAAGTTTAAGGGATGAGAACTTTTCAACCCAGCTTAAATCTAGAGATTTCAAAGCTGTTCTAATGTCAAAAATAAAGGAAATGACCCATGAATGCCAGTGCTCAGTGGAAGGATAATTACACCATCAAGCAGTGACCCAATGGCCCTTGTAGCTGTCTATAATGGAGAGATTGTAAGCTGGTAATGAAAATTACACTTTTTTCTCTTTAGCTTTGACTTTGTGACGTGGTTTTGTCACAATTTGAACAGACACGCGTCACTCTTACGCAATGTTTTAACGGGAAACCAAACAGCATCATTTTATTTCCAAGTAGGTATATATTCAGCCGTTCTTAGCCACCGTTTTTCCAGAACAAAAAAGTATATGTATATATTAAGAGTGGTACAAAAAAAAAGGAAAATTGCAAATGAAAAGAATAGGGTTTAGCGATAAAAGGTCACATCGAATCAAGGAATGAGCTGAAACTAACATAGTTCACTTGACAATTGTATGTCAGGCTTATAAGTGGAAAACGCTAAAAATTGTACTTGCTAGTTTTATGAACACCTTACGTAAATGACATTGGTTACTGTTACGGAAAATCATATTTTAGAGTCAGCTTTGTATAAAGCAATGATTTTGCATACATTCTTGGAAACAGTAAAAATGATTTAGAACAAACCTTTTAAGTGTAGTGTCCATTCCCTGCAATAACGCATAACTAAAAGGTTCTGGAAGAAAAGAAACTTTATTTTATACCACTGAGGACAAGCAAAAAGGTCATATGGGTACTTCGGTTAAAAATATTGAAATAACTCTATTAAGTAATACCAGTTCTAATTTGAAGGAAAAAGTTATGAGAATAAAATAAAAGTTGTCTGTACCACGAAGCATGCTTTCACTGTTTAGACTGAGAGTCCTAAAGCTTTTTAAGCGTGTATTCGAATATCTTATGACGATAAGTCCGCCACCCACACCACCCTGCGCCGTACTGTTTTCACTTAGGGGCTGGTCAGCGGTCACGTTTATGAGGTAAACATGGCGATCACCTCCTGATCACCGTTCTTGTCGATCAGATAATCAAAATACCAGCGTGATATGGCCTCGAAGATGAAGCAGTTATGTTGTTTGATTCGTACTTCACATTCGACTCGAAGCTTGGGTGGCACAGGTTATTTCTTACGGTGGAATCGACGAGGGAAATTCGAACACTAGTTGTAGTATTTGAATTGTTGGAAGAAATGGTCGCATGGGGATGTAAGAATGGTAGGTTTAACGAACAATTTCAAATTTTGCCTTTTGAATTGAAAGTGAAGTTCATTTGAATGCTTTCGTATGTATTTCTGACGGTTTTAGATCTACCTGCTCGATTTATATTTGCTACGCTTCATGTTGACAAGTCCCTCAAAATGGCGGCAAAACTTGGAGATTGCCGAAAATTAGGTAAGTTCACGGAGTTATAACGTTTTAGTAAAGGTCGGGCCGCAAAGTTTTTTTCTGTAGTTACCTTTTCTATGGCACCTACTTCCTAGCTATATTAGTTGGATCCGTTAAGAACGCCTCACTTTTTCAAAAATATACCTTGAATTTGATCGGTTTTTGCGTGTGTGACTTAAGCGAACCTATAAGGTGTCGTTCAAATCTTCCTGTTTGCTTGATTGAAACGTGATGTTCACGAAAGTCGCCTCTATGGATAAGATAGAGTTAATATACATGGCTGTGGTATTTGTTTTTTGCTGAGTCTCGTAGTTTGTTGTAAATCGTCCGCCAAAGTTGCCTCAAATTAACGTCTTGAAAAGTGTCACGACAGGCCTTCGCTCGAGTGAAATTTAATTTCCGTAAAACTCTGAAAAATAAAGAGATCCGATCAAACGGATTGTGGTTTTAGTATAGGTACATGAATGTCTTACAACACACGAGAAATGAGCTAAATCTGGGTCTCAAGCAAAATCGACCGGACCGCTCTTACAGAGACACTCTCTTAATTGTCGCAGGACAATTAGTAGCGTTTTACACATTTTCACATGCATGAAGCGTTTCACGATATTCCGTCAGGTATTTGTCTTATGTAGTGTAGATGGTGTCAGGAGAAATTGCAAAAGGTAGACTATTTCATTGGCTACCAGTGTTTCCCGTAAGTTCGTTGCGATCGGGTGCCTATAACTGGCAGCCACCTTGGCTTCAATTAGTGAGCGTCGGGTTACTTGGTCTGGCAGACCGGGCAACCCGCCTCGGTGGATCACCCTTCCTATCATGTAAATGTGATCAAATTAAAATGAGAGATTATATGGACAGGCGGTTGCCCGACCTAGCCGGACATCTCACCAGTCAATTCTAAAACATTAAAAGTTATTGCTTCAAGATGTTACGCTTGGAGCTTGGGTATTAAAAAATCCCTTAATAGGCAAGGATCAGTAAATCAGAAGGAAAATAGCTCTAAGTTCTCCGCTTAATCGAGAAACGACAAGTTTACCTTTCACTCGCGTCCTTCGCGTTTTATCGGCTAAACGGCTTGAAACAATTTCCCGAATATTTCTTTAATTTTGTAGGATTTTATGTAATTATTCACCAGAACATAGATTTAAAGCGTTTGAGTAAATACAGATGTCCCTTTTATTGAGAGTCCGAGGCTTTCATTTGTTGAACAAACAAGAAAAAAACTGTCACAAGATTGCTTGGATCGCTTAGATCGCAGCTTCACAAATAGTTGCGTACCGTAAAGGAAACGCTTTCATCGTGGAAAGAAAACGTAACAAATTGTTATGCTTTTTACTATTATCATTATTTTTTAAGCATTTTGGCATCACTAAGCATTGAAACTATCGACTCATTGGGCAGCTTGTTGTGTAGATAGTATTTCTTAAGGTTCAATTTCACGCCACACATAATCTGGACATTTAGACATAGCTGCCATTTGGCTGTTTACAAACTAAGGATGGAAGGTAAAATAAAGTATTTCCATTCTAAGACTTCCTTAGGTTTAACAGACACTGTTAAGTCTAAAATTAACATTTAGGAGCGAAAAATAGTGAATGATCATGACACAGAACTGTGCTACAGTAAAAAAAATCAAAACGAAATATATAAAATGATCATTATAGCTCAGTTTATATATGAGGGTACATAAACGCATTCGGTACAACTACTTTCGCAACTACTTTTTTAATAGAGAGCTCATGTATGGAACTTGAGTCTATGCAAATCATTTAAGTCATATGACACTTGTGGCAAAGCCCGGAAGAGATAGCGCAAAGCACAGATGTCAGCTCATTGAATGTAAGCAAGTTTAAAAACATATTCGATCGAGGTACCCGGTAAAATAATAAAAAACGATAGAAGGTTTACAATCCATATTACATCTACAGTTAAAAAAATCTTGAGGACATGTACAAGTAAGCAAACGATTGAAGGAGTACATGTCTAAGAGTCCCTGTCGACTATTTTCCACTACAGTACAGTAGTTTGTTTACAGCACCAGCCATGGATCATTCTTGAGCTCGCCATACTACTCTATGTGCGCTGGAAGTAATCTTTAATACCTTCGAGATTGCTCTTCTCCAAAAATGTTTGTTAAATTTTTGAAACGGATAAGCTCCAGTTGAATGAAATAGTATAATTTGTTTTCCTTAGAGTCCATGAAATGTCGTTCTTCACTTTCTGTTTTTGCTCTCCTCCGTGGGTTGTTGCTCTCTCTGACTGTCAGCCGTTGTGGATATCCCAGAGTACTCTGCGTTGAGTGAAGCAATAGTAAAACTGACCGGGGAGGGGATGGGAAAAATTGTAAATAACCCCCAAAGCGATAAAGTTAAGGTCGAAACCAACAAATTTAACCTCTAAAAACGCAGGCTAACCCCTACGGGCTAACCAGCAAACGATCAATTTTTAGTTTTGGGAAAATGTCGTTTACACTATTTTTAAGGCAAAAGCGTGGAGGTGGTATTTCAAAAAAAGACGTATAAAGAGCAGTTGTAATGTTATCATTTGTTGCTAATTTTGAGACCTTGTTACAATTATCATTGCATTTGTGCCAGTTCACGGGTACAATCTGAAATATGGGAAAAAATAACTTTTTATCATTTTTCTAAAAAAATGCCTATTCAGCGTTTTTCTCTATATTGAAGCGCAGTTATCTCTAAAAAATGCGTGGTTACTCCCAGTTTTCTGTTTAGATTTCAATAGCCTCTGATATGATCTACTTGTCTCACATAGTCATTATCTGGGAAAAACTACTTCCCATTAGTGGACACAGTCCTAAAGCAAAATAGCACATGACGCACGTGGTATTTGACTCATTGACTTCTAATCTATCCTGGAACACCCAAATACAGAAAGTTGTAAATAAAGCCAACAAAATCGTTGGGTTTCTTTAAAAGGAATGTTGGTCCAGGGAACTAGGAAGTCTTTCTCGTCTGTACAAGGCCGTGGTTATACCCATTCTGGAATATGCTGTCCCTCTCTGGTCACCCTATTTACAGAAAAACATTGACGCTCTTGAACGAGTTCAACGAAATACGCTCTCCCAATATCATCTAAGGACTCTCCGTATAAAGTCCCTCCTTCGACACAAATATAATGTTCTCCGTGCTGCTCCGCATAGTGTCCCAGCTGCACTCTCGTATAAGGTATGCTCGCCAACGGAGAAATCAGCGTGGTGGCATTATGCACCAGAGCTGAAACAACTAAAACTTCAATGTTATACAAGTCTGCTGCCGCTTGTAAAGTTATTTGGTCACCATAGGTACCATCCGTTACCATTGACTACAAGTACTGTGACCAAGGCACTCCTGCATATAGTTCTAAAGGAAAGCCTTCGGTGTCAGTTGGATTGTTTTCCAGGTATTCTACAATCTCCTCACGGACTTTTTCAGGTGATCGGTGTATACCCAGGCGATTTAACCAAAAACACAGCGCTCCAAACTGACAGTTTCCGTCACCTGGCGGGTTATGCATCAGAGTTATACTCATGTGGGGAAACTCTCGCTCCAAAAAACGATCGCAGGCAGTTAAAGGTATCATCAATTTTTTCCTAAGCTCTCGCAATCCCTGCTTTTTCCTGCTTGTGTTCCCTGTCTGGCGTTTCCGAATGCTCGCTATGTTTTAAATAAAATAAAATTCTAATAATAAAATAATAAAATTAAACTCTAATAGTATCAGTAATGTCCCCATCTAGTTGTCTGTAGAATTTAGCGTCATTTAAGGACATATTAACGACGACAGACGTGCAGTCGACAAAACTAACATTGAATCTGAACCCACTACTGTTTCTGAACACTTTCTCTCTCACTCTAACCATTCTCATACTGACATGCAGTTAATCCCACAGAAAATTCATTCTTCACGTGACTCAGTTCGTAAGGCCAGGGAGTCGCATTTGATAGATAACGCCATGACTCTTGAACCTCATGGGCTAAACTGCCGTGACGAATTATTGTAATCCATATCCTTAGTATTTTTCCTTTCCAGTTTTTATGTTGTACATCATTTCCGCCTCTCCCATTTATTGCGACATTCTCCATTTATATAATATTGTGATTGCCACATAAGTTCAGTAACATCTGTAAACCTGAAGAAGGCTGGTATGGCCAGCCGAAATATTGTTATGAAAAACAATACACGTTATTTTAAATCAGCTTTGCAGTCACGGTCTTTGGACTTCTCGTTCTTGCTTATTTATGTGCTATAATTTTTGGAGGTTGAAGCAGGCCGTAATGTTTATTGCTCATTTCTACTTTCAACTCCTTCTTAAATAAACAGTGTCCATGGACCCGGTCCATTACAGGGGGTCCATGATCCGCTCCAAAATGGGGTTCCATGGACCCCGGGTTCAAGTTTTGTCCTTACCCGCCACACAATGATGTGCGCGGAGGTGAGAAAATCTATTGAGTCCAACTTACCTCCATCTCAAGTGTTCTACATCTCTTCGAGAAATAATTTTATCTTAGTAAAAATTAAAAATCCCTCGCTTTCTCCTTTTATGTCCAGCTGTACTTCAATTTCTAGCGCCACAATCATTCCGATCTCCTCCGATCCTGATCCTGATGAAAACAACAACGCCGGGCCCAAATTTTTCACGTAGCGACTCGGCATGTTGAGGACAGCAGCAAACCATGCTGAAGAGCATTTTGACCATCACTCCGAGGATAAAACAGTGAATTTCAAAATAAATATCAATTCAGAAAAACTCCGGGCAAAAGACAAATTTCCTAACATCTCAAGTATCACATCTGAGATGGAGTCACAACAAGGTCGCGCGTGTGTTGCACGTTTTCCGCTCTAACTTTTGATTGGCGCATACAACAAGCTGAAACTTGGTCGTGAGGTATAAGCAGGAGCCGATTACCCTAGTATAAGACAGGGGAATGGGGAAAATAAAGCTAAAAAAGTTGTTTTTGGCTCGTTTCTCACTGTTTTTTCGCCGATTTTTGGATTTTGGCCAATTGGAACGCTTGATTTAATTGAAATTAATGATTAAAAGTTAGCACCTTTTAATTGATTTTGCCGTTCGCCTGCCTAGTTCTTACGCGGAAAATACATCATAGTCTCCCTTTTGTATCATAAAGCAACGCTCCTAGCTTTGCGCGACAAGACAAGAATCTTACAACCTTGAAGACCATGATGTCCTAAACTGAGATACAATAGATTATTTGCTACCTTTTCTACTCCTTGATCTTTCTACTTGAAGCTGCACTTCACTTCCAATATAGAACCTCTAGTATTTAGTTTATTTAGTTATTTTTTTTGTTGTTTTCTTTCGCACCATTGCACGCTATCTGCGTGATGGGGGAAGAGATATAGTGGCATGACTTCATGCGTGACACACCTAGTGACGCTAATAGTATGCATATTAGGTATTATTATCTTTTACGTGTGAGGTTATCCTAAAATAGAGCGAGTAACGGACGGTAGCTGTAGCTTCACGAATGATATTATTTTTGACGAATGAGCCCGCCAAGAAGGCAGAAATAAATATTTTGACGCACGAGATATATCAGGGCCTGGGTACTAGGCCGGGTGCACCATGCCGGTAGCCTTATCGGGGGTATATAAGGTTGCGTATATCACGTGTACGTCATCTAGACTTCTGAACCAACCTCTCCCTTTTTTTTTTAGGAGCAGTCTACTCTCGATAACATTGTAAAGTCCCGTAGGAAGGGCTTTGAGCTTGAGCCTTGGTTCCTACCCAGATTTCCTGAATGCACCTTTTCCCTTCGGGGTTTTTTTTGGGCAGGTTTTTTCTCGCCTCCGTCTGACTGCATTTGTTTCAGTTGTAAGCGGTAGCTCAGTTCTGCTAGTTTTCAGCTTCAAGTTCCCGCTTTTTGTCTTATGTAACAAAAATTGAAGTGGTGCTGTGGGTTGTTGTGATAAATATCAACGTTGGTTTAATTTCTTTCCCCCACCGTCATTCCGCAACATCATAGTTTTATACCATGTTTAACGAACAGGAGTCGATTACGAACTATTGCTGATTCATCATCACTATTTCAATTCTGGCCACTAAAGACGGATAAGTACGTACCATTGCCCATTACATCGTTTATAGTCTAATTCGCTGCCCTGATGATCAACCTAATATCGAACAATTCTCATAAAGTTGTTGTTGTTGTTGTTGTAAAAACTGCTGAAAGGGTATCGCGGTGTCTCACGAAAGTGTGAAGATTAAAATCAGAGAAAAAAGTGTATATGTTTTATTTAATTTATGATAAGTAACAATATCGACTTAATTGCTTTCTTCCACCGTTGAATAAGTATAAACTTTATCCGCACTATCGCTGATTGATCATCAGTCATCATTTCTGTCTATACGCAGGAAGGTGCAAAAGGCCGTACTGACCGGATCGATGATTTTAGCCGTTAGATTATCTGCATTGGCTGCTCTGCGCAACCAAATGTACATTTTAAAGTACTAAGGAAGCGCTATAGAGATGTCGAACGTATATCGCAGCCGTTCTAACGCAGAAATGTGAAGAATGATTAAGACAAACAGTCTAGGTTCTATTTAAGATTAAAAGCAATATTGGGTTAATTGCTTTTCTTTGTTGTTGAATTGAATAGGCATAGCTTTTATCCATATTATTGCTGATTCATCATCATCATTTCTATCTGCGCTAGCCTGTTCACAGACCCTCCATTGCTCATTCTTGTTTCAGTTTTTTTCTCCTTCTTTTACGAAAGCCCCTCCAGAAACTTGAAGTACACGTTTATCAATACTGAGCCACAGAATAATTTGATAATTTTTAAAAATGTCTGGTTCTGAGGCCCTGTTGGGGGAGGGGTTGGGGGGTGGTGGTGGTGGTCTTGCTATCCCTTATGTTTTCCTGTTACCCCATAAATCGTAAAACGGATATTCCTTATCCCTAAAAGTTAGGGACAGCGCACGGGGAGGTGGTAGGGAGGAACTAGCCCCCCTCCCCCCATTTTTGTTTGCCATGGAAATTTTTAATTGCATTCATGGTAGCGAATAAAGAAGATATGGCTGTAGCTAAAAAGGTACAATAATTATTGTGTTTGTTGCGGCAGAGGCGCATTGTACAGGTTTTTAGAGGCGATTTTTTGTGCTTGCAAACAGCAGCAATTTCACAACTTAGACTCTTTAGGCGAGAGCTAACAAAAACAGAGTCAGGACGATAAGTTCATTCATTACACAAACCTACGGAAATCGCTGATTAAAGATTTTTAAAAAATGTAACAAAATTCCCAAAAAGACTTGAGCCTATGTGTGCCGCTAAAACTCTTCTTTGAAATTAAGGCAGCAAAAATCGAACAAAATTCAGTTGCTCAAAGCAGAGCCACTTATCTTTGGTCCACCTAATAGAGATTACTTTTTCTCGATATGAATTGACTTTATTGGTAGGGTATTTGACTAACGGACCTCTCGCGGGAAACTGGTCTCCTCGGTTCTCAAAACAGCAAAACAAAAGGACTTTTATTAGCAACAGTTATTGAGTTCATTTGGTCAAAGTACAAGCCGAAGGAAAATAAATCATTAATTTGTTTTCTTTTGTTTGTTCTTTATCAGTTTTAGGCCCTGTCCACACTAATGAGTTTTCAAAAGATTACTTTTCGTTGTCATCAAAAACGCGTTTTTCAGGCATCAGGAACGCGGCTTTTATTTGGAGGAACAATCGGTGAATCAGAAAATACCTGGGAATTGTGTTGTGTTGCACAGGATACTATAAAAAAAAAGTAGAGATTGCAAGTTAAGCGATCATAATTCCATTTAATCCTCGTTCTTATTAAAATTTAACTTCAGTAACTCAGCTATCTAAAAAGCGCATTACATTCTATATAGGTCAATAACGAAACTAGCTAATGGAACAAAACAACAGTATCATTGAACTTTTAATTTTACTACTAAGCTATTTTAATGTGTATTTAACAAACATATTTGTTTGGAGAATCCTTCTCTTGACTGCACCGCACACTCTTGTTCCTTTAGCGGAGAAAGCCCGCAACGGCACATGACACCATTAGGATAATGCTGACTATAGGCGTGGAACCACTGTTTGTAGGGTTGGTGGTAGGGCTGTTGGCACCGTTGCAGAGGTCTGTATCGCAGCACTTAAATTCACACGTAGTACCTTGAGCCGACTTGCAAGCGTTTAAGACGGCGGTTTCAGCGGTGTCGCACACTTGTTTGGTACTGCAAATTTTTGTGAATGATGTTGTTGATTGTGAACCAACTGTAAATTTGAGGCCCGTCGTGGCGCAGCGATCGCTGACTGCTCCGCAATCAATCTCCTGTTGATTCTTGGTACAATCTTCCTCACTTACAGAACTGGTACACGTGTAGCACTTGAGTCCAGCAGCTGTCAAGGTAAATATGCATATTTAGAAAGATTTTCTTACAGATTCTTCGCACATGCTTTCCAAAATCAGTAGAAATTGTACACCGTTTATATTGGCCCTTAAACCAGTTAGAAGCAGTAAGCTGTTACCAAAATAATTTGACGCAATGCTGTGGGAGGTGGGGGTAACGTTTTGGAATTTAAGAAAATCTAGCTCAAATACTGTTGTTTACGCCCTTTCTTTTTAACCAAAGACCAAATTAAATGGTGGAAAAAAATCACTAACAAGGCTGGATCACTAGTCAAGATAGACTTTCAGCTTTATTAGCATTTTAGGTCGGAAACTAGCAAGGTGGGTCCTTCCCCCCGGAGTGGGGGAGGGGGGCGGCTCGGGAATTTTTGATGGGTGTATGCCACCCGGTTCCCCAATTCCTGACCCTATTTCGGACCAAAAAAAGCCACTTCTCACACCCGTTTTCAGACCTGGCCTCTTAAATTGATACCCGTTTACGGACCTAGCATAGGCAGAAACAATGTCTTCGTTACTTCAGTTATATTTCTAGATCTGAGAACGCTAACAGAAAGATTTCTTAAAATCTATTTCGAATTCGCATATTACTCGCATAATGCGGTCATACATTCCTGTTAGTAGTTCCCTTGAAAACCATACCTGATTTCAGGCCAAAAAGGGTTTTAAGTTTATATCTGTTTTCAGACCGAACAGCGCAAAAACATACGTTTTTGGGCGGCACATACGTATGTAGCTTATATAAGGGAGTACCCCCCGGGTCCAGGTTCCTGCAGCAACATTCGCAATCAGTGATCGAAGAGTGTGTTTATTAAGAAGTAGATGTTTATTCTGTTGTGATTAAAGAAGCAATGGATTCGAACTAAATCTTGCCATCAAAAAATGAATAGGCCCGAACTCGAAAGAAACTAGTGCGATTCATGCAGTTGATCACTAGATAAATGACCTTCCATTGGTTTACCAATAAACAGCTGCTTTCTACCAATGAAAAAAGCCTTAATAAGCAACAGCGTAAAAAAATGCTTACCGACAGAAATACAAAGCACACAGGCCAAGATAACCAGAAGTTTCATGTTTGAAAAACTGCTCCTACACCGTATCTTGTTTGCTTCTCACAACTGCTCAGCACACCCTACAAGATTGACGGCAAACAAAACCATGCTATCCGTTTTTTATAAGCCTCTGCTACTGCCACATTCGACAGCTTCTGTCAATCAATGTCAGACACACGTTTATGTCATTTTCATTTACATATCAAGGAAGAGGCGGTATGATCATACGATTAGCTAGTCATTAATAACCAGGGCAGCAACCTAAGTCTATTATCATTTATCCATGCGGTAAATGTGAATTTGTGACCTCTAGTTTATAATCACTGAATCATTATTTCTGATTAATGATCACTGATCATTGAATATACGAGTTGCCAGATCCATCGACGGTACTGGAAGTTACAAGTAATACCGAACAAGCAGGGGGCTCAAGGGAGGATCCAGGATTTTTTATAGGAGGGGGAGCACTCGTCTCTTGCTCTACTTCAACACCAATAAACCACATAGTTTTTTTTTTTTTTTTGCAGAATACCAGTTGTGTTAGAAAACCGCAGGTCATCTCAGGGGGGGTGCGCACCCCCTGCACCCTCCCCCTAGAACCGCCCCTGGGGCTTGATCAATAAAATGAGAACTATTAAAATTAATAAGCCGCTGCTACTGCCACATTCGACAGCTTCTGTCAATCAATATCAGACACACGTTTATGTCATGTTCATTTACATATCAAGGAAGAGGCTATATGATCATACGATTAGCCAGTCATAAATAACCAGGGCAGCAACCTAAGTCTATTATCATTTATCCATGCGGTAAATGTGAATTTATGACCTCTAGTTTATGATCACTGAATCATTATTTCTGATTAATGATCACTGATCATTGAATATACAAGCTGCCAGATCCATCGACGGTAATGAAAGTTACAAGTAATACCGAACAAGCAGGGGGCTTGATCAATAAAATAAGAACTATTGAAATCCCTATCTCATCCGCTCGTGGAATCAGCGATAATTATAATAATGTTAATAATAATAATAATCGAAAATATTATTAATAAATAGTTTTATTTGCACCCTGCCATTATTTCCGCCACTTAGAGTACAGGGCTGGTCTTAGTTACTTTAGAATGACTCAGCTAATAATTATTATTGAAGCCTTTCCAAGGAAATTATTCTGATTTCTGCACGGTCATCTGGGTCTTGATTTTTCAGTGGTAAAAGGGGCCCAGCATTTACATCTGATTACATTGCACCCGCTATAACAAAGTATAAAAGTTAATACTTCATGTAGGAAAAGTCGACAACAAACTTTCCGCACTTTAAGAATAAATTAGACAAGTGATTCATGCAGGAAGGTAAAATGTGTAATGTTATTGAGAGGCGAAACAGGCTATAACACAACAGCTTTAATCGAGCTAGTACAAGTACAAGGAGCACATGGTAAAAACAGCCCGCCCGCTAAGACTAATGGGACATCTAAAGCGATTACATCACAAAATGCTGCAAGGATGCTTTAGTGAGCTGTTTAGTGAACAAGCCGTCATGCTTCACGATCACAAAATCACTTGTAGATAACAATGGTAGTCTTTACACTAGACTGAGCCTAAATAAGCTAAGAAATATTTCAAGACAAGTTAATTTTAATTACTTGGAGTAAAATAAAGCTTCACACCCAACCGATTCTTTTTTACTACAGGTATTTTCCCAAACAACATAATTTAGATTGATAGACATGTTTCGCCTTTCTCAAAGCTGAAGTAACCGCAAGTCAGCTAAGTCGTTAAGGATGCCTGGTTTTCAAGTCGCTTGAAACTTTCTTGAATCGTTTCAACTTTCCGACTTTAATGAGATTGCAAAGTAAAGTTACTTGAGATTTACTTTGGCCTTCACACACGAATTTTTGGTTAAGTAAAACTTAGCAGCTCTTAAGTTTTATAAAGACAACCATTAAGGAAACTTGAACGCTCCATATAAGGTCAGTTTACATGGACGAGTCTTTTTTATATAGTTTGATTTTTGTTTCATTGCATGTGCTACGATATTAGGTGCGCCTTTAAATTGTTTGTGTCAGCTAGCGGCTGATTTTATTTGCGATGAATCGCTTTAAAATCACGATTGCTGCAAATCAGAGACGTTTATGCGATTGATCGACCAATTTCTGCTCAAGGATGGTTAAAAAATACCTGTTTTTGAGCCTCTTAGCGGATATTAGTGATTCCTTCGAGCGATGGTGGATTTTCTCAGGAGGTTTAATCAACTGCAATATAATCCTGTAAAATGAAGACTCCCTTAAAAAGTACTTTTAAGTTTTATTACCTCGCCGTTGAAACGGAATCTTCAAGTTTTGCTGAGCTGCAAGTACGTGCTAAAATCTTCCCAAAAAGAACAAATGTTGAAGGCATCTAGAACTGAGAAACTGAATAAACTGAGCTGCAAGTACGTGCTAAAATGTTCCCAAAAAGAACAAATGTTGAAGGCATCTACAACTGAGATACTGAATAAAGTAACTGGCGTGAATATTGTTTTTGGATATGCTAAACAAATTAAAGAAGTTATTGGAAACGGCCTCTCTTGTATTTCAACCAAGACAGAATAAGTTGAAAAATTTGACCACAGAGGCAAAAAGGATTCATTTGTCAATTAGAACTCAGCTTAAGTCTAGACCTTAGAAATGCAGTATCACTAGAATCCTTTAAGAATAATTATCGAAATATCTTATTTAAAGAGCAGCAGGAATTACACCATTTCATCGTTTAATCATATTCTTGTATGTATTTCACGGCATTAGCTCTTATACTCTTTCATTTTGATGTAGAACTTTTATATTTCCTTAGTTTTATTTATTTTGTACGTAGACTTTGTATATTCTGAATCTTATGCTTTTTGTAATTTTAATTTAGATAGAGGGCCACAAGTTTACTAGTTTCTGTAACTATTCCGTGCTACCCTCTTTAAATAAAGTGTATTATTATTATTATTACTCGTAGATCGTAGTTTACAACCCTAGAAAGTGAATAGCAGTAAGCTACACCAACACCAGGCTCCGTTGAAGTTGTTTTCTTTTTCTGTTAGTAAAGAAACGCTTCTGATTTAAAAGGGTGAAAACAGGCCATTTCTCAGCAGGAGCGTCATGTCAGTTCAAAACCTTCCATGATCTTTAGCCACCATCCCTTACGGTAACGTTCTTAGGGGTTCGCCACGCGTTACTAAACCCTAAGAACATCTATCTGCGTGGGAGGGACTAAGCGTCTTGCGTGAAAAATATTGGTGAAAAATATATTTTGGGTTCAAGGGGTGTGAGATAAGTGTCAAATACGCTGACGCACGAACTGGCTTCGGACGGAAGTATTATTTATATTGGTATCTTGAACGCTTGAGGAACAAAACTAGATAAGTATCCTTTCCCGATTCGTAGCCAGAACCAGTAAAAGACATGTTTAAAATTTATCAAATTATTCTGTGGCTATAGTATTGGTAAACGTGTACTTCAAGTTTCTGGGAGAGCTTTAAGAGGAGAAAACTGAATTATGAAATAAATGAATTCATTTAAAATAAAGTGAGACAGAAATAATCAAAATATTAAGACGTCTGTAGATGGGTGAGGTAAAGCTGCAGAGAGTCATACTTCCGCATCTTCGCCCTCTCACTAAAACACGTACTAATATCAAGGCGTTACGGTTTTTGTCTCTTTTTTTTTCATATTTGTATGAGAATTTTATCCATATGCTACATATTTGTTGAGTTTTCATTATTTCATGTATTACTGACGTTCACTACCAAAAAATTATTTTAAGCAAAGTTCTCGTAATACATTGAAGCTAAAAAAGTCATCGATAAAATGAACGACGTTTCGGTGTCACTTTTTAAATAATGGCCCCCCAATGTTTATTAATATCTGACATTATATGGTTTGAATGGATGCACACAATACGAAAGGTACGCCCCATAAATGCGGCTTGCCTTTACATTGACTGCTTGTTACATGATTGATGCATGTTATATATGTTCGTATCTGAGCGGTACATCGAAAGGAATTAGAGTAGATCCCGTATTTCCTTTTTGCTCCTTCCAGCCAAGATCTCATGTGTATATATTAGGCTAGGCTCAAACACAAATTTAGTGGGTTTTAATCACAAGCACTTTCATCTCTCACATCTTCGTGAACCTTGGCAAGCAGTTTCTAATTTCTATCTATTTGATTAACTTTTTTAGTTCTTTGTCAGTCTAAATCACATGACTCACATTCGCCTTGTAATGGTCAAACTTTTTATCTCCAAAACTGAGGAATACTTGGTCAAATTGTGTTCGCCTTATTTATTTTTTTCGTTTGGCTTTTCTATGGCTTGACTAAAACTTGGCTTGGCTTGGCTATGGCTATATATGGCTAAAAAGGCGGAGCCACGTTGAGATCATTTTGACATCGACAGTTGAAGGCACGAGTTTCTGACGTCATCATGAGCGAAAAATTATTTCTTCTAAGTTTCGCGACTGAAACAAACTAGTTATTTTGCAAGCGGCAAGCCGTGCTGTTTTAAAAGATCTGCTGGGGTTTCTCTATATTAAAACTGAATGCATGATCCTAAGAAATGATAATGCAGAGGAGTGAACAATAGTACGGATAAAAGCTATCTCCATTTAGCCAGAGAAAGTATACGAAAGGGGTACCTTTTGTGTCAAAAATGGTATATAAAAGGGTAAGGGGTTTAACCTCGGAGCGGAGCCTCCCTGAAGCAAACTTTTTCGAGGACCCTTTTGGGGTCAGACACCGCTGAAATACTTTTCAACATTCCCTACCGCCATTGCTTTGTACTTGATAAGAATCATTCTATACTCACCTGAGCAAGGCAGTGAGTTCAGAGAATCAACAAACCTTTGAAATCAGCGCTTTCTGGCGCAGATAGAAATGATGATGATGAATCAGCAATAGTGCGAATAAAGGCTACGCTTATTCAAGTTAAGTCAATATTGCTTTTTATGATTAATAGAACATATTAGACTGTTTGTCTTAATCATTCTTCACATTTCCGCGTTAGACTCTGCGATACCCATTCTACATTTCCTACAGCGGTTGCTTCGTACTTAATAAATGATGAATGTTTGTACTATTTGATTGATGATGGCGAAAAAATGGATATGCACAAATTTTCTCCTCGCAAATGTGTCACAAAAATGTAAAAACCGAGGACCGAGCAAATATGGGGCAAAGCAAATTTGCATACCATTTGCGACGTATTTGCCAGGCGCAAATCTGTGCAAATCCATCTTTTCGTCCAGCGAAAGGATTTTCAAAGTGAAAGCTACCGTTTTATCCTTGCTATCATGTGTTTTTGTGTTGCTTAACAGTCAAAGATTAAGATGTGAAATGTTTCGGCTGTTCCCCTCGAGTGAGCCATAAACCCAAATTTTCGGCTCTCAGCTGGTGAACTAATTCGTATAATCGCCAAATATATCTCAGGGGAGCTTGAAGTTACTGGTTTCATGCCTGGCAATAAATGCAGATTTTAACAAAAAAAGATTTGTTTGTCATAATGTCAGTATGTCACCGGATCGACTGGCAAAACTGAAGACAGATAGAAGTTCTTTACCAAGCTGGATTTATTTAATATATAGATTTAGCCACAGCTAAAAGCGAAGCTCCTATTGATAAATTTATAACTTAAATCAAACAATAATTTTGTATTCCACAAATCAGTTAACTTAAGGGCACCTTCATGTGACTTTTGAGTGAAAAGCTAAGTGATTTTGGAGTGAAACAAATCTTGTATCGAGTTGATATAGCCTTATATGTACACCCAAAAAATAGTCTTCGGTCAAATTTAAGAACAATAATGGCTCTTGATCACAGGAGATAAGGCGTGGAAAACAAATTCTTGGAAAACAAATCAGACCGAATTTTTTGCTTTCGACAAGTTTACAAATTCTTGCCAATAAATCTAGGCGCGTGCAAACTAATCTTTTATTATTTTTTATAGACCACATCTGAGGAGAAAGAGTACTAAGAGGCGCTGTTTTTATCAAACACACCTCGTACAAAATGCAGTATTTCACAATTTTTCAAGACAAATTGCATTCATTCAATACTCAGGACTATCGAAGCACGCGTGGACTTTTAATTAGCGAAACCGTTCAAAAAATTTCCAAAATCACCTATGCGGCCAGCCGGTTCTAACTTTTGACAGGCGCCAAATTTGCGAAGAAATTTTAAAAGAGTTACGCTTCAACTTGATATAGAATTTATTGAGTCTATTTTTTATTTATGGTTTTATAACGACGTGTAATCTTAAAAAGCGTTTGATACGCTCGGCATTTAATTTTTGAGTACTCCTGCAAGCGATGTTTATGAACGGCTGAAAACAAACGGCAAAGCGATGAAAATTGCACTTTTGAGACTACCAACAATCAATAAAGAATATAATTCGGTAGAACATTTACAGAGACAACAATTTTCATTCACGAAAATTAATGAGTATTTTATTTTAAGTGTCTCTAAGAATCCTCAAGCCTTTACTAGTAAGCCGCCGGTTTCCTGGTGTTTGCTTTTTTCAAAGATGAACTCACGACAAGAAAATCGCTCAAAGCTTTCTTTCTACAGCCAAAATTATAACTGATATTCTTCGGAAAGTTTTTTCTTTCTATTTACGGTGAATTAATATCGACTAAAGGCTTTTTAAAGTTCTGTAAGCTTAAGCTTATATCAAACCTCATACTAGGTCAGATCAGTGGAGTTTGACTAATAGTCGCGGGTCGCGGGTCGCGGGTCGCGGGTCCACAGTCGCGGGTCGCGGGTCCACAGTCGCGGTCGCGGGTACAAAGTCGCGGTCGCGGGTCCAATGTCGCGGTCGCGGGTCCAAAGTCGCGGTCGCGGGTCCAATGTCGCGGCAGGGGAAAATGATTTGGGGTCCGAGGTAACTGAGTGAAAACGAGTGATATGAAAAAAATTTAATGGGAAAAAAATCGTTTTTATGTATGATACTCTACGGTAGCCAATTTACAGGTTACGGATGTTAGAGTCAACAAAATAATGTCTCAAGAAAAGACTTAAAAGAAAAAGCTGGCCGACTTTTGTGCTCACCGCAAGTTCATTTTGTTTTCTTTCTATCGGGCCCAGTTGTGNTTTTTGCTTTCGACAAGTTTACAAATTCTTGCCAATAAATCTAGGCGCGTGCAAACTAATCTTTTATTATTTTTTATAGACCACATCTGAGGAGAAAGAGTACTAAGAGGCGCTGTTTTTATCATACAGACCTCGTACAAAATGCAGTATTTCACAATTTTTCAAGACAAATTGCATTCATTCAATACTCAGGACTATCGAAGCACGCGTGGACTTTTAATTAGCGAAACCGTTCAAAAAATTTCCAAAATCACCTATGCGGCCAGCCGGTTCTTACTTTTGACAGGCGCCAAATTTGCGAAGAAATTTTAAA
>CALNXI010000188.1:243279-245779 GCA_942486025.1 Porites evermanni | reverse complement strand
TCCTGGCTGCCAGAAGGAATTTTTCCTCTTTGGGGGCAACGGAATGGAGCGCCAAGTCACCGAAGGCTTCCAGCGTACTCCTAACCTGCGATCAAGCAGTCATTCTTTCCTTTTGGTTAGAAGGCGAGGCAGGCGACACTTATTTTCCCTTTCCCCTTCAGGTGCTCCATACCATTGGTAACAAGCGATTGAAGACAAACGGAAAGTTTCTCGTGGACCTACTGAATTTATTTACGATAAGAGGTACGACATTCCATTAGTTTATTTTTTAAAATTTTTTTTCATTTAATTTTATTTTCGGATGTAATTCATTCAATTTATTTAACTTGTCTGTTTAAACGAGTTACCCTGAAGTAAATTTTGGCGTGAAAAAAAGGGAAAAATCTTTTTAATCCTTTAACGATGTCCTTTCATTTGACCAGTTATCATAGCAAATTACGTTTCAGCCGTACTCCACCCTCTCCGCTAAAGTTTATGGCAGATTCTTTCACAGGGAAACAACTTCTGTCATAGATATAAACGCAGACACCCTTGAGACTAAATTAGGAAAATAATAATTGCTCAGCCAAAGGGCGCGTGTTTCCATGTAATTACGTATTAAGTTAGGCCTAGGCCAAACGTCGAACTTTTCATGGAACGAATCAAAATCTTAGTGAGTTAAGTTCATGAAAATGTCAACGTCTGGCTCAGGTATAAGTTCGTCTGAACGAGTTTGGAACGTCCAACACGGATAGGACGTCTGAAGATCGTCTCCAGGACAAACGTCGTTCTTCACATGCGACTGACGAACTGAACTAATAGATAAGAAAGTTGTAGGATACTGTATATTTAGCCTCGTGCGGAAGAAAATTTATAACTGATCTGATGGAGATGATTTGTTCGACGCTTCCTTAGTTCGACG
This sequence comes from Porites evermanni, assembly GCA_942486025.1. Lineage (NCBI taxonomy): Eukaryota > Metazoa > Cnidaria > Anthozoa > Scleractinia > Poritidae > Porites > Porites evermanni. Next base: position 244,878 of record CALNXI010000188.1, on the reverse strand, counting down.
TTTAACCCAGCAGACGAACTTAATTTAGGTCGGCCCAAATTATAGTTTGTTTTTTTCTCATGAAAAGTTCGACGTTTGACCTATGTCTTAGCCTGGAGAGAAGCTTCTATGAAAGGGGTGATTGTGTGTGATACGACTGATAGACAAACATAGCACGATTTGCAACTTTATTTTTAAGACTTATACACAGGACGATTGACAATTGAAACAGTTAAATGGCCACACCTGAAAAACAGCGAATTCAACTGAGCTACATGTATTACAATACCATAAACTAAAAGGCGTTAACCAAAGCTATTTGTAAGACCCGTGAGAGAATGACAGGCAGGTACTTTGAAATATTGACTAATATCTGTTAAATCAGCGACGCTTTTTGGTTTTTGTTTCATATACTCCATTTTGATCCGGTGTTTTTGTTCCGTCCAGCTTTGCTTATACAATTTAATCTGCATTTTACTCTTAATGCTACATTTTAATTGACACAAAAGTTTAATTTTTGCAGCGTCGAACTTAACGGAAGAAAGCTACGAGAGCGCATGTCAGAATCAGGAAAGTGCTGACCAGTGGTACTTTGGCTCCATTGCACAGGTCACCCTCGCAGCAGTAGACATGGCACTTGTCTATCAAAGACCCTAAAGCTTTGCACAGATCTTTCTTATTGCAGGCCTCTGGAGAGGAACATTGTTTAATAAAACCTTTGGATGAGTCGGCTTTACCACTATAAGAAGCCCTCACACAGCGATCAAGACCAGTTTGACAGGCATTATTGATGGTGGTCTTCTCACAGTCATCCCAATCCAATGTTGAGTGGCACGAGTAGCAAGTGAGGCCGTATGCTGTAAATCAGGGATCAAAACTAATTTAAATAGTTTTTATCGCAGAATTTTAAATAGTAAAAATAATTTGAATAATAATGACAATAATAATTATCGTTTATATTGCGCAAATTAACAAAAAAATATCAGTCAAATGCGCATTGCATGATAAAGAATTAAAATTAATAAAAATATCTATATATACAATATAAATGCCAAACAACTTAAAATATAAGATAAAAGCTATAAGAATCCTACTAAGACTAAAGTAGGTTGAAAAGGTTTTAAAAAGGTTAAAACATAAAAATAAAAATGTTAAAATACGTTCAGGTTACTAAGTTATAAGCTATTTTAAAATAACAGTTCTTGAGCAACTTGTTAAATGTATCAAAGTTCTTTTCATTCCTGTTATGTAATGGAAGGTTGTTTCATACTTTCGGTGCAGCGGTTGAAAACGCTCTGTCTCTTAGAGTTTTCTTTGTCCTAACAGAAAGGTCGACTAACACAACTCCGTCAGTTGATCGAAGATTATAACGTGAGTACTCTCTTACTGCTAAAAGACTGCTAAGATATTGTGGAGCTAAACCGTATATATATTTAAAAGCGAGCATTGCAATCTTAAAATCAATTATAAACCCAATCGGAAGCCAATGAAGCCTAAAAAGTAACGGAATGATGTGGCCATGTTTTAGCATATAGCTCACAAGGCGGGCAGCTGCGTTTTGCAAGCGCTCTAGTTTCAACGGATGGACTGCGGGAACACCATACGATAAATTGTTGCAAT
>CALNXI010000188.1:229560-233326 GCA_942486025.1 Porites evermanni | reverse complement strand
CTTAGTTCTACCGAATTTTACATATTGCCTTTCTGCAATGGAGCGGTTGGATCAGATTTGAATATTATACAACTTTTTTTCATGGATCGCTGTCACAAGCACCGCTCGCTTTTTTTCTTCTCCCGTTTCTATTAAGGATCTTTTAAATAGATAGGACCGCAAGATTTTAAAGGCCATTACCTCTGTAGATAGCTATCCGCTAGGCTCGTATTTACAACCAACAAAGGAGAATAAAATAAAATAATCTGCGTAAAAAACAGTGTGCCCTCCCCACGGTTACCGAACGATTTATGACATCTTATGTAATAAATAGTAGACTGATTTTTAAACACAAGATAAGGTAGGTTCTACATAGTATTTTATCATCCATTTGTAGCTTAACTAGTTTAATTTTTAGGGTAGATTTTTATTGAGTGTATGGGCAACTACGATGTAATAAAAGATATATACTTTTATCTTTTGTCAATAAAGACTTATATTATCATTATTATTATTCAAAACACCATCTCAGAACCTGAATTATCGAGCTCTCAAGGCGAATTAACCAAAAAAAACAAATAACAATGTGAAAAGCGACGAGGAAAATGTTATTTAATATCTTTGAGCATGTTCTTCACAGCTTCGTACAAGTAAAACGTTGACCAATGTTATTGATTAAAAAAAAGATCCTGAGTTTTCTCCAGAAAATGCCCCCTTAACATTAAACTTTAACATACCTACAGAGAAGCACATCAGAAAAGCGTAAAGAACGTTCATTCTGAAGAGCGCCAAGAACTTCTGCCAGTGATGCAAAATGAGCACAGTGTTTCTAGTCCGTGCGGCAAAACTTCAACTTGTATGCCACCCGGTTTACAAATAGACGGAATGAGCTTTTTCGCTGTTTTTTTTTTTCCGTCTAATTATGCAATTAGGTATAAAAGCTGGCGAAAACATCTTTCAAGCAAACTTATAAATCATGTTTTAACCAATGACACCAACTTGCGATGTTTACGTGAGTTGGCCTTAATCCATTTTGATTTATAATTTAAAATTATTTGATTGTTGATTTTTCATCCAATGTTTTAAAATTATCTCTAACGTCTTATAATAGTCACTCTTCCTTTAAGATATAAAAACCCGATCCGCGAAGCACGTTTGTGAATTCTTTTCTGGGAAGATGTCCTAGGCGACGAGGGGTCTTATCAATTCACATTTTTACACCAAATGGAGAGAAGACAGTTTCACTGTGATTTCCAGCCTTGGACTTTTAGAGTGAAAGTTTAAGAAGTGGATGATCGTGCATTGTGTGAATAAGCTGTCAAGCAGCATTGGCGCCAAGTAGATAGAGCAAAATTGCCTGAGTCTTAAGAGTTCCAACACACTTAAAAGCACGATTGTAGGCATCACCTAGTTTGATTGGCGGTTAATCCTTTTATTTTCTCCGACGCTAGGCAATTTGGATAATCAAAGTTCTGTTGACAGAAATTCAAGCACAATACAATACTTAAGGTATCTGAGCACTTGTGATAGCAGGATTTGCATTTTCGAGCAGAACTTACTACCTCGAGTTGAAAATATTGATTAGATTTTCACGGGCATTTGCAGCCACGCAGGAAACGTCATCAGTTTGCGTGTAAAAGTAACGTAGTCAATCCTAAGGCGGTTTTTAAGACTGGCAAGCTTTGACATAATTTGGCAAGAGATCAGGATAATCAGCTGAGCCCTCACTTGTACACCGAGGCCCGGGGGGTACTCCCCTCTATAAGTGACGGGGGAGCTCGTCGGAAAATTTCGAGAACACAAAGAAAACACAAACAGCGCTGATAAACATTCTTGTGAGTTTTCGCATTTTTATTAACTTGACGTTTCGTATGCTATTCAACACCCATTTTCAAAAGTGATCTTAAGTGAACGTTAAAGAAAATGACGAGACTATATATTCAAAAATTACAAGGGGTCTGGAAATGAGATTACGAATTTAAAAAATTCTTAACAGTAATTAATACAAAAGGCAATAGCTAATAAAGCATCAGCTTTTCACTGCTGATGTTGACATTAAAAGCTGCCTCTTGAATAAACAATGTTTCTTTTACTTTACAATGATAATCTGTGTTGCCAGATGATAAGATTTTAAATTGATCCCAGTTAATGTTATATACAAGGTAGGAGACACGAGATGCCATTTTCGCCGTCATGCTCCCTTTCAACACAACGTTTTCCACGAAATTCGAACTCCAACGGAAAATAAACATGCCAGGATCGTAGAAATAGGATTGCAGCAGATATAGAAACCAATGAAGCTTTCCCAGATAGAGAAACGAATCCCACAGACTTTGACAAACTCGAAAGATATAATCCAAAAAGACCTAGAACATGCTCGCCGAAGTAGCCGGGCCAGATCAACGCGCGGCCAAGAAAATGAGGCCTGGGCACTGTACAAAAAAAAAACCAATCCCGGGACTCCTGAGGTGCATGACCATTCTGGGGACCGATATAACATTCGCCCAAAGCCACACTCCCCTGCTGGAAAAATACTTGATAGAAGGCAATTGTTCTTCCTAGCCGTACCACTTTCATAGGGGAAACCCCAAATTTTTTGTTTTTACGGATTGGTGGTCTCTTTCTAGAGGTGGTCGTACATATAGGTTCGATTGCATTAGTTAAAAGTATAAGCAGATGTGAATTTTTCAAGCGATTTATTTTATCAATTCTACACCACTTCGTTTCTTTTTTTAAAAATATTTTACTAATTTATCATTTAAAGGGCTCTTATTTCTTTGTGTTTGTTTCACAGTGAATTTGAAATCATTACTGACAAACCAATCAAGAAAATATTTTCTCTGTCTCTTATTTGTCCACTGTGTCTGAGTAAAATGACACTTGTCATGCGGAAGCTACAGTCTAAAATAGGACTATATTATATAGTCTTGCGGAGTTTTTCCTGAGCGTAATGCCATGTCCAATTCTTGCGCCTTCCCTCTTGATTTCATTTCTGCTTTTATTAATTCACAGGCTCCCATTTATATGAGACAAGTTTCAAGGAGTTGCGAAGTAACGTTGCTTACAAGTAAAAATTCTGAACGGGAGAGTAATACACTTTTAAATTTATAACTTTTTGATCCGAAAGATAAACAAAGAATTCACTGATATCGTCTCACTGAGAGGGATTAGCTTAAAAAAAACTCAATTACTTCTTACTGTAGTTATCATTAAGGTCCAAATAATATGAATTCAAACAGGGCCATAACATAAACGTGCATATATAAATAAGTAAATTTATACCACTGAGGATACGATTATAGCCGGGTTTAAATATTTTGGCGATACTACAACTTGGTTTCAATTCCTTACCTGCTTTCAAGTGCCAATCGTTTGCGTTAAGGTAACCATCAGCAAAAGATAGACTGTTTTCAGTTCGTTTCCCTAGTTTTCTCTAAGATACCCTCCATCACTGCCCGGGGGGAATACTCCCGTATAGAGGCTTAATGGGGACGTGCGGCCAGCCAGGGTATGTTTTTCAGGATTTTTGTCTTAAACAGGGCATCGATTTTATCAATTTTTGTCTTAAACAGGGTATCTTTTCTTAGATAGGAACCCATAACCCTGTTCTTAGACGATAAACAGCCTGCGCTTATGTTCTACGAATGTCTTAAACTGGGTATCAAAAATCGGAATTCTGTCTTAAACAGGGTAGGAAAATCAGCGATTTTTGTCGTAATCAGGGTCAGGGTAGGGTATGAGGGGCCGAGCCGAACCTCCACACCCAAGGATATATCGAGTACCCCCC
>CALNXI010000188.1:222060-224560 GCA_942486025.1 Porites evermanni | reverse complement strand
GATTCTTGCAGAAATCATTGTTGCACAATGATTTAAGGAAACATCCCTTGGCAAAAGCTTTCTTAGACTCGCCTGCCACTTTTCCTTCGCCATAGGCTTTGACGCAGGTTATATCGTTGACTGCCGGACAATCCACTTCCTTTTTAGCACAGTCATCCCAACTCTTCTCAGACTTACACTCGTAGCACTTGAGGCCGTATCCTACGAAATAGAGCAGATCATTGTTATTCAGTACTAGATTCACGCACTAAATCGTAGATGCTCTTGTTTTTTAGCCACCTTAGCTTAAGAAGAAACAAAAAGCAAACTGCGGTGATAAACATACATTTCCTAAACATACTCACCAAACGCAGCAACCTTGCTTTTTTAAATTAAAGTCACTACCGGAAGAAGAACTTAACTGGCCTTTACATTAAATGGAACTCATTATTTCACACCTCGAAACAAGATAAACGATGAACGTCATCTGTACGTTCATTATTCGTTGTTTCCGCATTTGCTTGTCACCCTCTTTTTTGAGTTCTTCTTTGGATGAACTGAGAAAACTGTTTTTACAAAACGGTTATCCCAGCGGTATGTTAAATTACAACATGAACAGGCCAAGAAAACAGACCCGAACAGCCAACCACCACAGTCTCCAAAAAGAAAGATCCTCTTAATTCTATCTTATTACAGAGCAGAATCCTCACCAAACAACTGAAGGCTTGCATCAATAAATTCTACGGTTGCTTTGATGTTGTTTTCTAAAGCCGAGCACGCATCGTATAAAGTCTCTTTTTCCCTACAAAGCTAGGCTAACCCGTGTTCAAATGACCAGGGTTCTTTATAAGGATTTCTTTATACATCGGTAAAACTAAACGTATATACTATGACAGGAAAACAACGCACTTCAAAGTCATTACGAGTAGCAATTACTAATCTGCTATTACGGACCATGTCACGTCAACTGCAGATCATAATTTGAAATGGGACCATTTCGACATTTGGCAAGAGGACGATCGACACCCATTGCAAAATAAAGGAGACTCTCCTGATTAGGGATTTGGATCTTCCCTAAATAGAAAATGTCCGCAGTGAAAAACTTTGCCTTTCTAGGTTTGCATGCTTTATTTATATGCAAATTTTCCTACAATATGTCATCTGTTGTTTCTTTTATCAGTTACTAATTCTTTATTTAAATTTCTGTTGTTACTCAACGGTTATTTACTTCAATCCGAAGATGTATGATGGAATCGATTGTAACATACGAAACTTCGAGTTAAAGTTTTGTTTCTATCCAGGAATGCGTTTATATTTCCTTATGTTTACCACCGCAGTTTGCTTTTTGTTTATTCACACACTAGTTCTTGGCTCGGAAACTTCGGTTGACCTATCTCCACAAAATAATCATTTGCTGGATCACCGACAATTCAAGTTCGTGTAATCAGCACTATGACCCAGGCTAGATCTAAACGAAGCTAGGTCACGAGCTATTGTATTTCAAGGTGCATTTACTACAATTCAGTCTTTATCCACCCATGGATTAAACTGTGAAAAGGGTTTTGCCTAAAATTTCGGAGGAGAACATCAGGATAATTGTCTTCCATGAAAAATACGTTTTTTTAATAGTCACGGCTGAGAAAAATCATAAGAATCTTTAACTCATATAACTTTTGATCTGTATACATTTTTCTAAAGTTCGTTCCGATGAAATCAACAAGTGAATAATCAAATCCTTAAACTTTTCGCGGTCGGTCTGCGCCGTTCGGGGAGTCTTGTTTTATATTGGTTTTGGAAAGAGGTCTTACTGGCGATTAAGCCTTACAGGTTCATAAAAGCTACATAGCTTTTTCTCCTAACAAATTTCTTGCTGTTTAATTTTTCACATTTTCTAAAATTTCCATCAATCAGATTTGCCCTGTCCATTTAGTCGGTTTACATGACAAAAACTTTTGTGCTAACTTGCTTAAACTTTTAAAATTTAAAAACGAATCTACCAAGGAAACCAGAGAGAAAGTTCGACTGGCACGAATTGCTCCACTAATAAACTATCAATCAACTTGCAAGTTTTGTCAGCAAAAGAAAATCGGGTTTAATTAGCTAGGGAAGGACCATTAGAAATAACCGGAGGTTGAGGTGACAATTCCCAAAAACAAATTCCTTCAAAGGAAACCTGCCTAAAAAAATCCTGCGAGCGGTGATAAGCAAAAAAACAAATTCTTGCAGAGGAAGCCAGATTGATTGCGAAATTCACAGTTTGCGACGACCTCGAGACTCCCTCGGGATAAGTTCAAGACCTTTGTTTACTGTTCTATTGCCCCGCAATACTTACAACGTTCAGCGTGTTTTTTACTCAAAGCAATGCGACTGAACATATATGAGAGAAATCTAGAGCAGGGCATTGGCCTGCTGTGCCCTAGCCTGCGTGGCAGGTGTTCGAAGGGATGGGGAAGGAGATTTCGAACGAGAGCGAACTACCTGAAACAAAGGTAGTTTTATATATTTATAGCGGGGCCTGTTA
>CALNXI010000188.1:179560-205643 GCA_942486025.1 Porites evermanni | reverse complement strand
ACAAATACCAAAGAGATGACCTTGAAGCTTCCTACGGATCGTAAGCTAAGAGTGCTAGTCATGAATTCCTTTGTATTAACCCTTATTTTATACTGGTGAAGATTGTTCTTATGAAACTCGATAAAATGCAAATTTTCGCGAGCCCCTAATAGAGTCAAGCGCAGTTTACCAATAAACGAACAGGCAAAGAGAGCTATTTTCAAAATGGACTTCTACCAAGTAAACTGCAAATTGCGTATCAAAATTAGCATAACCTCGTATCCAGATCTCCCACGGCCAGAGTGACATTGGTACGAGATTAAAATCAGCACCACCCTTCTATCGTATTTAGTCGATTAGGCGCCCCAGGCGCTTATTAAATTTCTGGACCTTGTGCATGGGCGCATGTTCGAGGCGGTTGCTTACCACCCGACAAGATGGCTTTCAACCGGACCGTCATGATAAGGTCTATAACTGGAGGTCTTATAATTGGGAAAAGGCTTGAGGGGGACTTGAGGAACGTTTACGGGTATGGCATCTGAAGTAGCCTTGTCTTCTAGTCGGTTTCGTTTCGTCGAATTTTCATGGTTAACCACGTAGCTTTCACGGTCAGAAGAGTATCGTTCCTTTTTTATTTCTCTTTCCTAGTTTTTAATATTTTGTAGGCCATGATTTGTATTTTTTTGTGTGCCCCCGCCCCCCCTTCCCCCCGCCGCCTCCTTTATATATAGGACCTCCTAAAACCCCTTACGAAGTTGATAAACCCAGGGCTTACTGAACGACAGTTTATGGTTGTTAACTGTGCTGTTCTTCAAAATGAACGTTTTCTATAATTTTCCAGTATTTTGCAGTGAATCGGGAGCAAAAACTTTTTTGTTTTTTCAGTATTAAAAGCCTTTTAGGGATATATAAAAAAAAGTCCACCTGAACACATAAACTATTCATATACTGAGATGCATTGCCTGAGCTCGTTAACTGGGCCTTATGTTAAAAAAATCAAGAAAAAATGGCTAAACTTTAGCCATTTGCCTGAGGTAAAGGCCCAAAGCTGCCTTCATTTAAGCCTCAAAACTTCAGAGACTGAAAAACAGATTAGCCCAGTGAAGGTGAGGGCAAAAAATGACGCCAAAACAAATTAGGAACTTGTCAACAACACCCACTGTTATATAGATGGAAGTTTTTTTCCCAACAGAGCGCGCTCCCATTGGTTACTTCGAGGTCACATGACATCTAACAATGACACTGTTTCCCGCCAAAATCTCTGAGCCGGCAACGTTGCAAACATTGCAACATTTTCCATTTTTCATCGGAGAGTGTTAATACACTCTGCAAATACTAAACACTGAGTAAGACCACGAAGTTAAATAGAAAAGTAGTTTAAAGCACTCGTCATGGGGGGTAAATGGGGGTCCACATAGTCACTGGATGCTGGTATGGGTGAAAATCCACACTGGACCTAAAACATCCACTAGAGTGACGCAGACCTCAAGTCCTACTCCAACTTCCACGTGGTGCCTCCTGAATTTGAACCAAAAGAAGAGAACGACTGCGGGTACCTGGCGCAGTATAACCTAGTCGCTTTGGGAAGGGGGGGCTCGTCAGTCTTGGTCGGCTACCCGCCTAGGATAGGGAAACTGATGTAAAACCTACGACCCGTCGATTTCACTGCCATCGTCCCAGCTTGCTAAGCCATGACAGATGAACTTTGGGTGTAAAGGGTGGGGCCAGTTTGCGTGCACTGTACTCCACCTAAAAACTTCGCAGCGCAGGCCGAAGGACTAGTCCACGTCTACGTTGACGTGGACGACAATGTTCCTGATCTTCGTTCGCGAAGCCAAGCCAAGCGTTTAAAACAATCCATACTGATCACTTTTCACAGATGGAGATTCTTAAAATACTTTTATTTATTTATTCAATATTTATTTTTTTGGAGGGGGGATTGATCATAACGAGCCTCCATCGGTGATACATAAATAACCAGCCGGCATAGAGTAGAGTCGAGACAACGAGGCCTAAAGCGTCGAGGAAGCTTTCCCGGCAAGCTATATTATCAGATAATTCGTGGACGCATTTTAAGGAATTATCGTGGTTATTTTTGAGGCCAACTAACTCCTACATGACCGAACAGTGCCTCTTCTCAGTACTTATTTTTCGCCACCTCATTGCTAATGATTAATACTAGTAATAGTTGACAGTACAGCTGCCCCCGCTCTGTATATTGTCAGTCAATAGCATTCTTGGTCGTTGTGTAGCTCTTTGAAATACACCGATTCACAATGAAGATTTGCACACATATTCCTTACAATAGGTGAGATAAATACAGGAAACGCAAGGTTTCATGCACTAGTTTCAGTTCGATTTACACAGCTTGGATGAAAACATTCTCTGTTTCGAGAATAGTTTATTCTGAACCATAAGAAAAGATTTAATTAGAAGTTGAATTTTTCGCTTTTTCTCTTTCACTTTTTACATTCAGTTCATTTTATTTGCCAGAAAGTAAGCCTTAGAAATCAGGGGCACCCAACGAGAATATAGTTCAAAACCACTTGAACCCCGGGGGGGGGGACTGCCATATATGGGCTATATAGGTATGTGCCGCTGTGAAGGGTATGGTTTTCAAGCAGTTTACTCTAGGATAGGGTATATAAATCAGAGCGTTTGGCTCTCCGACAAGATGGCTTTCAACCGGACCGTCATGATAAGGTCTATAACTGGAGGTCTTATAATTGGGAAAAGGCTTGAGGGGGACTTGAGGAACGTTTACGGGTATGGCATCTGAAGTAGCCTTGTCTTCTAGACGGTTTCTTTTCGTCGAATTTTCATGGTTAACCACGTAGCTTTCACGGTCAGTAGAGTATCGTTCCTTCTTTTATTTTTAATATTTGTAGGCCATGATTTGTATTTTTTTGTGTGCCCCCTTCCCCGCCCCCTTTATATATAGGACCTCCTAAAACCCCTTACGAAGTTGTATAAGCCTAGGGCTTACTGAACGACCGGTTTATGGTTGTTAACTGTGCTGTTCTTCAAAATTAACGTTATCTATAATTTTCCAGTATTTTGCAGTGAATCGGGAGCAAAAACTTTTTTCTTTTTTCTTTTTTCGGTAATAAAAGCCTTTTAGGGAAATATAAAAGAAAGTCCACCTGAACATATAAACTATTCATATACTGACATGCATTGCCTGAACTCGTTAACTGGACCTTATAGCTCCTTATATTAAAAAAAATCAAGCAAAAATGGCTAAAGGCAAAGGCCCAAAGCTACCTTCATTTAAGCCTAAAAACTTCAGGACTGAAAAACAGACCACTGTTATATAGCTGGAAGCTTTTTTCCCAACAGAGCGCGCTCACATTGGTTACTTCGAGGTCACATGACATCTAACAATGAAACTGTTTCCCGCCAAAATCTCTGAGCCGGCAACATTGCAAAATCTGTGGTTTCTCGGGAAACAGTTAATTTTGTTTCCCGAAAATCTCCGGGCTCGAGAAACATTAAAGGTGATGTTACACGGTACGATTCGCAACGTCCATTTTGAGCGCAATACAGCATAGCAATGTTGGGACAATGTTGCAACAATTCCAAATAATGTTGCAACAATGTTGTGATGCTGTGTTGCACTAGAAGTCGTCCTTGCAAATCGTCCCGTGCAACGTCACTTTTAAGATTCGAGGGAAACAACATAAACTGTTTCCTAGCTCTAGCCTGAGTATCAGGTGTTTCTTAGGAAGGCCTGATACTCAGGATACCTAGCTCGGGACCAGTCATTAATATAAGGGTTTATTGAAAGAGGTTGGGAAACAGAGGAGGAGGTGGGTAAAATGACAGACAAATTGTTTATACAACAACGGTAGGGTTCTATCACGCCAATTTTCTTAAAGCGTTGCACAAAATTATAGCAGAAATATCCCAAGTCACAATTCGTAAAGAAGGCATAAAAATCCGCATAGTAGCAAGCAAATTTTCCATTTTTTCATCAGAGATTGTCAATACACTGTGCAAATATTAAACACTGAGTAAGACCGTGAAGCTAAATAGAAAAGTAGTTTAAAGCACTCGTCATGGGGGGTAAATGGGGGTCCGCATAGTCACTGGATGTTGGTATGGGTGAAAATCAACACTGGACCTAAAACATCCACTAGAGTGACGCCGACCTCAAGTCCTACTCCAACTTCCACGTGGTGCCTCCTGGATTTGAACCAAAAGGAAAGGACGATTGCGAGTGCCTGGCGCAGTATAACCAAGTCGCTTTGGGCAGGGGAGGCTCGTCAGTCTTGGTCGGCTACCCGCCTCACGGAGAGGGAAACTGATGTAAAACCTGCCACCCTTCGATTTCGCTGCCATCGTCCCAGCTTGCTAAGCCATGACAGATGAACTTCGGGTGTAAAGGGTGGGGCCAGTTTGCGCGCTCTCTACTCCACCTAAAAACTCCGCCGCGCAGGCCGAAGGACTTATCCACGTCCACGTCGGCGTGGACAACAACCTTCCTGATCTTCGTTTGCGAAGCCAAGCCAAACATTTAAAACAATCCATACTGAGCACTTTTCACAGATGGAGATTCTTAAAATACTTTTATTTATTTATTTAATATTTATCTTTTTGGAGGGGGGGTTGATCATAACGAGCCTCCATCGGTCATACATACATAACCAACCGGCATAAAGTAGAGTCGAGACAACGAGGCCTAAAGCGTCGAGGAAGCTTTTACGGCAAGCTATATTATAAGATAATTCGTGGACGCATTTTAAGGAATTATTGTGGTTATTTTTGAGGCCAACTAACTCCTACATGTCCGAACAGTGCCTCTTCTGAGTACTTATTTTTCGCCACCTCATTGCTAATGATTAATACTAGTAATAGTTGACAGTACAGCTGCCCCCGCTCTGTATATTGTCGGTCGATAGCATTCTTGGTCGTTGTGTAGCTCTTTGAAATACACCGATTCATAATGAAGATTTGCACACATATTCCTTACAATAGGTGAGATAAATACAGGAAACGCAAGGTTCCATGCACTAGTTTCAGTTCGATGTACACAGCGCTAGCTTTGATGAAAACATTCTCTGTTTCGAGAATAGTTTATTCTGAACCATAAGAAAAGATTTAATTACAAGTTGAATTTTTCGCTATTTCTCTTTCACTTTTTACATTCAGTTCATTTAATTTGCCGGAAAGTAAGCCTTAGAAATCAGGGGCACCCAACGAGAATATAGTTCAAAACCACTTGAACATAGCATTGTTAAACTTATTTTAGTATTAAAACGGTAGGTATAGGCATATTTTTATCCCTTAAAAATTTTTCATCTGTTCGGATTTCCTAGCTGAAACTCTAGTGATTCGAAAATTATAGGGATCAAAACGTACCTTTTCGAAAGTTTCAGCCAGAAAAGAGGCTCCCGAAAATTGCAGGTGACCTTTTTAGGGTAAAATCCGTTAAAAATGGGCAATTATACCATGTTTTAGATGGTCGAAAATTCTAGATCTCAAATCGTCTTCCGAACAGATATTTTCCGAAAAAAGGTCGTTGGGTGCCCTTGAGAAATTAAAAGGACGTTTGATCAATTCACGCTCGCGCATCCCAGTCTTACTTTAAACTTTATAGAGGAAGGACATCTGTGAGCAGGGAATAAGTCAGCACAGAATTCGATTGTCGGCGAATTTCTGTAATCATGCCATCGTTCTGCTTGTGATAAGCTAGCCGTTGTTCACTCGTCTTGCTTGTTTCGGGTTGAGTCTTATTCTGGGCGAAATCCCTGCGGGGGCAATTACTCTAGTTATTTGAGCTAGTGTTAAATTCAGTTACATAAGTTACTGAAAGCAGGCCGCGGCAAGATCGACCAGACACAACCGGCAAGACAAGAATACTGAGAAAAACGGTTGAAGATTGCTAAAGAGAGAGCGTTTCGCCGCAAAAACTGATGAGCAAGATGAAATCGCTCCTTGCCCTTGCTTTCGTTCTTTGCATCTCGACAGGTAAGTCAAAGTAATAGTATTCGTTCGTCGGAAACTCGTTCTAAGACACAGTCTGAGAGTATTGTTTTTCAAACTCTACAACTATTAAGACATATCGAAAGAGTTATCTTGGTTTCCGTGGTATTTTTGCAGGCTTTCCCTCGTTATAAAACGTTTTTTGTACTAAAATATCCGTATCAAAGAACCGGGGGTGGGGCTCAGTGTAATAACAAATCGACGGACAATGATTTGCGAACCGTTCCAGATATGTTTCAAGCGAAATGTTAGCTTGGTCATCTGTTATGTTTTTTCGCTTTCTCGAGCTGTCTTAAGACATTACGCCTGAAACATTTCGGTTCAAATCTGTATTTTGGAGTACATTGTGGCCGCGGTAATGTTCATCTGTATATCTCAGATTTCATTAGCAACAATGGTCAAACGAACAGAGAGTGGTCTTTCAGTGATATATACAGGGAATGTACCAACAAATACACAAATTATTAACTGGTTTTACAAATATCTTCTATCTTGAAATAAAGTCAATTTGCAAAGATTTCACACATTGCTTGTTCCAGTTTACATAGAAATTTTAAAAAGTTCATTAGCCTTTGGAAAAACAAAATGAAGTTGAGAACGATTGAATCGCGAAAATCAACGCCTTTTTTAAGACTGCCAATGGAAATCGCGAAAATGATAAAATCCCGCCAAATACTGTCTCGCCACACATCTTGCTAAAACACCGGCAGCCCAATTATAGATGACAAATAAATAAATAAATAAATGAAAACTATATATGCCCAGCAGTAAAAAATCAGCTATTCAAAATATCAATGGCAGAAACTCAAGTGCATATATACAAATAATTATATATCACATCAAAAAAATTGAAGTCAGGTTATGAAATTACACATCTTGAATAAAAACGTAGGATCAATGAAAATTACAAGGTATTTAAATGGATATGCAGAACACGGATGGTCACTTTTGTCCGCTTTAAGCATTAAATGAAAGCCGTATAAATCTTGGTTTGTTAAAATTGATTATTAACCATTTCGGTAAAAGGGTTCAGTCATTGGCAGCGGGATATTGCTTTGCCTAGTCCAGAATTTGCAGTATAGTTTACTTATTAGTGAACTTACGCAACAGGACGGGAGAGGAAAGAAGACTGAAAACCTTGTGTGATAAGCGTGACAATAATTTTGCTTCACAAAACTTTTCCTCAAACTTCACTTTCTTTAAACAGATCTTTTTGCAAAAGACCAGAAAACATTGATGTTAGTGAAGTTCACGACAAAACCGTCGGAAGTAGTGGCCTTGTCACGTTCGTCACGTACAAGGGATTTACCGTCCTCGCGCCTTCCTGTTGTGTAAACTCGCTATTTACCATGTAAGGGGGTTGGAGGCAGGAGCCCAGGATATCAGCGAACTTTAAGCAAAGAGGTTTTAGAGTGACGTAACACCGGAAGTGAAGCCTTTTCCCATTAAACATGCCTAAACGCTACCGAAATTGTATTGCTAAGTGTTCTCTCTCTTGTAAAGAAGATTTGCCAAAACATTGGGCAAAACCCCCGGGGGGGGACTCCACATATGAAAGGGGTTGAGATGCTCGTCGGAAATTTTGTATTAAACCCCTAAAGGAGACCGATCTTGGCGGGGCCCAAACTTTTTTTGACCCCTAAAAGAGACCATGTTAAAACACAGACAAATGAGAAAACTTGGATTATATGAATGGAGTGAATAAAACGAATGAAACATTTACATATTAAATATATATTTTTATATGTTTTCGCGTGCAACCCTAAACGAGACCTTCATGGCTAAATATGATGGCGGTCTGTCCACAACACCATAAGTGAGACCAAAATCCGAAATTTACACCCCTTAGCGAGACTACGAGCATCCCAACCCCTTTCATCTGCGTCCCCCCCCCCCCATCCCCCGGGGCAAAACCACTGACCAAGAATTCAAACAGCCTACTCCCCTGAGGTTGACGGCGTCGCTCAAAAACGTTGTTGTTTAAGAGGCAGAGGCAGCCATCGCCAACGTTAAAGATGCGAGCTATCATCAGGAGGGAACGTGTTTCAAAATAGCACTGAAAATGTTGCCCCAAATTTTCCAAGTTTTATAGACTGCGCGCGTACCTGGCGATTTTGCTGCCGAGCACATAAACGAGCGACGCAGCCACTTGAGCGTTCGCCAAAACAAAACCGCCAGCTACTCAGGTTTATTAAAGAAAAACTTAGTCAACTAATGCGCTGATACAAACGCGTCCACTCAATCATCTAGTTGAATGCTGATAACTCTAACCTGCGGGGGAAACAAAAGAAGCAATTATTTTGTTATTGTTGGGAAACTGAATGACGTCCTAATGAAGCTTACATATATTTTCTAGTAAATGGTCTCAAATGCTACGAGTGTTTCTCCACGAAGGGTTGGGATGACTGTGCTGAGATAAAAACAGAGAAAGAATGTCCTTCCTTTGCCGACCGCTGTGGCAAATACAAAGTTGAAGGAACAACCGGGCAAATGTCTGCCGCGGTGTTCGCCAAGGGATGCGCAACTAAAATCCAGTGCGACAAAGATGACAGATCAGAGCTTTGCAAGCTTTCTGGGCCAAAAGGTAATGTCAACTGCAAAGTTGACTGCTGCCAGGGAAATCTGTGTAATGGAGCCAAAGTATTAACGGTCAGCGGCGTCTTGCTCTTGGCATGCACTCTTTTAACTTTCTCACGATGAATTTGTAAACTCTTTAGATGAAGTTCAGACAAACGAATCAGTGTCACATTTTATAATCTTTGAGCAGTGTAAACTTACCGTGAATAAAACATTGTTTCAAAATAATTTGTCTCAAAAATTTCAGTTACTGCATTCCCTCGTTTTTTTTCTTCATGCCGTGTCTCTTGCGTGAGATCATCAGCTTCTGTTAAGGTATCTGCTCTACAAGGGATTTATCAACGGTCCTGTTGCTAGGTAACACTGAGCAATATTTAGACCCATCTAAAGTAACGTCTTTTGTATTCAAATCACTTTCACACGATACTTTAATATCTCTTCTTATGAATTCCTCTGATTATTTAATTAACTGTCAATTAGTTTCATTTATCTCGCAATGCTTTGAGTTAAGAACCAAATTAATATCAATGAATGAATGAATGAGAACTGTAACGTTTTGTAATGTTTTGCACATACTAATTAGTTGAATTAGTACTTAAATTTAGACTAATAGCTTTTGCAATACTGTAATTCCTTTATGGTCATGCAAATAAAGCTTTTGGTGTGTGTTAAATGTCACAAAATCTACCTAAGCGGTCCCTTCGGGATTTTCTGTCTTTACGTCATCCTAACCATTTCGTACTTGCGGGCGCAAACAGTAGAAACGTCACCATTACTTAAAGATTCCTCGCGGCCCCTGTTCAAGCAAATCGAGATTTTTTTCTGGCATACTGACTGTATATTTCAACTGTAAGTACTTTCCTTAGTATACGCGCGAGTTACAAGAGTGCCTCCTCGGGATTTCGCCTTCTGGGCGAAATCCCTGCGGGGGCAAAAAGAGTCCTCTTACTCTAGTTATTTGAGCTAGTGTTAAATTCAGTTACATAAGTTACTGAAAGCAGGCCGCGGCAAGATCGACCAGACACAACCGGCAAGACAAGAATACTGAGAAAAACGGTTGAAGATTTCTAAAGAGAGAGCGTTTCGCCGCAAAAAATGATGAGTAAGATGAAATCACTCCTTGCCCTTGCTTTTGTTCTTTGCATCTCGACAGGTAAGTCAAAGTAATCCTATTCGTTCGTCGGAAACTCGTTCTAAGACACCGTCTGAAAGTATTGTTTTTCAAACTCTACAACTATTAAGACATATCAAAAGAGTTATCTTGGTTCCCTGGTATTTTAGGAAGGCTTTTCCTCGTTATAAAACGTTTTTTTATACTAAAATATACGTAACAAAGAACAGGGGGTGGGGCTCATGTAATAATAAATCGACGCACAATGATTTGCGAACCGATCCAGACATGTTTCAAGCGAAATGTTAGCTTGGTCATCTGTTATGTTTTTTCGCTTTCTTGGGCTGTCTTAAGACATTTCGGTTCAAATCTGCATTTTGGAGTACATTGTAGCCGCGGTAATGTTCATCTGTATATCTCAGATTTCATTAGCAACAATGATCACACGAACAGAGAGTGATCTGTCAGTGATATACACAGGGAATGTATCAACAAATACACAAATGATTAACTAGTTTTACAAATATCTTCTATCTAGAAATAAAGTCAATTTGCAAAGATTTCACCCATTGCTTGTTCCAGTTTACATAGAAATTTTTAAAAGTTAATTAGACTTTGGAAAAATAAAATGAAGTTGACAACGATTGAATGGCGAAATTCAACGCCTTTTTTGTTACTGCCTATGGAAATCGTGAAAATGATAAAATCCTGCTAAATACTGTCTCGCCACACATTTTGCTAAAACACCGGCAGCCCGATTATAGATGACTAATAAATCAATAAATAAATGAAAACTATATATGCCCTGCAGTAATGAATCAGCTATTCAAAGTATCAATGGCAGAATTTCATGTGCATATATACGTATAATTATATATCACATTAAAAAAATTGAAGTTATGAAATTACACATCTTGAATAAAAACGTAGGATCAATAAAAATTACAAGGTATTTAAATGGATATGCAGAACACGTATGGTCACTTTTGTCCGCTTTAAGCAGGAAAGCCGTATAAATCTTGGACTTACATGTGTTAAAGTTGTTTATTAACCATTTCGGTAAAAGGGTTCAGTCATTGGCAGCGGGATATTGCTTTGCCTAGTCTAGAATTGGCAGTGTAATTTACTTACTTCAGTGAACTAACGCAACAGGACGGGAGAGGAAAGAAGACTGCAAACATTGTGTGACAAGCGTGGCAATAATTTTGTTTCATATAACTTTTCGCCAAACTCTACTTCGGCTTTTATTAAAACAGATCTTTTCGTAAAAGACCAGAAAACCTTGAATAGTGAAGTTCACGACAAAACACGCAAGTAATGA
The DNA here is from genome assembly GCA_942486025.1 of Porites evermanni. Taxonomy (NCBI): domain Eukaryota; kingdom Metazoa; phylum Cnidaria; class Anthozoa; order Scleractinia; family Poritidae; genus Porites; species Porites evermanni. The sequence goes on along the minus strand of CALNXI010000188.1, from coordinate 194,670 downwards.
CCTTGCCACGTTCGTCACGCACAAGGGATTTGCCGTCCTCTTCTTCCTTTCGTCCTATTGCCTAAACTTTATTTATTGACCAAGTAAAGGGGACGGGAGGAGCCCGGGATATCAGGGAACTTTAAGCAAAGAGGTTTTTGAGCGACGTACGTCAACCGGAAGTGAAGCCTTTCCCATTAAACATGCCTAAACGTTACCTAAATTCTACTGCTAAGTGTTCTTTCTCTTGTAAAGATGATTTGCCGAAATATTAGAGAGTTTTAGATTCGAGTTTACCCGCGCGAACCTCTAACCGCGGTTTGCGGTTACCCGTTTGCGGTTCGACGTTCAAACATAATTCGATTTAGATTGGCGGTGGATTAGATTACGGCCGCCATTTTGAATCAGCAGCCATGAATGACACTTGTTTTCAAGATCAAATAGGATTTATCAAATTCAGCATTTCGCCCGAATTTGTGCCTCTGTTAATGGATAAAGACTTGCTCCACAAGATTTTTGTATCATTACGTGGGGAAAACAAGAATTATACGCTAAAAGCTTTCAGGTAAATGACATACGTGAAAACCTACCTCCCCACGTTGAAAACGCACGTTGTAAACCTCAAACGTGACGCAAAAGACTTGTCGTCGCGCGTGACCTCCAGTGGTTAGAGGTTCGCGGTAAACTCGTATCTAAAACTCTCTGTTGGGTAAAACCACTGCCCAAGGATGCAAAAAGCCCACTTCTGGTTGACGTGTGTCACTCAAAAACGTTGTTGCTTAAGAGGCAGAGGTAGCCATTGCCAACGTTAATCAGGAGGGAACGTGTTTCCAAATAGCACTGAAAACGTTGCCCCAAATTTTCCACGTTTTATAGACCGCGCGCGCAGATACCTGGCGATTTTGCTGCCGAGCGCATAAACAAGCGACGCAACCACTTGCGCGTTCGCCAAAACATAACCGCCAGCTACTCAGGCTTATTAAGGAAAAACTTAGTCAACTCATGCGCTGATACAAACGCGTCCACTCAATCATCTAGTTGAATGCTGATAACTCTAACCTTCGGGGGAAACAAAAGAAGCAATTATTTTGTTATTGTTGCGAAACTGAATGACGTCCTAATGAAGCTTACATATTTTCTAGTAAATGGCCTCAAATGCTACGAGTGTGTCTCCACGAAGGGTTGGGATGACTGTGCTGAGATAAAAACAGAGAAAGAATGTCCTTCCTTTGCCGACCGCTGTGGCAAATACAAAGTTGAAGGAACAAGCGGGCAAATGTCTGCCGCGGTGTTCGCCAAGGGATGCGCAACTAAAATCCAGTGCGACAAAGATGACAAATCAGAGCTTTGCAAGCTTTCTGGGCCAAAAGGTAATGTCAACTGCAAAGTTGACTGCTGCCAGGGAAATCTGTGTAATGGAGCCAAAGTATTAACGGTCAGCGGCGTCTTGCTCTTGTCATGCACTCTTTTAACTTTCTCACGATGAATTTGTAAACCCTTTAGATGAAGTTCAGACAAACGAATCAGTGTCACATTTTATAATCTTTGAGCAGTGTAAACTTACCGTGAATAAAACATTGTTTCAAAATAATTTATCTCACAAATTTCAGTTACTGCATTCCCTCGTTTTTTTTTCCTCATGCCGTGTCTCTTGCGTGAGATCATCAGCTTCTGTTAAGGTATCTGCTCTACAAGGGATTTATCAACGGTCCTGTTGCTAGGTAACACTGAGCAATATTTAGACCCATCTAAAGTAACGTCTTTTGTATTTAAACTTAACGCTGTACCCTGTAATTATTTTACGTGATTGTCGCCCATGTCTTAAAAAAAATTCTGATCGAAAGTTGGAAATTTATGCCTTGCCGATTTGTGTCTGACGTTGCCTCAGGTGTATGAATGGGTAACGAATTTAAACTGGCCCATGCCAACAGACGGCATTTTATGGCTATGGAATAGTCGAGAAAACGTTCCAGTTTCGTGATTTATTCATATTTTGAAGACAGTGTATTTATGGCAGTTAAAAGGGATGTATAGTTCTAAACTAGGTACATGAAAGGGGTACCATTTGTCAACAGAAGATACAAGAATGGGGTACCTTTTCTTTCAAATTGAAATGGTATATAATAGGGAAGGGGAGTTGAGCGTCAAAAGCGATCGAAAGAGCAAATTATTTACCAACATAAAAAACCCGAATGGAAGCAGTCTATTATCCTGGATAATGAGTTTCTATTGAAATATTGAGCAGTTTAAAAAAATATGATGAGTTCCCATTGACAGAGACAAATATTGACCTTTTAGTACTTCAACGGTTAATCGAGTGCACTCAGGAGGCTGTACAACCAGTTTTGCAAATAAGTACTGTAATCAAGTTACGGTCCACCTTCAGGGGAGGGAAACAGCTAAAGACCAGCAGGCACTGAGATGTCGAGTGTCTTGTTGAAAAATTCGACACTTATCCCCAGGGGAGTGGGGCACTCCCTTATTTGGCCTAGGCGGGCATGTACTGCTGAACAGGTTATGGTTTTCAGGGTATTCAGTCCTGTAAACAGGGCTTACAATTTCAATATTTGGCGTCTACAGAGTTGTGTAGCTCGGCGGCCGTTGTGTAGCAAAGTAAATCTACCGAGATGTGAAGCTCGGCGGCGCCGTTTCGTCATGACTTATGGTATTTTCGGCACCGGACAAACGAACATTTTAGGTCTATGTTATTTATTCGGACAAAACTTTATATAAACAGCCCATATCACTGGAATTAACACACTCGACCAAATTGCTGCACTTATTAAGACGGACCATACGATATAACTAGCCTTCAAGGCTTTTTCGTAATGATACACAGTTTAAATAGAAGTTTCGCTGTAAGCAATCCTTACGTTTAAAATATGCCATGATCAAATTAAAGCCCGGTTTCCATATGATCGCTGCGATCGCTGAGAAAAAAACTTCGGCGATCGCAGCGACCATAGGGATCATATGAAACCACTCTTCAGCGATGGCAGCGACAACAATAGCTGAGATATAAAAAGTTCTATCTCAGCGATCGTTGTCATTGCGATCGCTGGAGGGTGGTTTCCATATGATCGCTGAACTTTTTTTTTTCTCAGTGATCGCAGCGATCACAGAGATCGTAGCGATCATATGGAAACCGGGCTTAATCTATCGCTGATAACCATCCACCCTTCCTCCTCAACTGCTACCTGTACGCCTTACAAACAAATCGGACGCACTCTTCTAAGCTCCAATTACTCCTAGTATACTATTTATCGTATAAGACTCCAAATCAGGAACATGTATGTATGTATCAGGGGCACCCAACGTTAATTTTTTTTAAAAAAAATCTGTTCTGAAGACGATTTAAGATCTAGAATTTTCAGAACATTTGTTGTAAAATTTCGTGCTTGCCTGCCTTTCATAGGATTTTCGAACATCTAAAAAATGGTATAATTGCCCATTTTTAACTGATTTTAACCCCAAAAAGGTCACCTAGAATTTTCGGGAGCCTTTTTTCCGGCTGAAATTTTCGAAAATGTAAGTTTTGATCCCTATAATTTTCGGATCACTAGAGTTTCAGCTAGGAAATCCGAACAGATGAAAAATTTTTAGGGGATAAAAATATGCCTATATTTACCGTTTAAATACTAAAATACGTTTAACAATGCTATGTTAAGTGGTTTTGAACTATATTCTCGTTGGGTGCCCCTGATGTATGTATGTATGCCGTAGTAAATGCAAAATGATAATTAAAATCATTATTGACCACGCCGACTTAAGCCTCTCTATGTTTAAACTCGCCCAAACCTTTGATATTCATGACGGTAAATTAGTTTAGCTTTAAAGAACCAGGCCATAGCTAATACGCAACATTAGCACATATGCAAATATGCAAATATGTTGCCAAGTAGTTCAATAGCCAGATACTGTACACTGCTGAAAATTAAAATTATCATCGATTATTTGTTAGTTTCCTTTTTGCTTCCACCAGAATATGGAGAGGCTTCTTTTCACATTGAAAAAAACTGGCATAATCAACCAAAAATGAATTTTTCGTTGATTACACTTTTGGATCATATACACTTTTGCAACTGGCAGGTGGCAGGTGGTTTCACTGAGATTTTTTGTCATTTCTCTGTTTCTTTCTTTCTTTCTTTTTGTCTGCAGAATTTAAAGAAGAAACTTATTTTTAAGGCGAGCGAGGGCTTTACAGATATCAGTATTAAGATCGCCATTGTTTAGAAAAGGAGTGATCAAAGAAGTGAACGACCACAGGCTGATATATTAACACTGTGCCTGTCCGCCTCTCTGCCAACTCCCCTTGGAAGGTCCTTCATGGACTCGTCAGCACTCTGATTAATTTTATGTCCCCGTCCCATTTCTAGATTTCACTTGCGCGCCCACCGAAAAAAATTGGGCCTTCATTCGCTAGTTGCATTGTAATAAGTCGAGTCTCTGAAGCCTTCCAAAGAGAGATTTCGAGTCGCGTTTACGACAAACGGCACACCAGGGAACCAAATTTTCCTTTCACTTACACAAAAATAAGTAGCTTCATACCAGGCTCATCCAAAATAATTATTTTGCATAGTTTTGATCTGCTTTATATTTCCTACTTTGAGAAATTGTCAACTTGAAGCTGACGATATTTGCCCTTTGTCGTAGACGTGATGGAAGGATCTGACGTTAGGATGCTTTCAGTCTGGGATCCTTAAGCACTGTGTAAAGTCAATAGCTAATTAAACCAGTTGCGGATTATCAGGATTATCAACTGTCTAATTGCTGGGTTATGCATAGCAACGATGGTTTGGGGCTCATCTGTTCTTTTTTTTTTAATAACCCTGCTTAAAGTGTAAAACATGGAAATTTAATTTGGGCCTGGTGATAGAGGATTTTTCCCGTAACATTTTATAACGCACCATAAGACTTTTTTAACTTAGAAACCGAGTGGAAGCAGTCTAGATAATGCGTCCTTTTGAATTTTATAGTAGTAGTTTCCTCCAAATAAAGACAAACATTAGCCAAGGGGTATNAACGACCACAGGCTGATATATTAACACTGTGCCTGTCCGCCTCTCTGCCAACTCCCCTTGGAAGGTCCTTCATGGACTCGTCAGCACTCTGATTAATTTTATGTCCCCGTCCCATTTCTAGATTTCACTTGCGCGCCCACCGAAAAAAATTGGGCCTTCATTCGCTAGTTGCATTGTAATAAGTCGAGTCTCTGAAGCCTTCCAAAGAGAGATTTCGAGTCGCGTTTACGACAAACGGCACACCAGGGAACCAAATTTTCCTTTCACTTACACAAAAATAAGTAGCTTCATACCAGGCTCATCCAAAATAATTATTTTGCATAGTTTTGATCTGCTTTATATTTCCTACTTTGAGCAATTGTCAACTTGAAGCTGACGATATTTGCCCTTTGTCGTAGACGTGATGGAAGGATCTGACGTTAGGATGCTTTCAGTCTGGGATCCTTAAGCACTGTGTAAAGTCAATAGCTAATTAAACCAGTTGCGGATTATCAGGATTATCAACTGTCTAATTGCTGGGTTATGCATAGCAACGATGGTTTGGGGCTCATCTGTTCTTTTTTTTTTAATAACCCTGCTTAAAGTGTAAAACATGGAAATTTAATTTGGGCCTGGTGATAGAGGATTTTTCCCGTAACATTTTATAACGCACCATAAGACTTTTTTAACTTAGAAACCGAGTGGAAGCAGTCTAGATAATGCGTCCTTTTGAATTTTATAGTAGTAGTTTCCTCCAAATAAAGACAAACATTAGCCAAGGGGTATTTCAACGGCCTTGACTTACTCGGCGAAGACCCTTGTTGCAAAACGCGAGACTTGTTTCGGTTACCTCCCTTACTCTCATGAATGAAATCGAGTACTAACAATGGAACCTGGACGATGCACTATTGATATTGACCACGCTAAATATTAATCCTCTCTTTGTTTATACTAGCTTTGAAGAACCAGGCCACGACTAATACAACAGATCATCAGGCACTAATTTTTTATTAAAAATATGCAAACAAGTGGCGGTAAATAAATCTGCTCTTCAGCCAGTTGGAGGCCAGACAGCACGACTGAAGACTCCATTATTTATGTTAGTACATTCACTGTAGAAGTATTTTCCTATCTGGACTAACCCCATTAATTTACAGGTTTTGGGACTCTTTTGATAAACCTAAGAGAAAAAAAGTACCAAAGGTGCCTCTTCGGCTCACTTAAGCAAAAATATGCAAATAAGTGGCCAGGCATTCTACAGTTTGCTGTTTGCGTTAAATAAGAGATAGGTATTTTGAATAACAAAGGTTTTGGTTTTTCATTATTTTTGTTTTTTTTTTTTACTTTTTTTCTTAACTTTTACATGTGCCAATGTAAAACTATACAGAATAAACTGAAAAACGACAGGAGAAAATTTCCACGCCAGTGAGAAAACGAGGCAGAGGAAACAAAAAAACGAAATAAGAAGAGGGGATTATTTCAATTAAGATGCTAATTTCTAATCTTTATAAGGTTCCGCGGTTTTTTGCAAAAGGCTTTTATTATATTTTTCACTTATGTCTCCGCTTCGACAAAAGATGTCTCACGAAATCTCGCCAGTTGCTGTTTGGTTCATCTTAGTGATGTAACGACTTTCCAGTTTTTTTCGTTAATTCCCCAGGAGTAGGACAGCTTGACCGTCCAAAACCCATGTTTCTCGTGTTTTCCCATACAGTCTACAAGTGAAACTCGCATTCACATTTCACCCNATTGTCAACTTGAAGCTGACGATATTTGCCCTTTGTCGTAGACGTGATGGAAGGATCTGACGTTAGGATGCTTTCAGTCTGGGATCCTTAAGCACTGTGTAAAGTCAATAGCTAATTAAACCAGTTGCGGATTATCAGGATTATCAACTGTCTAATTGCTGGGTTATGCATAGCAACGATGGTTTGGGGCTCATCTGTTCTTTTTTTTTTAATAACCCTGCTTAAAGTGTAAAACATGGAAATTTAATTTGGGCCTGGTGATAGAGGATTTTTCCCGTAACATTTTATAACGCACCATAAGACTTTTTTAACTTAGAAACCGAGTGGAAGCAGTCTAGATAATGCGTCCTTTTGAATTTTATAGTAGTAGTTTCCTCCAAATAAAGACAAACATTAGCCAAGGGGTATTTCAACGGCCTTGACTTACTCGGCGAAGACCCTTGTTGCAAAACGCGAGACTTGTTTCGGTTACCTCCCTTACTCTCATGAATGAAATCGAGTACTAACAATGGAACCTGGACGATGCACTATTGATATTGACCACGCTAAATATTAATCCTCTCTTTGTTTATACTAGCTTTGAAGAACCAGGCCACGACTAATACAACAGATCATCAGGCACTAATTTGTTATTAAAAATATGCAAACAAGTGGCGGTAAATAAATCTGCTCTTCAGCCAGTTGGAGGCCAGACAGCACGACTGAAGACTCCATTATTTATGTTAGTACATTCACTGTAGAAGTATTTTCCTATCTGGACTAACCCCATTAATTTACAGGTTTTGGGACTCTTTTGATAAACCTAAGAGAAAAAAAGTACCAAAGGTGCCTCTTCGGCTCACTTAAGCAAAAATATGCAAATAAGTGGCCAGGCATTCTACAGTTTGCTGTTTGCGTTAAATAAGAGATAGGTATTTTGAATAACAAAGGTTTTGGTTTTTCATTATTTTTGTTTTTTTTTTTTACTTTTTTTCTTAACTTTTACATGTGCCAATGTAAAACTATACAGAATAAACTGAAAAACGACAGGAGAAAATTTCCACGCCAGTGAGAAAACGAGGCAGAGGAAACAAAAAAACGAAATAAGAAGAGGGGATTATTTCAATTAAGATGCTAATTTCTAATCTTTATAAGGTTCCGCGGTTTTTTGCAAAAGGCTTTTATTATATTTTTCACTTATGTCTCCGCTTCGACAAAAGATGTCTCACGAAATCTCGCCAGTTGCTGTTTGGTTCATCTTAGTGATGTAACGACTTTCCAGTTTTTTTCGTTAATTCCCCAGGAGTAGGACAGCTTGACCGTCCAAAACCCATGTTTCTCGTGTTTTCCCATACAGTCTACAAGTGAAACTCGCATTCACATTTCACCCTTCAGATCACACATTCACATTTAGCCATTACATAGCTAGTTCCCAGGGAAGCTGAATAGTGGACTCCGGAGAGGGTTTTTAAGCGATTGGACTTTCTGGCAAGTCAGCCTCTACAAGTTCTCACCTCTCATAAGTTCTTAGAAAGCGAAGCGAGCTTCAAAGAGGTCGCGCAACGAACCAGGAACAAGAAAAAAGGACTTTTAGAAAGTCTACTAAGCTATATAATCGGACCAGGGCAAACATGGTACCAATATTTTTAATGTATGTTGAAAAGGCCCGTGATAAGCTACGCGTAACACACCCACCTCACTCCTTTCATCCACTTTCAAATGCGGTTAGCAACAAAGCCAAATCATTAGCTGTTTGACATGTTGACAGCTGAAAGAAAGTTTGTCTAAATGAAATTCATTGAAAAACCTACGTTTCAATTGGCTAGTGATCAGTAGATTGACAAGGGCAAGTTAATTTTCAGGCTGCCTGTAAGAAGAACATTTTCACAAATCTTATCACAACGCTAACCGCCCTGTGCAAAGATCTGCTGTCCATAGCAAAGAAAAAGTTGCATCGCTGCTGCTTTCAATATGAAGATCCTGTTTGCCCTGGTCTTCTTTGTTTCTATTTCAGTCGGTAAGTTATGATAACACTGTAACTTATTATGCCAAGAACATTTTTGTTTTTGTCCAACAAGGAGGCTTTTTGGGTGTAAGTTTGCCATGTGCAGTTCCGTCAAGATGTTGCAGGTAGAAAAAGTGGAACTCGTTTATCGTCTTCCACTATACGTTTACTCCAGGCCGATTTTCTATATGTTATTTTTTTCTTGAACTTGTTTCTCTTTCTCCCAGCGCAATGCAACCGCCGCTCCCACCACTCGTTTGATTTGTATGTTCTTGCTGGCACTGCCGCATGAATCGATCCACATACGATCGCGTTCGCAGGCTATACAATCCACAACACATATTTTATCGTTACCGATAGTTGATAAGTTGAAACGACACAAAGCAAATTCAGTTTTAAGATTTAAGGTTAGAAAAGCTGTCAGGTCGTGCGTTTGTGCCAAAGCATTAGAAAGATAGAATGCTACATCCTTGTTACCGAATAGCGTCATCAGGTATTCCTTTCTTTAAAACATTTTCTACGCAAAAAATTACCCTCGTTTGAAAACATATAAACATCTTTCACCATCAACGAACACTTTCATTTAGTTTCGAACTCAATAAGCGATACTCGACAAAAACGAGGTTTTAATGACGAGGTTTGGATTATTTTCTCACTCTAACTTTGTGATATGCTGTTTGCAGTCCACCATTTTCGCTTTCCAGCGCTAATAATATCGGCCCGCGCTCCATCTTGGTTTCACATGAACATTGAAGCAAGTTGGCTGAGCACTTGATAGTCTTGTTAATGAGTGCCCAGTGCGATCAGTCGCGACAGTCTTACAGGAAATTGAGGGAATGTTAACAGTCTAATTCTAGAAGATCCTATTCTGGTTCTAAAAAAAAACGTTAGAAAGGGGAATTAAAAAAACATTCAGATATCCGAATAGGTGAAATAAGGCCGTCTACCTGATGGTTACGCTGAAAAAACGTGAGAACGTTACAAAACTTTAAAACTGTTTATCAGAGTCGCTAGCAGGTCGCTGAGTGTCCTAGGCAACCTCCGCATTATCCAAGTATTCATCGATGTTAAAACTTTGACGGTGAAAAAATTAACTGGTACGAAATTTCCAAATGGAAAATGCAAATACCATGTGTTGGACAGAAAAGGATGCATATTTAATAAGAAAAAAAACGTCCTTGCGCTGGCACGGAAAGCTGTTGTTCCTGGTCTGCTCGAACACATGTCGGTTCTCCAACGTTGCATATACGGGATAACTTCTATGATTTGTACTTTCACCAGCGCCTTTGTAAATGTTGCCTACGTTTACTTTTATTGTTGATTTTTCCTTCTCTGTGCAGTTTGTAGCTTGATGTCATGAGGTGTGGCACAAGAGAGCTTAACGGAATCGGTTCCGCACGAAAGAATACTCAGTTCTTCTGTTTGTTGTGATGTAAACTCCGTTCGGAAAGTCGGTGCAAGCGCTTTACAAAGCTGACGAGTTTCATTGACCACCCAAATGAAAACTCTTTTAGAGCTCTTTTAGAGCTCTTTTAGAGCTTGGAGCGCTTGTAAAAACGTTCGAGATTTGACTGGATGAAATTATTTGGACCCTATAAAAAGGGAAAAGAACACACTGGGAAAAAAATAAAAACGAGCCTCGCGTAACCTGATTTTAAATTTACGCCGTGGTTGGAAAAATAGACCTTTTTACCGATACGGCGAGAAGAGCACGATCCGTTATACTCGCCGAGAAATCTAGAAGAAGAAGAAGCTTTATTTGTTTACATTAACAATAAATAAATTACAAATACAGACTACCTGCAAAATAGCAGAGCTAATCGGGGCAGGTAGTATGGAGACGTGCCTATTACCTTATACAATCTTATTCTAATAACATAACGATATACAATAATTACGAAAATTACAGAGATTAATTACATTAATGAATGCAAACTATATTATTCTAATAACATAAAGATACAAGATATATAATAATTACGAAAGTACAGACGAGATTAATTACAATCATTTTATAATGAATTCAAAATACAATAATTACAAGCAGCTTCAGGAGGGATAGAAAACTTGTTGATATAAATCCGGGGGAGGGGGTACTTTCGGAATTCCTGGGTGGGGATGTGCCGCTGGGACCCTGGAACCCTTGACCTATACCAGAGCTAGTTCAGCTGAATTTTGATACCCTATACTAGAGTAGACTTCCCAAATCCCCGCTATCCTAGAGTAGCTGTTTTCCAGAAACTACTGAGGTCACTAGCACAGTTTACCCAAAACAACACCTTATACCACAGTCCCTAGTCTAGATAAAATGTTCAGCCAACTGATCAGTTTCCTGAAAAATGATACCCTATTCTAGACCCAAACGCCTGATTTATATACCCTATCCTAGAGTAAACTGCTTGAAAACCATACCCTTCACAGCGGCACATACCTATATAGCCCATATATATCAGTACCCTCCCTCCCCGGATGTAGATTTAGATGTAGAGGCCAACGAAGCCTCAAGCACATAAATAGAAACAAGAAAAGTTTAAATTCTTTTCATTTCATTTATTAACGTATCTATATCAAGAGAAGAATCCTGTTTTAAGAAGATTTGAAATACGGATTCAGTTATTTTTTTTCTTGAATCTATATATGGTCTTTCACTTTATATTTCTCGGGAAAAGGGCGATTATCACTGTACAACGATCTTTTTCCCATTACAATCTTATTCTAGAAAGACCTTAAGAAAAAATGCTCCGAAAGGCGCGCGTTAATTCTAAGCGAATATATCGGAATGTGCTCATGCCCTCTGGGCATTCCATAATACTCCATAAATTTGAAAAGGTCTATTGCTTGTTTTGGTTTATGAATCAAAACAGAGGGGAAAATGCTTTGAACTGCAAAGTGAAATTTTAAAAGCGCTTCCTTAGGTTTATAGTTACATTGAGTAGTTATTATGCAACGTTTGACCAACAAATTGTTTTTTTTTTTCTCTTTGACTCAATGCATCAGTTTTTGCGCTGAAATGGTTTTATTATCCCACAGACGTCCAAAAAGAAATCATTGTAAATACCAGTAAATTCAATTGAGAATCATGTCTCACTATACACATTTACTAGTATTGCCCAGGTATTGTCAATAATTTTAAAGAAGATTTTTTTCTGTTGCAGATCAGCACCGTACCCTGTATCGCATTTTTATCAGTATTAAAAAAATGTTTATTGGTAAACTTAATTCTGCTTTTTGTTAGACTGGATTAGCACTGACTCGGCGATGTTCTCCTGTTTCACAGGGTATGGTCTCAAGTGCTACAAGTGTACGACATTGAAGGATTGGGATGACTGTGAAACGAACAAGGTAGAGACAACTTGTGCTTCCGGTTACGACAGCTGTGGCAAAATATTTCTAGATGGAGAAGTGGCAGGCGTATCCTTCAAAACTTATTACAAGGATTGTAGTGTCAAAGCGGGCTGTAACAATAACCTGTGTAAGCAAGTGGGACAAGCAGGAGCAACAATCAACGACTGTGACGTCAACTGTTGCGATGATGGTGACCTGTGCAATGGAGCCAAAGTACCATTGGTCAGCGCCATTTTGCTATTGGCATGCGCTTTTTTAGCTTTTTTCCGTTAAGAAATCCCGAGAGTGAACCAGCTTGAGTTTTGATAGTGTCCTGTATTAGCGTGAGAAGTGGTTTTCAAGTTATAGTTCATTTGTATCATATCTCTGAGGTCTTGTTTGCGCAAGGTGATGGGTAACAAGAGAAACACGTCGTTTTCAAGTTTTTCTAGTTTAGTACGAGTAGTAGATTTTCAGCTACACTTTGAAGTTTGTAAGACAAGTATTTTTGTCTACGTTTTCCTCATTAAAGTTTGCTTTTAAAGAGCTTTCTTGTAATTTTAACTGACTTGAAACAGGTTTCTCCTCTAGACATTCTACTCGCGTGCTAAAAGGCCCAATGCAAATTACACCCCTGCAGATAAACATAGCCGGCATAAGTCTTCAAACGAACCAGCCGGCGCTGACCAAATTTAGAAGATGCGAGCAATATACCATCAATTCGATGGTATATTTGATTGGACTAGACCAGGTTGATCCAGTTGATCGAAGGTGCATTGGTTTGGAAACGAGGCTGCAGGGGGAGTAGGCCATCGATCAACGTCGTACTGTTTATCAAGAGTGAACTAAAAAATGGCCTTCACGGCTATTGGAAGATGAAATAGCTGAATTTCTGACTAAGGGACTGTGCAATAATTATTAGGAGGGGGGGCTGAAAAACTAGAGCTATCTAACAAAAACTTAGACAGTAACCCCTCCCCCTCCAAAACAAAAAAAAATTAGTTCTAACCCCCCTCTGTTATGTTAAAAATAACGTCGCACCCCCCCTCCTACCACCCAGATTTAGACAAAGCATTTGCTAAGTACCGGGGTGCTTACCACATTGGCTCAAAATCTAAAACTTCTGAAGCCAGAAAGAGAAAGGAGCTGAGAAAAAAATCAAAGAACAGGAGATGCTCCTGACGCTTCAAATAACAGACGAAAAAGAGCTTGCATTATATTTAGATCCTTGGAAGGAGAGCCTGTTGAACTTTGTTATGAGCCAGATATATATGGAATTCAGCAAATCGATTCAGTCGATGAAGAAACATTACTTTTATTCACATCAAAAACCGACAAAGCTTGTCTACGAGATCTGTTTGATTTTGTGCCGCTGGGACCCTGGAACCCTTGACCTATACCAGAGCTAGTTCAGCTGAATTTTGATACCCTATACTAGAGTAGACTTCCCAAATCCCCGCTATCCTAGAGTAGCTGTTTTCCAGAAACTACTGAGGTCACTAGCACAGTTTACCCAAAACAACACCTTATACCACAGTCCCTAGTCTAGATAAAATGTTCAGCCAACTGATCAGTTTCCTGAAAAATGATACCCTATTCTAGACCCAAACGCCTGATTTATATACCCTATCCTAGAGTAAACTGCTTGAAAACCATACCCTTCACAGCGGCACATACCTATATAGCCCATATATATCAGTACCCTCCCTCCCCGGATGTAGATTTAGATGTAGAGGCCAACGAAGCCTCAAGCACATAAATAGAAACAAGAAAAGTTTAAATTCTTTTCATTTCATTTATTAACGTATCTATATCAAGAGAAGAATCCTGTTTTAAGAAGATTTGAAATACGGATTCAGTTATTTTTTTTCTTGAATCTATATATGGTCTTTCACTTTATATTTCTCGGGAAAAGGGCGATTATCACTGTACAACGATCTTTTTTCCATTACAATCTTATTCTAGAACTGCAAAGTGAAATTTTAAAAGCGCTTCCTTAGGTTTATAGTTACATTGAGTAGTTATTATGCAACGTTTGACCAACAAATTGTTTTTTTTTTCTCTTTGACTCAATGCATCAGTTTTTGCGCTGAAATGGTTTTATTATCCCACAGACGTCCAAAAAGAAATCATTGTAAATACCAGTAAATTTAATTGAGAATCATGTCTCACTATACACATTTACTAGTATTGTCCAGGTATTGTCAATAATTTTAAAGAAGATTTTTTTCTGTTGCAGATCAGCACCGTACCCTGTATCGCATTTTTATCAGTATTAAAAAATGTTTATTGGTAAACTTAATTCTGCTTTTTGTTAGACCGGATTAGCACTGACTCGGCGATGTTGTCCTGTTTCACAGGGTATGGTCTCAAGTGCTACAAGTGTACGACATTGAAGGATTGGGATGACTGTGAAACGAACAAGGTAGAGACAACTTGTGCTTCCGGTTACGACAGCTGTGGCAAAATATTTCTAGATGGAGAAGTGGCAGGCGTATCCTTCAAAACTTATTACAAGGATTGTAGTGTCAAAGCGGGCTGTAACAATAACCTGTGTAAGCAAGTGGGACAAGCAGGAGCAACAATCAACGACTGTGACGTCAACTGTTGCGATGATGGTGACCTGTGCAATGGAGCCAAAGTACCATTGGTCAGCGCCATTTTGCTATTGGCATGCGCTTTTTTAGCTTTTTTCCGTTAAGAAATCCCGAGAGTGAACCAGCTTGAGTTTTGATAGTGTCCTGTATTAGCGTGAGAAGTGGTTTTCAAGTTATAGTTCATTTGTATCATATCTCTGAGGTCTTGTTTGCGCAAGGTGATGGGTAACAAGAGAAACACGTCGTTTTCAAGTTTTTCTAGTTTAGTACGAGTAGTAGATTTTCAGCTACACTTTGAAGTTTGTAAGACAAGTATTTTTGTCTACGTTTTCCTCATTAAAGTTTGCTTTTAAAGAGCTTTCTTGTAATTTTAACTGACTTGAAACAGGTTTCTCCTCTAGACATTCTACTCGCGTGCTAAAAGGCCCAATGCAAATTACACCCCTGCAGATAAACATAGCCGGCATAAGTCTTCAAA
>CALNXI010000188.1:133862-172872 GCA_942486025.1 Porites evermanni | reverse complement strand
ATTTTATGACACACTTTGATGTCGCAATAAAAGTTTTTTCCTTCTATTCGCGTTGGTCGGGCCAGAAATTCATAATTCAAAGCACTCATTCTCGGTTTTAGGACATTTTTTTAAATTATTTTTTAAATTTTTACGACGTTTTTTAAAATCAGTGTCAGAAAGTATCGTGGCGCGTCAACAGAACAGAAGACAAGTAATGTGTTCTGTTTGTGGTATGGGTTTCCTGGGTGTTATAAATGTAATTCTTCGTAAGCAAATTGGGATGTCCCGCATATAAGAACAAATGGATTAAGAACACCAGGCTGAAATTTGGCCAATAAAGCGCCATTTTTATAAGAACAAGATCAGCCTGAGAATTGTAACATGTTATTATGAAATGGAAAAAGGGTCATAATTACAAAACATGTAAGTTTATGTTTGCTGTCAGATAACTTCATTTGTTAGTATAATCAAATTACAGAATAATTATTTATTTTATTTTCCTAAAATATGCTAAATATAACTCTAGCAACATGTTTTGGATAGTATTACTAAATAAAAATTTAAGAACATTTTAATAAAATTTTGAGGCTGATTTGTCATTAAGCACCCTGTTGTGAAATCGTATATTGCGTTACGCTCGTTTGTATTTTTGTTTAATACGTTAGTTTTTTACCAGTTTGACATATATCATTATTATCACAGTTGTCTAGCCTCGGAGTTTTTACCAGATCTAATCGGAGAGTACAAGGAGTTTTTTACATTCAGTTTTTTCCTATTTTGTTGTTCCTTTCTTTAATACGCTTGGAGGAACTATAACGTAAGTTCTGTTTCATTTTTGTCTTTCATTTTCGGTTTGTTTTACTCTCGATTTCCTTTTAATTTTAGTTGTATTTTCTTGCGTAACGCGTGTCTATGTATGTTTTCAGTTCTCACCATATGCTTCATTGATACTGCAATAAACAAACTTTAATCGAGTACGGAGCGTGTGGTTGATCACAGCGAACTCCACCCGTGGGAACGCGACACACCCGATAAATAAAAACTCAATCAGCCTGACCTCCGAAATCGTGTGTTCTTATATGCGGGGGTTACTGTAGTCTCCTCGGGATACATCACATCCACCAGACCTCGACACCTCGACCAAAAATTCGACTCCACAAAACGAAGGAAAGAAATAGTATCGGCCTACCACTGATTGACAATTTGACAGTTTTGTAAAAAACTATCGACTGACATAAGTTAATTTTCAATGACAGTCAAAAAGATCTCAATTTCAATTGGTTAGTATATATAGCCTGACAATTGATTTGCGGGAGTGAGGCGTCAGAAGAACATTATATCAGCGAAGCGTTCTCAAGAATCTTGCATCACAACGCTGACTGTGAAGCCGAAGAGATTTTTTCACTAGAATCAGTAAGACTTCTAATAGCACGCACGAAATGAAGATCCTGTTGGCCTGCGTCTTTCTTCTTTGCATTTCAGGAGGTAAGTAGCAAATTTCTGTCTCGTTCACAGTTTGTTTTGTTTCGCTAGTGGGCTTTTGGGGTGTTGGCTCCGTCTGTAGTTCGTTAATGTTGCGAGAAAAACAGAAGGTTAAGCATCTAACGCTTTCCACTTTCTGATAACTTTAGGTTCCTTTTTTACTTTTATTTAGTCATCTAAGTGCTGTTATAGCCTCGTAGCTTCTCACTCGCTCCATTTGTTTGTTTCGTGCTAGGTACGAAGGGGGTGGGGCGCGCCGCCTAAATCTCGCTTAGATCTTTCTTTATGCATCGATCTACAACTAGTGTTTTATTGTCGTTGACATTAAATGATGTACTTGGAACTAAGCGAAAAGGAAATTGTAAGAGTTACGTTTTGAAAAGCTGGTTCAGTTTGGGCGTTTGTGCCACAGAACTCAGCAAATCATTTAATGACCAATTTTGATTTAGAGTGCCGGTGGTACAGTTTGTGTTTCCGAATTCTTGGTTTTCACATTCAAACTAAAAAAATATCACTTCTTCTGAGTTTCTACTTTCATGTGGTATTACAGCACCTTAAAACCTTTATACAAACAAATTTTCACTTCAAAAGGGTCCTTCGTTTTCCGATACAGGACGCTTGAATTTCTACGATTTTGCGCGACGCGGCATTTAGCTGACTGCTAGGAAAGCTCTTATATATGTGGGTTAAAAACATTACCGATTTTGGGAGATTTTGCTATCTAAACATTCCTTATCTCAGAATAAATATAACTTTAATCTTTATGAGTTCCTCAAGCGTAGAGTTCAGGCATTAGTAGGAAAACTCAAAAACAGATAGGATGTACGTTTCTGTTGGTTTCCGGCGGCCACATTTGTGCCCCTGAAAGAGATACAAACATGGCGTCTCCATACAAAGCTCTATAAATTTGGGTTAAACGTTTTTCAGAATATCCGTCGCATATGTAGTATTGCACAGACCTGATTCTTGGCAAGACTTTTTGTATATTTGTCTTGTTTCATTTTCCAGTTTCTAGACTTTCTGTATTAAAAGGTTTCCATTTTTATTTTTGATGGCGTGACAGTGAAAATCACCAATTCAAAGTAGACAGACTCCAAATTATCGTAGTTGCTACAAAATATATCTACAATAGCCGAGAACACGACGACATCCCTCACCTCGATCAAATGAGTTAAGAAAAACACTTCAAAGCCAAGGTTTTTATTTATCGTGTTATAACGCTGCCAATCTACTAAACCTTACACCTTGATACCGGAGTACAAACTGTCGGTGCTTTAGGCCAAAATAAATTCAGTTTAGTTTCACGCGAAGCGTTCTCAACGAAAATGAAGCTCGCCATTTTAAGACCACGCGAAGCAAGGTATTTGAATTACTCAATTTATTTATCTTCGTACAAAACTAAGCACCTCAGAAACCGCGGTGCACCTATCTCAGCTTTCATAGCTTTGGATCATTTTCTACGCAAAAACATACTCTCTCGTTGTTGTCGAAAAATTCTTTTTTACCACTAATCATCACTGACTTACACTTCTTTTTCAAGCTCAGTGACCAGTGGCTTCGAACAGAATCTCAAACATACCAAAATAGGGAACTGGAAATGTTTTCACCAACGGGGAAGGGTGTGAGCGTGACGAGCAATTTGCGAAGTCAATCGGTATAATATCTAGATGCAGCTTCTTTCTTCCTAAATCGTCTTTACGTATGCTCTACTATTCCTTAATTTATCCTTATTTTTACTACTGCAATATCGTTTGGGCTTCGACCTATAAAACCAATCTCCGCCGCCTTGTTACGCCGCCTTGTTATCCTTCAAAAGCGCATTGTTAGAATTATTAATAAATCACATTTCAAAGCTCATACTGAACCCACCTTAAAAGACCTCGTATACTAAAATTTAATGATATCCATTTGCTTCAACTGGGCCAATTTATGTATTCTTGCAAAAATTCATTCTTACCTCCAAAGTTTAATAACAATTTCTCCCAAAGCAATCAATTCCACTCTTACAATACAAGAAATTCCCAGGCCTAACGTCTACCGTATTGTCGTACAAAAACGAAGAAGTTCTCGCCCATTTTTCAAGGGCCTAAGTTTTTAATTCACTTGACAACAACGTCATCAACTCTCAATGCCTCTCCTCTTTTAAGAAAAACTGAAGATTAACTTATTGAATAAGTATGAAAAGAGTTCAAAAGTCTTTCCATCTTTGACTTTTCGCCTTCTTTTCTTCAATTGATGTGAAACAGCTCTAGCTCATAGTTCGAGGAGGCCTAACCTCTCATAAGCTCCTATAGTTTCTGTTAGGTCTCCTCGCCACTTTTTTTTTTTTCTTCTTTTCCTATATTTTTTGTAATTATTGTGAGGCAAATAAAATAACAATAAAATAAATCTCGTTTTTGTGGCTTTACTGCCGCAGTCAGCCATAATGCTATCGCGTTGAGTCCAAGACCACTGAGGAACTCTACCGAATTCTATCCGGTATTCCGCGATATTAGCCCCTTTTTGATTGTGGATTGAAATGTATTTTAAAAAAACTGCTTCACAGCTAATCAATTCCCCCCTTCCTGGTATTTACATGTTTTTTTTAGTCAATTATATAACTTATAACCAGCCATGCAGATCATAGCCGGTGTAGCAAGCGTTTCCGTGCGGTTTAGGAGCAAAGAACGAGGAACGAGCAGGCGCGAAAAATGGCGTAAGTACAAGAGCGGGGAGGGGGTGGGGAAAAAAAGGAAGGAAACGCTTGCATTTTGAAAACCGCCCATTTGGCCTGTTATGCCTGAGTTCGCGCACTGACATTTGATGCTGTCATCAGCTGTCATAATTGGCCAATAAAATGTTTGGCTTTCAGTGGACCGGAAATGAACTTCAGAGGACGCTTATGTGAACCCAAAATATATATTTTTTGTATTTGTATTTTTTGTAACACGTGGACGGCGTTTATGTTGAAATATCAATGAATCCGAACGATCAATACAGGCTTTGGACATTTGTCTTTTTTAATCCGTCTAACAGAACAGTCTGTAAATAACCATCTGGGAGAATTCAACATCCCTCAAAAAAACATTAACGAGCTGGGCCCTGCATGACACATTGCAGGAAACGATAGGATTCGCGAACAAAAGAAAATCGCTTTTAGTTATTCAGATCCAGGAGGCACTTTAGAGAATAAATTAAACGATCTGAAACCCTTATTTAGTCGCAAGAAGAGCCTTACGTTTCAAAAGAGGTCAAAGAAAGTGGCCTTGTATTGGAGGGCAAATCTTGCCGACCAGAATAAACACAGGGGGCCCACACAATCTGTTTGTGTAGCCGATTGTTATTTTATAGTAAATGTACTGGATTTACCGTTTGCTTCACCTATAGCGATATATCGCTAGCTATGTATATAAATCAATGATAAATAAACGTTGAATTACCTTGCCTGTGGTGTATAGGCGTCCTTTTGCTTCAAAAGCGGTTTTTTGAGCGATTTTGAATGAATTTATTATATGGAACAGTCAACGGCGAACTCAAATTCAAAACGTAATCAAATGAAAAGTTGGCGAGTCAATTTCCACGATCATCATCGTTGCGCCTCTCGTACCCATAATGAAACCAAGCTCAAGCGATTTGGAATAACGGCAATAACAGCCATAGGTTGGGGACAGGAGGAAGGCATGGACGAAGACACGGCAATGTGAAAGGAAGGTGTGCGTGTGAGATCATTTATGGAAGCCCAGAAAGGCAAAAAAAGTCTTATTTGAAAAATTATTTAGCCGCAATACTGAAAAGATTAATGCTTTAACAGAGGTCAAAGAAAATCAGTACTTAACTGCATCTGGAATCAAATTCTTTCAGAAACAAACCGCAGGAAATAATTGCCCAGTATGCGTGACTGACCGTCTAAATGTTAGACTCAGAGGGACAGAAATTAGATTTGCTTAGTTATAAAGGAAGGAAAACCTCTGATGTTGTTTATTGAAAGCTGACTCAAAGGTCACGTTTGATACTATCACGAGCTTATGAGTCGCGTCTAGCCTGTCGGCACTTTGTAGTTCATGTCACAGTTACGCTGTCGGCGGTCAATTAAGGGCGGAAAGAGCTCTGTAAGGGAATGTTTACTGGCGTTCTCTCCCCCTTCCCGTCTAGTCTCCCCTCGTTTTCGTTTTTTTCGTGAATTTTTCTCCCGCGCTCTACTATCTGAACGCCTGAAACAGGCTACTAGCCGAGCCAATCAGGCGCTGCGTTCGCTGGCGAACGCAGGTTTTCAAATCGAGGGGTTTGTCTGCAAGCGTTTCCTTCCTTCCCCTCCCCCTCCCCCCACTTTCATTTTTTGGCTCTTGTTTCATTTCTCGCGCGGCCAAAACCGAGAATCCCGTTCCTCGGTCTTTCTTTGCTCCGAAACCAAGCGGAAACGCTTGCTACGCAGGCTATGCAGATCAGTGCCTTTAAGGAGGGTCCAGACCCTCTGGACCCTCTCCCTGGACTGAGGTTCTAGCCACACTATTTACAGTAAATATGAGAAATAAATGAGTGACTTCGGCTACAGACTACCTAATAGAGGGTATTACAGGTTTAACTGTAATAGCAATTAAGCAGATATCAACTTTCATGAGCAAACGTTTTAGAAACATTACACTCTCACCAGTCGGTAGAGCGCTAGACTGCGGAGCGGGAGGTCGCGGCCGGACCAATACTCAGGGTCTTAAAAATAACTGAGAATGAAGGTACTTCCTTTGCCCTGCAGGCGGCTGGACCTTCGCGTGGCTCGGATGACCACGTAAAATGGCGGTCCCGTCTCCATTAGGAGACGTAAAATATAGTGTCCCCAATTAGCACTTTCGTGCTAAATACATTGACACTCAAATAAGGTGCTTTTTTTTTTCTTCAATTACCCTTACCACTGAGGTTTTTTCTCACATGCAAAGAGGAGCTTCCTACCCTTATGCCAATTTTCGATTTCAACACCTCACCGATCTCGACAAAAAGCGAAAATGCAAACTTTCGCGGCACATTATTCCACTCGAGGAATTTGAGCGAAGCTGTAGATGCAATTCTCCCCTCGAAAAACATCACTGATTGATAGATTTTAACGCGCTGGTAAACTCCTCGCTCTCGCGTTTCTTTTCATGTGCAGCTCACGTATGACTCCCCGCGCCTGCCATTTTGGGTCCTATTTACACTACGACAAAAATATGATTTAAGCGTCGGCGAAAAATGTGAAAATTTGTTACTTACCGGTTTTTTAAAAAACTCGTGCAGTCTGAGGCACGAGAAGTTTTTTGGCTAACCAGAAACGTCAATAATAATTAAAGGAACTTTAATTGGTCACTTCACGAAATAACATGACCCGACGAAGGACAGTTGTCAAGGAACAAACGAGTTTGTCGCCTGACAAAAAAATTGTAGGCCTTCAAATCTTCTTAGCTGGACCTGTCACTCGAGACCTAGACAGAGAACTCGATATAAACTTGGCTGCAGAGCAGGCGCTTTTCTTTTCTAAAGAAAACGAAAAGAAAGAAGAAGAAAAACAATTGGAAAACTAAGGAAGGAGGAGTGGGGAGGAAAAGCGAAATTTTCCCTCTACCCTCGCCCAACTACCCCCGGACTCGGCCCAACTCTCTGTCAGTTTCAGCGTCCAAATCGTTCGAGCTGCGAAATACGCCTGTTTTGCATGCTAGATATAGTTTTTTTGTTTTTACCACAGAGTGAAAAAGCTTGCAATGCTGAATGATGCAGTTCTTAAAAATTGTTGGTTGTGCTTTTCGTTCGATAAGAGTGATGATTTTCTTCCTCTCCTTTTAAAGGATACGGTCTTAAGTGCTACAAGTGTGCCTCAGCGAAGAGTTGGGATGACTGCGAAAAAAACAAGGAAGAGATGACTTGTACTTCCGGTTACGACAGCTGTGGCAAAATTTACTTTGATGGAAAAGTGGCAGGCACAGGAGTGGAAGGTTATGGCAAATCATGCGCCATCAAATCGGGCTGTAACAAGGATCTGTGTAAGGCAATGCAAGCAGGAATAGCAATCGACAAGTGTGAAGTCAACTGCTGCCAGGGAGACCTGTGCAATGGAGCTAAAGTACCATTGGTCAGCGCCTTTTTGATCTTGGCATGCGCTCTTCTAGCTTTTTTTCGTTAAAAACTGTTAAGTGCAAAGTTTTGAGTTTTATAACCTGCGTTTTATAGCACGAAAAGTAGTTTTTTTAGTTATGTCTTGTTCGTAAGCTTGATTTTCCTCATATTATGATCTCTTGAGGACGCAATTTGAAGGGTAACAAAGAAAATTGTAACATTTTCAAGAAGTTTAAAAAGTAGATTTAAATTTGCACTTGTTAGTCTAAAGTTTTCAATGGGTCCTTTTTGTTACGTTTTCTTATTAAAGTTTGTTTTTAAAGAGCCATCTTGTCATTATGAGCGTTACCTAACTTTAGGAAATAGATGCCGTTCAACTCGCATCACAGGACAATACACCTCTGCCGATAAGTCATCACCAGCGAGTCCAGATCGCGCTTTTATAAAATTAAAGTGCAGCGAAATCAGCCCGGGGCCACCTATACTTTGACATTCAATGCAATTCAATACAATTTTTTGCGGCGTTATTGATTGACCAAAGAACTAAGTCAGGTTTCTTTTAGCTTTGTTGTGAACTAGTCCTGTATTGAAACGATAAGATGTACTTCCATAACGGTTAACCCTGTTAACACCAGAGGGTTGGGGGGTCTTCACACTGGCTATGAACTTGATTGGAAGAGAGAAAAGACGGGTAGGTGAGAACCCTGGGAACGAGGGTTGAAGGGGGGGGGACTGGTAGGGGTTATTTTAATTCACGAAAAGAATGCTTGAATTAAGATACCAGATGCAAAAAAAACTGAGGAGCAGCGCCTAAATAGTTTGTGTAGAGATTCGGTGGTTCTTTACTGTTCTAGTTCAATTCGTTGGTTGAGCTACAATTTTCAACACATTCCATTCTTTATGAAGAAAATGTCGCACGAGATTACTAGAGCTTTTCTTCTTTTCTTATAAGGGTGGTTTTTGTAAAACAAAATTGCCGCCAATGGAAGTCTTGCTAGGCCTGTTTCTTCCTAAACACTTAACGATCACTCCCGCGCGCGCCACATAAAATTTGGCGGGCATTTAGGAGGTTTCGGCGCGGACATGTCCGAGACAGAAATAAGTGAATTAAAGGGAAAAAATCGAACTCTATGCTTACCTCCAAGGAGTTTTACAATTAAGCAGTCATAATAAAAACCAGAAGTAATGTATCGCAAGGTAAACCTACTGATCTAAGGCTAAATTGGCCTCGCTTTTGAACCAATATGATAAAGGAAGGCTGCATGGCCATCTTCCCGGCTGTCAAAAGAGAAGCTTGAACTCTCCTAACCTGTCCCATTGCCTGCGTGCAGACGTCTCCTATTTCCTTTGTTGCACGCGAAACAAAAGGAAATAGGAGACGTCTGCACGCAGGCAACCTGTCCCATCGCTTCGCAGGGAAATGATTTTCAATCAACATAGAAATTTCGATCGGGATACGGTAAAAAAGAATTCACATATACTTCATAATGATGGCTTGATCGGGTTGATCCGATACGGGGAATAGTTGAAAAGACCGCCCTCGACTTTATCCTGCCTAGTACTGTTTTAAACATATTAACAGACAGTTGCAAAATTTAGAATTTTTTCATCGCCTTTGTGAAAATCACTGTTGATGACTGCAAAGCTGAAAATTATAACTGGAAACTGAGCATAGCAACTGTCACTCAAGCCAATTAGGAATTTTAAGTGCGGCCGCCTGATGAGATGTTGTATACAAGTAGAAAAATGGGCTCGCGATACAAATGCAATTTAACGCAGAATTCACGTGTCAGGTAATGGATTTTCCTTGAATCGCATAATTGAATGAAAATAAGAAAAAAGTTAGTTTTATCCTGAGCGCACGCTCCAGAAAGCCATTTCAAAGTCAACTGTCAGAACTGTCATTGCGTTAGCGAACAGGAAGCAAGGCCAGTCCTACACGTTTGAACCTTCCACAACTTTATTTGTACCTTGTGCTTTTTTTTTACATTTGTTTTCAAACTTTTTAAACAAGCTTCACACTAATCTTCAGGATAAATATAGTGCTCATTTCACTGAATTTACGAGCCGTTTATCTATGACATCTTTGTTCAAATTTCCAAATCATTTTCGCGAAAAGGAAAATAATTTTACACCTTTTACCTCTTCGGTGGCAAATACGAAAGAAATGAAGTGTTCAAGCGAAAGCACTGAAAGTCATCCCAGTTTTTGCAGTTGCCGGTGTTACAATGTGACCATAGCCCGTTACGTATATGTAGATGCGAAACAATTATCACTTAGTCTCGTCTTCAACTCGAAATTCCACGCTAAATACCTCGCTTCGTTAGGAGCCTATCACCCTGGCTTCGTTAACCAATCAGAATGCGAGATTTTTTTAATTATGCGATTTTAAGCCTATCACCCTGGCTTCGTTAACCAATCAGAATGCGAGATTTTATTTAATTATGCGATTTTAGATAATTTTTTCATTAATTCGAACAAGCATCTGAGCAGTGTAGCGACAACTATAAATCGCACTGAATCATGATGTAGCATTTAAACGTCGACAACAAGCAAAATAGTAGAAAAAAGATCAAAGATAATAGCGATTTGGCCGCTGATGAGGTCACAAGCGGACCGAGAAGGCCTGGGAAAACGCCGTACAGGGACTAGTCAACGAAGGGCCTGTTTTTCAACCCAAGAAATATTGAACATGGCACGTAACGCTGAATATGCCGCCCGTGGGTCAATGGCTGGGTCACTCCGCTTTGTCTTTTTTTACATGTGATAAAGCCCCACTCTCGTGTTGAAAGCGTGGCACAACCTCGTTACAGGCCTGTTCACATTGATCACTTGTCTGCTACACCGGCCGCTTTTCAAAAAATTTACGTTGCGTGACGACACTAAAAACGGCTGTGTCGATCACGTGAATTGTGCCTTAAAAATATGTGTATAAATAGAATTGACAAACATTTGTCCAAGCTTTGAACTCTTGCTTCGTGTGTTAACTGAGGAAGACCAGTTAAATGAAAAATGAAGACAATCAGCTTCGTGTTTGCCTTAATTCTTTGTATTTCGCTTGGTAAGTACAGTATAGTGTCGGATGTGCCGGTAGGATGCACTGTGAGAGGTTTAAGAAAAGTCGAAAACGTAAAATACATGTAGATTTTCACTGGCCCAAATTTTACAGATGCTTATGCTTCTGCCAGAGTCTGTTTTTACGGGTCACATCTCATTTTCTTAACTTTACTGTGGTATAAAGTGTGGTTTATAAATCATCTTGATTGCAATCACGGTGCTATATGGAAGCAGCCTGTGAACAGGCTCTGTGTTTGGGGAAATGATCGCGAGGAGAGGTATTTTTTCATCGTATATCCTTTCCCCAAACAGAAAGCCTGTTCGCAGGCTACTATATGGGTGGCAAGTAAGTCTCTTGTTTTTATATTGAGCATATAATGCTTTTGTGTCTTCCAATTTGCATGTTAAGAACTTAGATCACTATTATAGTTACTGGGGACTGTAACTTCAATTCTGCCGGATCGTCAGTAGTTCTTCGCCCGCCATTTTGCATCACTTATGAAAAAAGGTTTTTATGCATTCCCTCTCGCTTGGTCGAGTTGAAATCTCTTTTCGTTTCACCTTTGTCCGCCGGAATTTTATTGACAAGATAAAACGAAAATTGAGCCTTTACCATTTACTGAAAAAAAACTGAATTGACATTTAAACTGACAAGGACCGCAAACTAGACAATGGATTCTGGAAAGCTGATCGTACACAAGAATGGCGAAACAGCTGTCTATGGCTACAATCCCGCTCTGTTTTAGGTTCTTTCGGTGTCGTGTTGATGTCTTGCAAAGTTAATTTTCACGTAGTACGATCAGCCTTGCGGAATTCAATGTGTCTACTTTTTTCTAAGAAACCAAAACAAGAATTCAAGGTCGATCGAGGGCAGGGACATGTAGCCAGTCACACGATTTATTTTGTTTATTTGTTTGGTTTTTAATTATTAATATTGTTTCATATATATCTATATACATTCTTCTAATCACGGGTCTATTACTGTGAACCCTTTAGACTGGACTTCGACCGAGTTCGCGTTTGGTCGTCACGGTGCGGTTTTAGAGAATCGCATGCTACCTTCAAAGGGGCTGTGTCACGGCAGTCAACTTCACTTTGTATAATTTTGCCAATTACTCGCCCTCAGTCGCTATGGAACTAGTGAAAGTAGGCAAAGAAATTACACGATGTAAATGACAAAATCAGAGATTAGAGACAAACAAATATGTCCCCTGAGCATTATTTTTGAAGCTGCAAACAGCAGAGATAAACTTTGAAAAACTGTTAGGCTGAACAGTTTCAAAAACCCTAATTTCAATCCGTTTCAGTCTTCTTCAGTTTTGCCCATCCATGGCAGCTGTTGTATCTGTTGCGTTATTTTAACCTTCCTTTAACGTTTTAAGCGGTTATTTTTATGTTTCTTTTAATTTAACGAGCATTTTGCAATAATCTAATTTGCTGAATTTCCTGACACAGCCCCTTTAAGTCCCAAGCGTGACCAAAATCAATTTTCTCCGAACAATATCAATACACAATCAAAAGAAAAGATTGCGAGAAGTAATAAAAAATGATCACTTAAGGGAAGTGCTTTGATCGTTCATCAAATTCTCTCAACTTATTCTTTAAGGACATGAATGTCAATAAAATCTTGAAACATCGGGGATAAATTACTGGTGAAGAGAAGTTAGGTTAATAATTTGGTTCGAATTATCGGGAATTTCGAAAAAGCGATCCGAAGGTTGGAGAAATCGAGATTCTTCTTTACTAAAGGGACTTTTTACATGGAGGGAGGAAGATCCTATTGAGAAGTCGAATCATCCTAGTGCCCTATGTTTTACATGCAAAGGGCAGTACTTGTCCCTACAGCCAGGATCAAGGGACAAACCAGACAAAAAAGACGGTGGGTCTGTCAGAGGCTAATCACAGCAATAAAGGCCCGCCATTTTCTTTGGCGTTACCTTGAGCTGATTATTGTAATAATTCCTCTGAAAAGTAGTTACTAACTCCGGCAAAGAGAGAAGAAGGGTCCAAATTGCATTTTTGTTTTTGTCGCCCGCTTTTTTAATTCCTTCTGGATCCTTCTCTTCTTCGGCCCTGCACGGACTGTAACGAAAAGTTGTTCCAGCTTCTAAGATCTTCCTCGTGCAAGGATCTTCCTCCCTCCATGTAATCATAGACAGCCACTAAGGTTTTGGACTGAGTAGTAACGTCTGTTCTTTCCGGTTTTCAAGGATACTGCCATGATCATAAGAGTTGTTACTACTGTAGGACTAAGAGTGGCTGGGATGACTGCTCATCAAGAATGGAAGAAATAACTTGTCCTGCTGAAAAGGATGCCTGTGCAAAGCTTTATTTTGAGGGGAAACTGAATTACACGGATATTAAAGGTTATGTCAAGGATTGTAGCGTCAAATCGGCATGTAACCAAGATCTATGCAAAACACTCCAACCAGGAGCAACGTTTAACAAGTGTGAAGTCCACTGCTGCGAAGGTGACTTGTGCAATGCAGCTACAGTAACATTGGTCAGCGCCTTCCTGCTTTTTGCATGCGTTTTTCTAGCTTTTTTCCGTTAATTTCTACACAACCTAGTGTTAAGGTTAAGTTTTAAGTTTTGTAAACGAGGTAGGTTTCAGGATGCAACTAGTGTTGCGGGGTAGAACATTTGTCTATATTTGCGTTTTCAAGGGAATTCGGAGTCCAAGTTCCCATTATTAATACTAGTTATAGTTGTCACTAAATCTGCCCCCAACCTTTTAAAACCCGACTGAAGACACCTTGTGGTTGTCCATGTATTTGCCATGAACCTTTGAAATGCAGTTTTCGTATTAGAGTTTCTGAGTGTAATTCTTTTGTTCTCTTTTGTGTTTTCTCAATTATTACACTTTGTTTCCTGGGTTAATGAAAATCCTCATACATGACATGCCTAGGATGGACAATTGTTTTTTATACATCTCATAATGAGTTCAACCAACACTGCAAATGTAATAGAACGCGTGTTAAACAGCAAAACCATCTTTAATTATCTATTTGTAACTAAATTTCCTATAACTAATGTGTCGAACGGATGCTTTGGCTTCGAGTGTGACATTCTTGAACGCAACGTCGAACGCAACTGATATAAATGATTTCGCAATAAACTAACCATACAAAAACATGGACCACTGTTTCAAGTTTCTCACCTTTGAGATATTTCCCAGTTCATTTTTTCTGGCATGTCCTTGTATCAAATAAAATAATCGGGATTTCGCCATAAACTAACCCTAAAAACACATGGACCACTGTTTATTAAACCCTGAATACCTTAATATAGAACAAAACCCGGTTATTTTACGATAGCACCTTTCTTGTCTTTGACTGGGTTTTGAGAAATTTGAGCTATTCCTGATATGGTTTGAATCGAGTTTGTCGATCCACGTTGACAAAACCAGTTTAAAGTTCTGTCGATCCACGTTGCTGATTTGTGTCTGACAAATCAAGTTCTTTAATACCAAACAATTGTGCAGTACTGCTGAATAACTTTTTAACTCTATAGAAATATGTATCTCGCAATAACCTTCGCGAAACTCGGTTTGGTAACGGCACTCAAGTTAAGCCCTGTCGGTCGGGGTTACGAACTGGACGGGTGACCAACCGCGAATATCGTGTTAAAGGTCCATACGTTGTTCTTTCTCTTCTTCTTCTTCTTTTTTGCGTATTATGTAGTGTTATTGTTAACAGTGTATTGAAAAGCACATTTAGCATTATTTCGCCGCCCGCATTTAGAAAAAGACAAAAACAAAGAACAAATATGGCCCGGTGCAGTTCGCCTGAAAATTATTGTTATTCGGGCCGTAATACGGAGCTGAAACTTTGCAGACTTTGATCTATATATCTGCGGGGAAACCGGCAAACTAAGAAATCTGGGTTTTCGACAGTGTAAAACGATCATAATTCCTTTGATTCCAATCTCCTGTTCCTCTGTCTGTTGTTGTCGGCGTTGCCTTCGCTGTGCTCATCGATGTTCCTTCTACTCCGCGGTTTCTTGTTGACGTCTTCTCCGTCGTTGTTCACGCTGAATTTGAAGTCGGCGTTCTCGCTCTAGAGGAGTTTCGGTGGAAAATCTTCCCGGACGAGGATTTGGAGCCACTTGTTGTGCTTGTGTACGACACAATTCGGCGAATGCGACTCGTTGACAAACCCAGTTTGCGCGGTTGCTGAGCCACGCGCACGCGCAGAAAATTAACCGGGACCACCGTGCGCGCCTAGTTTCATCAAATCGGGAAAGCTTCGCATATACTAACAGTAATACGATACTTCTTCTTTACGCGGGGGACATTAGGGTGCCTCCTCGGGTTCCGGCCTCTGGGCCGGAACCCTGCGGGGGCAAAAGGCGCGCGCGGGGAAAATCAAAGCTTAATACAAGACTGACTTTGAAAGATAGAGAGAAGGTTTGTTAGTAGTCAACCCGTCCGCATAGCAATCCACGAATTAATTAACGGCTTTTAATGGACCAAATTCCATTGAAAAGAGTCCAAACTTCACAATGTCTTTTAGAGGGAAGTACAAAGGATGATCTAAGCTCACATTGATGGCAACATGGTGTCTAAGTCCATGGAACGTTTTAACCCTCAGAATTCCCAGGCCTAGCTATGACTCGGACATTGATGAGGTGAAACATGTTGTCGAGTCAAGTTCCACAAGTCAATCACTTCCGTCCTCGTTCCACGCGGCTTCACTGCTCGCTCCTCTGATGCGTGCTTTCAATCTACTGTGGCTCAAAAGAAAATAAGGGCCTGTTTACATGGAGGTGGGGGACCCCATGTATGTGAGATAACCCACTTCAAAATGAAAGAATACTTAAAGTTCACATTATAATTTGAACTGCGAAATTTAAGAACTGGTTCGATGCTCAGTGTGCGTAAATCGAGTAATGGTGCACGCGGGAAGTTCCCAGCAGTCTTAATTAACTCCCCACGTGTACAAGTGTACGTGTACGTACACACAACATGAACCAATTCTTTCATAACAAAGTTTGACAAAAATTGATTAACTGGAAAAATCTCTTAACGTTAAGGCTCGGAAAAACAAACGCTTTCATTGGCTGGTGACAAACGCACCACCATCGTTTAGTTTGAAAGAAAATGGTTCTTCTCAAACTGACAATGAATTTTTTTTATTTTTCCGACATAGAACAACCTCTACCCGGTTGTTGATGGTGGTGAAAGGGTTTAAAAGCCGACATAAAGTTAATTTAAAAATTTAAAATGTTTATAAAAAGGCCCGGAGCCTGGTTTGCATTCGTTAAATTGCTACTGTTTTGCTCGGCGAAATCCAAGTAACTTGGCGTTTAGCGAAAACGACTATCACGACTTTTTTATACGTTTAATTTGTTAATGCAAACAATGGTTGAAATCTTAGATGTACTCGCCACAAGCTAGGCTACTTTAGAGAACCTCGCTGTAGTTCTTTTAGTGAGTAATGAATTGATGTCTTGTTTTTGCTGTTGTGTAATTTGTCTCTTCAGATTGTTCGGTCATTATGAATGTCCATAATTTTTCTCAACAACTTTATGATTCACTTGGTTTCAGAACGATAAACAAACGAAAAAAAGAGGAAATTTTTTCACCGCTGAACTGACTGAGTTCCCCAACAAAGATCAATCGGTGAGCATTATTTCCAAATCATAATCAGTATTTCTGCCAGAATTTTCTACAACTTGGGTTCTGATATTTTGGTAACCAAATCACACAATAGGTCTTAGCACCCTGGCTATGTTACAAAAAGATTCTAACAGGGAACGATCCTCGCACTTACGTATAATCAACTTAACAAGCTACGTTAAAACGGCAGCAAAAACGTAAAACTTATTTCGCAAAAATACCGAAAAACGAGTTGAAAAGCAAAGTCGCGTGTTTTACCTGCCAACTGCAAGTTCCGTGAATCATGACGTTTGATTGGATAAAATTACGCGGGAGACAAGCCATACACGGAAGTCTCGTCACTAGCTGCAAAACAAGTTTACCCTGGGCTGGTAAAACGCGCAACATGTACAGATTTTGTTGCAAAAAGTAGAACAACTCTTACTTTCAGTGTTAAACAACCTTTCGCTACCTGGAACAACCTGATTTGCTTTGATTCGTGGGTGGTAAAACGCCCAGTATAGCTATAATGTAACTCGTTTTGTGGCAATGTTACAATTTTGTTGCCCGCTTTAAAGTATTTTTAAGCGGCTGCAAATTTTCACTACCAAAATGTTACATAAACAGTGTAAATCGTATGATTGGAAATGTTATTTATCCTATTAGCTATTTAACTAATTAATAAGTCACGTGACCCTTTTCCCTTTATTTACCGATTCCTATACAACGTAAACACACATACAAGGCGAATTTTTCAGAACCTTCTTAATAGCCTCTGAAATGTACCAAAAACACTTGTTGCTCTTTCCGCATTATCCTTTCCGCGTTTTAGAGTAAATATTTTTATTTAATTCTCAATTATCAGTCACGTGACGAAAATTTGAGCTTGTAAAATGTCTCATATAACTTAGGCCATTAAACTACATTTTAGTTCAATTTTCAGGATCATTGATAAAAGCAAACCGTTCTAAATAGCATTTTATCAAAATATGCATATTTAATTAGATAGTCATGCCTTAAAGGGGCCTGAGTCAGTGGCGAGATCAAGACCTTCAGATAACAGGGGGGGCCCGGTCATCCAGACCATGAGATAAGGGGCGCTTGGCCCCCTGGGGCCCCTCCCCTGCATCCGCCACTGTGAGTTGTACACACTTGCCTAAAAACTCGTGTGTATACTGAGAAAAATTAGGTTAGCCGGGATGTTTCTTCTAGCGCGTGAACCGATAACTAGCCACCTTACAAATAGAGTAGGGGCGATCGCCATTTGATTTGCATATCTCTCATGATGCACCTTGTTTGCAAACAATCTTTTTTCATGTCATTTGATGAGCGCTGTAATGGCAAAAATAGCTTCCACTCTCATTTGATGAATATGTCAGAATATTTTATCCTACCTGACTTTAGTCGAGATTTATTAGATACTGCTCTTCATGGTAACAAGCTAAGTAAGTTCAATGAAACAGGAACATTCTCAAAAACGTGAATTTTATAGATCTTTTAAAAACAAGGGTAAAACATGCTTACCTCCATCGATGTTAAGTTCATCTTTGATAGTGCACGTTTAGGGTTGTTCAGCTCCGCAAATATTCTCTGAATAGCAGATGCAGCCCTTCGAGTTGTCTTCTTGCTGTTCTTGCCACGTTTTTAGCTATTATTTCGCCTAGTTCTTACTCTTAAAACGAGTACAATGTCCGCCATTTTTGTTTTCACAAGCAAAACAACTCAACCGCAGGTCTAGGTAGATACAACTAAACTACAAAAGATAATAGGCATTGCCCTCTTTGTGGATCCAACCTAGTACAAGACGAAGTTCACTTCCTTTTTCGTTGTCCTACATACTCTATGATTAGTAATAATTTTCACAATAAAGTTGATTACAAATATTACCCAGTTAGCTGTAAACGTTTTGATCGATCGATGATAACTGATGAACTCCTCTTGACTAATTACTTTATCAATATACAATTCGTGAGATCTATTTCAGCTTGCTTTGATCCAAAAGTTACTTAATTTCCCTATGGTGTAATTTTAGTTCTTCTTCTTAAAATAGCTTTAAAAAATTTGCAATGCTGTATGTACTTGTATGGTTACGCAAATAAAACTTGTAGTTATTGTTGTTGTTGTTGCCTCCCAAAATTTTGCATAAGCAATTTCTCTTCGAAGACTGTAATACTCAGAAGAAATTTAGTAAAAACAAAGGTTATGTAAAATTTTGGGGGGCAAACAAGGTATATTATGGGAGGTGTGCAAATAGCGAATTGATTGTAGCAAAAACAGCAGACAATTGTTCGTGTGCAGTTAGATACAGATGACGTCATAAAACCTGGACCAATCAAAACGTAGGAAAGATGGTTTGAATTATATTGTTTTTTATCTTTCAAATTGACTGGCAAGCCATCAAAGATTCTAGTTGAAGCGGTGTGGTCTTGCACGAATCTCAGTTTGTGAAGTTGTGAAGTTATACTTTTGTGGTAAAAAGCCTCTTCAAAGCTTGACAGCATGGTAAATGTTTTGATGATTCAGTTTACCCTTTTACTATCCTTCTCATTTGGTAAGTCAGAACCTAAAATGAAATATATTGATTTGAATTGATTTTATGCCAGGACATATTTATTTGTAACCCTATGTTGATCTTTTAAGCCAAATCATTAAACTACAGTTTGTACCCGCATATTTCCGATAGAAACGTCTAATACACATATGGGAATGAAAGGGGGTACTTAGGCTTCTTTAGAAACTATGGTGCTGAGTGCTAAGCGAGTTAACCACAACAATTGTCTTGTATCAAGTTACTTGATTAAGTAAAAAGCTGTATAAAGTTGTTATAAATCGTAACTGATTGTGAGTGAGTCAAACTGAGCTGACTGGTTTTGAACACTTCGTTGGCCAGAGAGAACTTAAGGAAATCAAGTGATTGTGGGTTACATCAACTACATCCTGTAATGGCCGTTGGACTTTCAAGGTTGTAACTGAACACGTTTATTTTAAGTTGTTATTCATTACTGGAAAGAAAAAAAGAGAAGAGTGACGGTATGATAGTCTGTAACGCAATTGGCCTCAACTAATGGAGTACTCTGTTTGAATTGTTTGTAAAATTTATAGCCATGTCCATTAAGTTTAATTACCTTTAGCAAGTGTTTGCTCATCTTAAGTTTCATTGAGTGTGTACGA
The DNA here is from genome assembly GCA_942486025.1 of Porites evermanni. Lineage (NCBI taxonomy): Eukaryota > Metazoa > Cnidaria > Anthozoa > Scleractinia > Poritidae > Porites > Porites evermanni. The sequence goes on along the minus strand of CALNXI010000188.1, from coordinate 153,524 downwards.
TGTAGTCAGGTATCACGTTAACTTCCCCAGCCCTTATGTTTCTGGAGGTGAGATTAGCTTCAAAAAGTTATTAATTTCATTCGGAAAAGAGAGGCCGAAAACGACTGATATGCCATAAATTTATTCGAGTTTATCAGTTATAAAAATAGATTGCAAAATAGTCGTTTTTTCCTTTCATTTTTTAATCATCGTTCCAGACTTTTCGTTTGGCTGTACATAAGTTCGCTCGCTCGCCGATTCATGATCTACGCAAAAAGATGTTCTGTTGAGCAATAGCAGTCTGTATTTTAAAAAGAAACTACAGTCAACTCCCTTTATTGCGCAGACACTGTAGGGACCTCGAGTTAGTGTCGTCATTAGCGTGAGTCCGTAATAGCGGAAGTTTATGTCAGTCAACAAATGTCTGTAATTTAGTTTTTCCTGGGATTTAGCTGCTGTCCGTATTATCGGGGTGTCTGTTATATAGCGGGCCGGGATGGTCGCAAGGCGACAGTTGACTGTAATTTACATTGCTCTTCAACACATTCTGCCCTGTCCACTTAAAGTTTTTTTAAGGATTAATGATTCACCTTTTTTTCAGGCTCACTTCCTTTTGCACGGACGAACTGTAAAACATTTATTTGGATTTTATCGATGAAAATATTTTTTTGTGATCCAGTTGTTCGTGTCTTGATGCTTGTAATAATAATGATAATTTATTCATTTATAGTGCGCTTTTTAACATGCTAGGTGATCAAAAGCGCAATACAACAATAAATAACCTAAAAACTATTAATACAAATATTAGAAATATACAAATATATTTAATACCTAAGAGATATTAAAAGCTAATTTAAAAAGATAAGTTTTAAGATTAGATTTAAAAGTAGAAATACAGGTGAAGCCACACTGAAGGATCTGTCACCAAATGACTTTTTCACTTGTCAATGAGCATCGTAATTTACGGAAAGCTGCTTGGTCCAAAAAGATAAAAATCATATATTAAGCAAACTAAGGGAAAACACCGCTATGTGTTGGTTATCGAAGACTACTAAGATTTCTTTATCGTTTATGATTTTCAAAAACTGAGATAATTCATTGCGAAATACATGTAACATCTGTATAGTTTCAGGCCTCGTCCAAACGTATTGCCCTATTTCAAGAGGTTACTACAAAAATTACAAATTACTTGAGTCATCAAAGGGGAAATATGCGCAGTGACCAAAGAAGCTTAGGCTTTCGAGTTGGACACTGCCACGTGCAACTAACTGGCGTATACATTCTACATAAAAGCGTTGTCCAGACTTTGTGTAATTTTGAATACAACATATTTAAAATTCAAAGTTTGTTTTGCAAGTCATGGCCTCAAGTGCTTCAAATGCGTTTCAAGTAAGAGTTGGGATGACTGTGATTCTAACAAACAGGTGATGACCTGTCCTTCCAGTTACGATGTCTGTGGGAAAATCTCTTATGAGGTAAAATCGAAAGGTGTGCCCTCAAAGTTCTTTGTTGAAGCATGTTGGGCTTACTCAAAATGCAACAGAGAAGTTTGTAGGAAAGTAGCATCGAAAAGCGTGACGATCGATAAGTATCATGTCACTTGCTGCAAAAGTGATCTGTGTAATGGAGCCAAAGAACCAATGGTCAGCGCCTTCCTGCTGTTGGCATGCGCTCTTGCCGCGTTTTTCCGTTAGTTCGTAAGATCTGTGCTCACTTCGGCACTGTATGAGTTTATCGCGTAGCCTTATTATTAATATCAAATTAAAGTGTAAATTTAACTAGGCGGGCAGTGTGGGGACACTATTTACGTGAGCTGATACATTTCAAGACTTAACAAGGAAAATAAAAGAGATTTATAAGTAAACAAATAAAAGTTACAGTACACTGGATTAAGATGCTAATAATTTTGGGCTGCACATACCTATATGGCTTCTATAGGGCAGTACCACTCCCCACCCCCCCACCCCCCTTATTATTTTCAGAGGCTTGAAGGAATAAGACAAAATAAGTGTACTATTTATTAGCCCTAAACCGTTTTTGTTTATTCCCCCGGGGAAGATTTTTTTATGATATAAATTATCGAAATTGGTCTTTAATGTGGCCAGGGCTACAGTTAACTCCCTTTATAGCGGACACTGTAGGGACCACGATTTAGTGTCCTCAATAGCGATCTCGAGTCCGTTATAGCTGGAGTTTATTTCAGTCTGGGATTCAGCTGCTGTTCGTATTAGAGGAATGACCGTTATAGCGAGGTGTCTGCAATGCGAGAGTTGACCCCATGTGGAGTACTCCGGATTTCAAGTGACGGGGATGAATCGAAGGATTTTTTGGGCTTTGAAATTTCCGATTCCGGGATTTTTTGGGGTAGGAAAATTTGGCAAGTATTTTTTGGGTGGCTTGATTTGAGGGGGGATTTTTTCGGGTATTCAAAGTAATCTGAAGAATCCTATTAGTGCCCTCGTATTCCAGCCGCAAACACAAGCAATCAATAAGGCTGGGAATTTCGGCATGGGATAATTTTTCTTCCTGGGATTTTTTGGGGTATGGCTGGAAGGCCTAGGGATTTTTTTTTCCCCATTCAATCATCCCCGTCACTTGAAATTTGGAGTACCCCTTTGGGGAGTTGACTGTATTAGCAGAGACATTTGATGCCAAGAAACCCTGCTTCTGATTTTTAAACTCTCCCATGTGGAAAGGTGAAACAAAACTTTAACTTCGGCTAAATCTCATCATCTTCTTAGAACAGAAATTATCTAGGTTGTTCAAGTCCAGAGTCATTTATAAAAACTATATAAAAATATAATGGCCACATAAATTCGTCCAAGGTTCGCTAATCAGGCCTGACCCTCCTCAGAGAGAAAAAAATACATGAAAATAAAAAAAAAATTCAAGCACACACACAAACACTCAAAAAAGCAAACAAACAAACAAACAAAACAAAGTCCAAGGTTAGGGGTCAACAACGTTTTTTGCCCTCGTGATGGAATCCTCAGATGGAGTAAAACGCGTCGCTGCAAGTTTAGTTAGTCACAGCAGGATGGAAAGCTGGCAAGAGAAGTATAAAACGTATACGGTCAAGTCCTGAATAAATCTACATTTACACAATTAATATAAACCCTTGTGCCCTTTCTACATCAAGAATCCTGCGGGGAAAGCTAAGAGAGGATGAGAGATTAATCGCATCGACGTGTAATCCCGCAGTGGTTCGTTAAACGTTTTTTAAACTACCTAGCAGAAAAAGAGCCCGCACTCATCTCGGGATGCGTATCTTCTCCAGCAAACCCGCTGTTTCGGTATCAGGAAGTTTTGTTTTTCTTGTTTATGCTCTTTCATCATAAGGAACACCTTGTAGTTATTATGAACAACTTTGCATTTAAAAGCCGTGATACTGGGTGTTATTGACTGCCAAATTTTAAAATTAAACAGTAAACTGTACCTTACGGTAGGAGTGATAGAAAAAAAAATAAAGAAAGAAAACAAAAATGAAATTTGGTATTAAAGATTTTACTGATCCAGGTCTACTACAAACATCCGGCTGCCCTCACTGGTTTGTCGTTGTAGTTTTGCCTTCACAAGTGTTTCTGTTATTGATTGGCCCGGTTTAACCTGGAACAGGTTAGGCCCGGTTCAAACGTCGCATGTTACAGGAGGAAAATCTATTGTTCTAGCTCATTTGCATTACATTCGGCACATGTGATCAAATGTGACGTTTGAACCGGGCCTAAATTTTATGGTCTCTCATACTTCGCCGTTTACAGTTTTTCCCGTAAGCCAAAAATGGATGTCATATTAAAATCCTCTTTGTAGTCGCTAATTTACATTCGCTTTAATCAATATTTTTCTTTCTCTCAAGTGAGTGTCTCGAGTAACGCCAATTCTGCTTCCTTTACGTATGACCTTCGCAAAACAGGTGATAATTGATCTCAATGGCTGATTTCCGAGCTTTGATTAAGCCTATCCTGGACATGTCAGAAGCACATGAAAACGAAAATGCCGGTTATTTTGAGGAATTTCTCTCATATGAGGCCCATGTGTATAGCAAGAACTATCAAGACAAGACGAAAATTTTAAATCTAAATAAATTGTGAGATAAAACAAGCAGCCAAGTAACGTTAAGTGGATATGTTCTTCTTCAAGACACTGTTAGTTACTTCCAAAGTCTTTAACTGTTGACCTCGACTTACAGTTGAACTTCTGTTAAGACGTTTGATAGTGGGTAAATCCTCAGTTAGTTCTCTGATACAGGTCCAATGATCGGTGTTATGATTTAACTCTGTTGGAACAATACAGGCCAACCTGGCAGACGTTTAAAAAGTCCTAGGCATCACACGTGTGATAGTAATAATTGGCAGGAGGACATCACAGCTCCTTTTATTGGTTAAAAATCGATTTAGGGGTTTTTTCCGTTGAACGTTTTTAAAAAACTCCACCTTGAACCCGTGTCAGAAGAACAGAAAATTTACAGCGTCTTACAAAACTCACAAAATGAAGACCCTGTTCCTGGTGACCTTTCTTCTCTTCACTTCAGTTGGTAAGTATTGACTGCGGATTGTACATGTCATGAGTGGTAAGAAACATCGAAAGAATCGGACAAGGATAAAAAAGCAGATAATGAAGCAAACTTTAAGAATAAAAAGAAGTCTAAACAGGCTTATTTGGCAAGTCTACATTAGGGAGATAGCAGCAGTTCTTGAGCTGCCTAAGGTTATTTCTTTTAAATTTTGTTTGTTTTGCAAGCAAGAGTAGTTATGGTTAGTATGACCGAGCGGCTTTTTCGTTAATAGATACCGTTAGCTACAAATATTTATCGTTCGTTCGTTTTGATTTCAAATGTGGCAAGTGGCTCCCTTGGCCCTCCCCCTGAGTCGTTTTCCCCATTCCTTTCTTTTCTTTACGATGGGCAAGGCCAAGTTCGAAAAAACCAGAGAGAAGTTGAAAAAGGCGAAATAAGTTTAATATTAATTCGTCCCTGAGCAAAACAAAGTCAGCGACGACATTAAAAGTGAGACACCAAGGATGTTATTTAAATTTAAAGTGAGCTACCTCACGTATGCACTTGTACGGGAACAAAGATTAACCCTCTCAGCGTGAGTACGCTGCATGCCTTGACAAGAAGAAAGCGGAAAGGCATTTTTTCAAAGTTGGCGAAGACGTGAAATTTAATGTCTTAAACTTATTTTCCAGATAGCTGTTTTAACAAGTGCTCAAAATGTTCTTCGATAGAACGATACTTAAAGTTTTCAAAAAGCTGATTTCACAGTGCTTTTAATGTTCACTGTGACCTTGCCGGCCTGAAACCTCGGAAAGCGGGGACGACGGTGACAGTATCATCTATTTGAAAAACAATGGCACTGAAGCTTACCAGACTGCCAAAATTTCCAGAAATTTTGATCAAAACATACATGAAATGCTTCGAACGGCTATATCGCTTTTTTGCAGAAAAGGTACAACCATTCACCTCCGTGGTCCTCTTTGACTGCTCTTCACAACGATATAAGGAATAGCAATTTAGCAAATGCTGATTTTCTTTCTCCCGTCTTACTTGAGGGTATAACAGCTTTACCATGGCGCCCTGAAACTATTTCTAACTTCCGATTAAGTGAAACCTTCTTAATATATTAGTAACTGTTACTCAAACCATAAAGCAGCTTTTTGTTGTACTAGTCTACAACATCCCAACTTGCACTAACTGAGATTCTAGATCAAGGTTCTTACTAGGTAAGACTCATGACAGACAATACAGTGAAACCTCGATATAACTAACCTCTCTCTATATATATAACGAGCCGTCCTCAATATAGCAAACGATTTTCCTTAAGCTTCTTTACCCCAGTAATAGTAAAGTATATGGAAAAGAAACTCGATACAACGAAATTTCGTTATAGCGAACGAATTTTCCTTTGACAGGCACCCAACAAGAATATAGTTTAAAAGCACTTAACATAGCATTGTTAAACGTATTTTAGTATTTAAACGGTAGATATAGGCATATTTTTATCTCCTAAAAACTTTTTATCTGTTTGGATTTCCTAGCTGAAAGTCTAGTGATCCAAAAATTATAGGGATTAAAACTTACCTTTTCGAAAATTCCAGCCAGAAAAAAGGCTCCCGAAAATTCTAGGTGACCTTTTTAGGGTAAAAATCTGTTAAAAATTAATAACAATTATTCCATTTTTTAGATGATCGAAAATATTAGGAGAGGCAGGCAAGCAAAAGATTTTACAACAAATGCTCCGAAAATTCTAGATCTCAAATCGTCTTCCGGAAAGATATTTTCCGAAAATTGTCGTTGGGTGCCCCTGTCCCTTGGCCTTCGTCATACCGAGGTTCCACTGAACTAGATAATAAAAATTGCGAGTACCAAACAGTTTTCTGTTTTATTTTGTTTGGCAGGACTCGCCCTTCATTGCCACAAGTGCATGTCAACAAGATCATGGAGTAACTGCGATTTCAATAGCAGCGAGATGCTCTGTCCACCCGGTACAGACAGCTGCGTCAAGCTTTATTTTGGTGGAAGAGTGGCAGACACGTATGTGGAAGGATTTTTTAAAGAATGTGGCAGTAAATCACTTTGCAACGAATATTTGTGTAAGGTTTTGGTGAAAGATGGAGCTACCATCGACGATTGTGAAGTGAATTGCTGCGATGATGGCCTATGCAATGGAACCCAAGAACCAATGGTCAGCGTCATCTTACTGTTGGCATGCGCTCTTGTGGCTTGGTGTTAATATAGGTTTCTGGGCTCCATGAGGAGCCCCCCACCCACGCCAGCACCTGTCCCATCCCGGGACAGCTTATTTTTGTTTGGACATATGCTTATGCGATTCTGAGGTCCTTCTTTTCCAGAACACGAATTTTTTACCTTTGCACCTTACCTTTGTTTTCGGACACGAAAAATATAATAGAGGGTTCGTACTTTTCCTTTAGTTCTTCAAATTCCTTGGCCTTTTCTAGTTTTCCATGACCTTAGATTTAGCTGTCACTTTCGAAAATTTCAGAACGTTACTTGTTTTAGCATATTTTTTGACCTTACACAGTTCAACAGAAACAAACTCTGGTATCCACCAAAATGCATGCCGTTCGTGCTGTTTAATTACCCCTCTTTATCTTACATTATCCTTGCTTTGTCGTCTGCAGTAACTAATCTACCGAACAAAACTTAAATTTTCCATGACTTTCAAGGACCGAAAATGAAATTCCATAACTTTCCAGGCCTTGAAAACGAAATTCTTAAATTCCATGACTTTCCAGACTTTGTTTTTCATGACCTGTACGAACACTGTAACAGGTTATGATTTCCTGAAGTTTGGAACGAAAGTCTTCGCTGCGAAAGATAGTCGTGGATTTTTCATCTCGAGGAACATGTAAACAAGTTAAAGACAAAAAAAACCTTTGTTAAAACAATGTAGGTTCAGTTGGTAACAAAGTACAAGCTTATTGATTTACCTTGTAATTTCAGTAACTTAAGAATGTATTTATTTTGCCTTTCCTAACCGTAACCTACGAGCGAGTTTTACATTTAGAAGGGCGGGCTAACGAGCGAGTGAGCGTTGACTTCGCAAGGCCTCCTTTTACGTGTGTCTCGCGCGTGACTTCTCATATATACTGTACTCCAGCCCCACGCGAGAAAAGGATCTCTGGTACCCAGAGTAACTGCTGGTTATGGGAACACAAACCCGTTCTTTGTCACGGAACACAATCCCCTTGAAAGTGTTGTGGGAATTCTGTCAATTCCCTGCGCCCAAAAAATCCACTCATAAAAAGACACTTGCGTTTTGCGAGCGTTCAGGCTACTGATCCATAGCCTTTGCTGCTGGCGGGGAAGCCGCGAGGAATTTCAAATCAACTTTTCCCATTACTCTCGCGGTCTAAACAAAAGCAACGAAAGCACCCGTGGAGTGATGCAGTAGCGTGCAATAAACATGAATAAACCCCAGGGTATCGGAGCCAAGGTCCTTTGGCCAAAGTCCCGATAATTCTTCATAAACAAACAAACAAACCAAAGCAAACAAAGAATAGAGATTTTTAATTCGAGGTATTTTTCTGTACATAAGAAAAAGCAATAAAAGTAACAAGGCTAGTACGAACTCGGCATTCCTTACAGACAATATTTGGTTTTAAAATCCGATACAGCAGTTAGTGAAGATGTTACGTAGAAAAGAGTGACAATAGTATAAGGTTTAATAGAGGGAAGTTTGACGTCACGTTACCATGGTACCAAAATTTCTGGATCACAACAATATGGAGCTTAAGCAACAACGACGGTGGGCGAACGTGACTTTCCCAAACAAACTTCTGACGGATCAGGTTCAATGTCCGAGTCACAGCAGGGACCAGAAATTTGTCACGTCATTAGTGCAAAGCGCTATTCTGTCAGCCCGCGAATACAGCCGTTTCTCCTTGCTCCTCGCTACTTGACACGTTTAGAACGTCCCAAGCGGCCAAGAGGAGCAAGGAGAAACTGCTGTATTCACAGGCAACTATGCTGTTTGCGCCTGGGAAATTCACCCCAAACTATTGTCTTCCCCTGATCTATATAAAGCCTGAATTTCAGCCGCCTACTTCATTTGCAGACACTCGGGCTTAGCGATTGAGGGAGGAGGCTGAAATTCAGGCAACTGATCCATAGCCTGTGTAGCAAGCAGCAAAGCCGCGAAGGGTTTCAAATCGACGTTTCCCATTCTTCTCAGAGCTTAACAGTCTAAACAACAAAAGCACCCGTAGAACCCGCACAGTGAGGAAGTCATGCGCAATAAATCCCAGGCTACTTGAGCCACGATCTTTTGGGCCAAAGTCACGACACTCTTTCGCAAACAAACAATCAAACCAAAGCAAACAAAGAATGGGTATTTCTAATTCAAGAATTTATNCCTGTCCCATCCCGGGACAGCTTATTTTTGTTTGGACATATGCTTATGCGATTCTGAGGTCCTTCTTTTTCAGAACACGAATTTTTTACCTTTGTACCTTACCTTTGTTTTCGGACACGAAAAATATAATAGAGGGTTCGTACTTTTCCTTTAGTTCTTCAAATTCCTTGGCCTTTTCTAGTTTTCCATGACCTTAGATTTAGCTGTCACTTTCGAAAATTTCAAAACGTTACTTGTTTTAGCATATTTTTTGACCTTACACAGTTCAACAGAAACAAACTCTGGTATCCACCAAAATGCATGCCGTTCGTGCTGTTTAATTACCCCTCTTTATCTTACACTATCCTTGCTTTGTCGTCTGCAGTAACTAATCTACCGAACAAAACTTAAATTTTCCATGACTTTCAAGGACCGAAAATGAAATTCCATGACTTTCCAGGCCTTGAAAACGAAATTCTTAAATTCCATGACTTTCCAGACTTTGTTTTTCATGACCTGTACGAACACTGTAACAGGTTATGATTTCCTGAAGTTTGGAACGAAAGTCTTCGCTGCGAAAGATAGTCGTGGATTTTTCATCTCGAGGAACATGTAAACAAGTTAAAGACAAAAAAACCTTTGTTAAAACAATGTAGGTTCAGTTGGTAACAAAGTACAAGCTTATTGATTTACCTTGTAATTTCAGTAACTTAAGAAAGTATTTTGCCTTTCCTAACCGTAACCTACGAGCGAGTTTTACATTTAGACGGGCGGGCTAACGAGCGAGTGAGCGTTGACGTCGCAAGGCCTCCTTTTACGTGTGTCTCGCGCGTGACTTCTCATATATACTGTACTCCAGCCCCACGCGAGAAAAGGATCTCTGGTACCCAGAGTAACTGCTGGTTATGGGAACACAAACCCGTTCTTTGTCACGGAACACAATCCCCTTAAAAGTGTTGTGGGAATTCTGTCAATTCCTTGCGCCCAAGAAATCCACTCATAAAAAGACACTTGTGTTTTGCGAGCGTTCAGGCTACTGATTCATAGCCTGTGCTGCTGGCGGCGAAGCCGCGAGGAATTTCAAATCAACTTTTCCCATTCCTCTCGCGGTCTAAACAAAAACAACAAAAGCACCCGTGGAGTGAGGCAGTAGCGTGCAATAAACATGAATAAACCCCAGGGTATCGGAGCCAAGGTCCTTTGGCCAAAATCCCGACAATTCTTCATAAACAAACAAAGCAAAGCAAACAAAGATTAGAGATTTTTAATTCGAGGTATTTTTCTGTACATAAGAAAAAGCAATAAAAGTAACAAGGCTAGTACGAACTTGGCATTCCTTACAGACATTATTTGGTTTTAAAATCCGATACAGCAGTTAGTGAAGATGTTACGTAGGAAAGAGTGACACTGGTATTAGGTTTAAGAGAGAGAAGTTTGACGTCACGTTACCATGGTAGCAAAATTTCTCGATAACAACAATATGGAGCTTAAGCAACAACGACGGTTTGCGAACGTGACTTTCCCAAACAAAATTCTGACGGATCAGGTTCAGTGTCTGAGTCACAATTTGTGACATCATTAGTGCAAAGCGCTATTCCGTTAGCTCGCTAATACAGCCCTTTCTCCTTGCTCCTCGCCACTTCACACGTTTAGAACGTCCCAAGCGGCCAAGAAGAGCAAGGAGAAACTGCTGTATTCCGCGCAGGCTACTGTTCTGTCTGCGCCTGGGAAATTCACCCCAAACTGTTGTCTTCCCCTGATCTACATAAAGCCTGACTTTCAGCCGCCTCCTTCATTTGCAAAGACACTCGGGCTTAGCGAGCGAGGGAGGAGGCTGAAATTCAGGCAACTGATCCATAGCCTGTGTAGCAAGCAGCAAAGCCGCGAAGGATTTCAAATCGAAGTTTCCCATTCTTCTCACGGCTTAACAGTCTAAACAACAAAAACACCCGTAGAAACCGTAGAATGAGGCAGTCATGCGCAATAAATCCCAGGCTACTTAAGCCACGGTCTTTTGGGCCAAAGTCACGACACTCTTTCACAAACAAACAAACCAAAGCAAGCAAAGAATGGGTATTTCTAATTCAAGAATTTATTCTGTACACAGGAAAGAGTAGTAAAAGGAACAAGGTATAGAAAAGAAAATTTAAAAACTATATGCGAAAGAAGAGGCTGATACGAACTGGGCATTCCTTACAGACACTACTTGGTTTTTTAAACCGATACAACAGTTAGTGAAGATGTTACGTAGAAAAAGTGAAACTAATATGAGGTTTAATTGCATGACTTCAGAGGCGCTCAGTTCCACAAAATTAATTCCTTAAAAAATACAACAGATGACTTTTATGTTACATAAAACTCGCGAACGGGTGAAATGCAACAGACAATACGACGCGACTTACTTATGACGCAAAGATAAACACTTTGTCAAACTGTTTCTAAAAGCTGACATGAAAACAACTGTTCAGGATTTTTAAAAACACTGTCATATTTACGTTATCTAAACTGGACAATCATTCATTTCTCTCGCGTGGTCAAACTAGTCCTCGCGAAAAGAGATTCTCGAGCTCGGCACACGTATCTCGCGGGAGAGGCAAGATTGGTAGACCCCTTGGAGAAATGAGACACACGACCTAGACTTAGCCTGCGAATACAGTCCTCTACTTGCTCCTCAGTGCCAGGGACTTTTCGACGTTTAGTTTCCCCCGCAAATCTCCCTTGCGGACAGGAGCGACGAGTGATGGCTGTCTTCGTAGGTTATCCTAGGCTACACGTACTGTAGATCTGTCCTTGAACCTCGCGTTCCCAGAGTCGGTATACCGTTGAGTACGTAATGGAAATCCCATGTTGCGTCAGCTCATATGACACTTCTTCAGCAGTACTATCACACGTTTGTCAAACGTTACCAACAATAAAAATTGGCAGATTTCTTGCATTCTGATATGGGAACCGGCTCTTGGATGTTTAAGGGTAAGGACTCTTAATCTGGGCTTGATATGTCCATATCACATTTCAGTTGTGTCGTTTTGTATTTCCATTGGTTCTGGTGTTAGATTATCCACGCTTGTATCCAATTCGGGTCTTTTTTCCTCTGGTATAAATTCCTTCGTTCTGTTTTCTTGGTCTTCAACTTTTGGTTCTGTAAACGAAAAAGTTATATTTTGAGACAAATAATTTGTCCAAAAAGAAACGTAAGCGACTAAGAAAATAATCTACACAACGCCATTTTAGACTGCTACCAGCTTATCAGGATTGTGACCATCCGAGATCTGCCTACAGTCAAACTAGCATTTACCTAACCTCTATTAAGCAGTCACCCTCTGTTAAGCGCTCATTTACCAAAGACCCAGATAAAAAACAGTGTTGCACTGTATTAATGTAAAACTGACTTGTACAGTGGAACCCAGTAAACGCGACCACGGGGTGTGGTCTTAAGGCGGAGTTCCACTGTACTAAGCGGTCGCGGTCAACTTTTCCGAAGTCCCATTTTTTCATTGTCATCACCTCTATTAAACGGTCAGTTCGACAATATGTAGCATACTATTGCAATAGATACACTGTTTATGGCTTTTATTAGAGGTCTTTTACTTCCTTTCTTTTGGTAAGAGAAGAGGTAGAGACACTTTGAGGACAATTTTTCGTGGAATAGATATTTCGCTCTTTCACCATCTTCATTTTCTTGAATAACTTTTAGGTTTGTCAAACCTGTAGTACAATACAAGCCATTCCCCAAGGGTAACCCGGGGTACCTGGAGAAAAACCTCTCGTGCAAAGGAGAGAACCAACAACAAACTCAACCCACATATGGCGTCGACCCGGACCACATTGGTGTTAGGCGAAATGTTCTCATCACGTGATCAACCAAAAACTTTACGGGGTTATGCCAAGCTAGTTGCTATCCTTTTAAAAGGGTAAAACTTGTCTTCGTATCATTTGAATTCCTCAAATAATGGGCCAGTTTTGTTATTTGAGACTATATTAATACATTGCAACTGTTTCCTGTCTTCTTTTGCAAAGGGTGGAAAGAATGGGCATGGACTGAAACTTTTTTAAAAAATCACCAAAAATTATATTATGGTTAGTCCACCCTGATGAAGTTTGTTTACCATGCTCCCATTTCTAACGGAGTATTTTATATGGGTTAAGGCTCTTGGTAATGACCTTAACACAGAACTGACCTAAAACAGCTACAATATCCTCGTGAAAAAGCCTTTTTAATAAATGATCAAATTGAGACGTATTATCTGTCTGACGCGAATTATCCAACGGATAATCCGTCTCTAGTGTGAAAACGGCCATTTTTTGACAACAGCGAGAACGTCTAAGAAAAAATAGGTTTAATGAGGAAACAACAACTTTGCACTTGCATCACCCTTTTTTGTACATTTCTTGGCCGTTTCTGCGTTTCATGGGCGACGTAAACAAGAGACGACAAAATTTTATTTCTCTTTCTGAACTTGGACATGGTTCTTAGGAATTCAACTCCCGGAGGGTTCGCATAAATTTGACGAAGTAAGTGGGTATGAATGAGACTGAAAGAACACAAATTCCTTTTTTAAGGGACGTATTCGCTGCCGTCGCGTCCTCAAATCCAATAATTAGTCCCTAATGACGCTGGTTTACGCGCGAGAACTGCTTAGTATCGAGAAAATCTCCTTCCTGTAGTCGTACCCGTCTTAGAGTCTAAAGTTCTCTATAACTCAATTCTAAAGCTGCAAGAAAATGCTACAATGAGGGACAAAAGTGTTGACACACTTCCGTAAAATGGCCCATTTTTGCATAGTGGATATACTTATCCCCTTCCCCTTTCTACCCCAACCCCTTCCCCCCAAAATCAATGTTGAATTTTGGACCCTCAAGTATTTTTTTTACTTCAGACAACATTGATTCGGGGGGTCGGGGGATTTACGGCGTTTAAAAGGAATGAAATAATAAATGAATTAAATGTTTGTTAAAAGCACCCGTTTTAAACAAGTGTGTCAACTACTTTTGNTTATCCCCTTCCCCTTTCTACCCCAACCCCTTCCCCCCAAAATCAATGTTGAATTTTGGACCCTCAAGTATTTTTTTTACTTCAGACAACATTGATTCGGGGGGTCGGGGGATTTACGGCGTTTAAAAGGAATGAAATAATAAATGAATTAAATGTTTGTTAAAAGCACCCGTTTTAAACAAGTGTGTCAACTACTTTTGTCCCTGATTGTAGTTTATGGCAAGGAGGCGTATTTCAGCTTTCCCGTTCCTTTCCTTATAGAGATCGATACGTGAAGTTTGATGCTTGAACGGCCAGGCCTTAGGACAACATAACGTTGAAGTTCTACTTTTAAAAGTCACCGTTAAATAGGATCATGTAAACATGTATTTAAAATGTACGCAAACAAGGCATTTGGTTGAATAGCCTGTGTTACTTAGTTCTTGACATGTAAACTTAAATATTACCTGAGCCTGTGATTGAACTGTGTGTAGAGCTGACTGGCCTTTTCTCGCACTTTAGAATTCTGCTTATAGTTTCGTATCTAGAATGAAAAGGGAAAAACAACAAGTATAAGAACCAATCGCAATAAGGCATACAAAAGTTGAAGGTTTATCGTTTCTCTGCAAAAACATTACAGAGTGACCAAGGTGGTGAGAAAAATGGAAACTTTCATTCTCTACTTTCCTAACCAGAAACGAAGGAACGCCGATGACTCTGGGAAACGTTTCGAATGTTAACAGCAGGGCCATGTCAATTTGCACCGAGAAATTTCTGTTCCTGACCGATCATAAGGTTTCGTAAACAATAGTGAGCTTTAGCATCGACGACGGCGACAGCAACGAGAAAGTCAGCAATTCACTGATCAGTTTCAAAGCAGGTTATTAAGCCAAGCCATTGACAGATATAGATCTGATTCTGGATAGCTTGAGAGAGAAAATATGTTGCGTGATGTGACAGACCAAAGTGACTTTCTTCAATTTTGAAGAAATGAAACTAACCATAATCAGGATACTATTGTTTTCATTCACTTTGCAGATCATTTCTTGCGGAAGTAGGCAAAACAAACAAAAAAACCGCCCTACATTTTAAAGAGCGACCCAGAAAAAAGTGTTGATTGCGGGATAAGACTAATGTGCAGAACTGCAGACCGCGGAACCTGTTTTATTACAACTGCCTTTAGCTAACGTGATGAAATAATTAGTTACATTCAATTATAACATTGACAGACTGTTCACAGTCCCCTTTTTTCCGTAAGATCGTCGATATCGAGCGCTCGCCTTCAGTGGCAGCCATTTTGTCATTGGGTTCAAATGTACCTAGAGAGAGGGCTTCGGGGTTCCCAAACCGTCCCCCGCCCTTTAAGTAGTTCAACCTAGACCTGGTAAAAATGGCTGCCTGTAGCGCTCTTTCTCGACGATCTTGCCGAAAAATAGAGGACTTTGAACAGCGTATAACACCACAACATTAATCGAGAGCTCTGGTTCCGAACAGGAACAGTCCACTTAGCGAATTTTCGGCTTGTTAGTACGTAGGAAGGTAACGAGAGGAATATATTTAAACAAGGTCGCACAAAGTTGGAAGGATGAGAGAATGTAAATGTGCTTGTGAAATATAGATGATATTGAGCGAATGGCTGGGTGGTATCCGACAACTCAGTAGAGGGATACGCGTGGGTGAGTCGCTTGAGTGAGTGTGTGTGATAGTATGAACACGTTGTATCTCCTGGTTGAGGAGACCGAGATTGTACGTCTCGTTGGAGGAACATATGCGTCGTATTCTCAGGGCAAGGCTGAATGAAAAAGCTCGTTTAGTGTGTAAGTGGTGACATGATGAGCATAAAACTCGGTACTGATGTTCGGCTGTAGGTTTAGTATAAAGAACAATTTCAATGATCGATACCATCATTGAGGGACACCTTAACGTACTGAGAAAGGAGAAAGATTTGAATGAGCAGTTTGACCAGTATAAATTTAATAGTGGGATAAAGGGTATTTAGGTAAGAGATGGAATAATACGTTTATAGTGAGAATGAAATTCGGAAGGTCGCAAAGATTCTGTGTGTATGGTGGATGTACAACGGTCACGAGAAGTGACGCCAATAATACAATCATCGTTCTCTCATCCTACTGTGTTTAAATCTATACTGCTCGTTTCCTTCCGAAGACTACTAACAAGCTGGAAGTCCGCGATTCGAGGACTTTCTGTTTCGGAACCAGAGCTCTCGATCAGTGATACTAAACCTAACCTGCGTGACAGGCGTTTGAAAGGGAAGGAAAAGGGAGTTTTAGGCGCTAGAGAAACGCGAGGGCCGGGGCGCGCCCCTCGCGTTTCTCTAGCGCCTAAAACTCCCTTTCCCTTCCCCTCCAAACGCCTGCTACGCAGGCTATCTAAACCGAAATCGACAACAGTTTTCTGTGGTCTGTACTGTTATCGACAATAGCTCTCGACCCATCAGCGGGCGAGAAATCGCTCAGTCATTGTAAAAAATTAATTGTAACCAATTATTTTATCACGTTAGCTAATGGCAGTTGTAATAAAACAGTCATTTCTTTAGGTTCCGCCGGTTCCGCAGGTTCCGTGGTTCCGCGGTCTGCAGTTCCTCAGATTAGTCTAACCCTTGATTGTGATCACCTGGTAAACACAATCAAATTTTCGTGGTCCAACTGTAGACATAATTAATTAAGGGTGTCCCACTGTAATATCTGGTACCACTAGTAATAGTTGACACTACAGCTGCCCCCGTTCTGTATATTGTCGGTCAATAGTATTCTTGCTGGTTGTGTAGCTCTTTGAAATATAGCGATTTATAATGAAGATTTTCACACATATTCCATACAATAGGTGAGATAAATACAGGAAACGCAAAATTTCATGCACAGTTTCAGCTCGATTTACACAGCTTTGATCAAAACAATCTCAGTTTCGAGAATAATTTATTCTAAACCATCAGAAAAGATTTAATTAGAAGTTGAATTTTTGGCTATTTCTCTTTCCCTTTTNCAAGACTTCATGCACAGTTTCAGCTCGATTTACACAGCTTTGATCAAAACAATCTCAGTTTCGAGAATAATTTATTCTAAACCATCAGAAAAGATTTAATTAGAAGTTGAATTTTTGGCTATTTCTCTTTCCCTTTTTACATCCAGTTCATTTTATTTGCCGGAAAGTAAGCCTTAGAAATTTAAAGGACGTTTGATCGATTCACGCTAGCGCATTCTAGTCTTATTCGAAACTTTATAACGGAAGGACATCTGTGAGCAGGAATAAGTCAGCACAGAATTTGATTGTCGGCGAATTTCTGTAAATGTCCATCAATCTGCTAGTGATAAGCTAGCCGTTGTTCACTCGTCTTGCTTGTTTGGGGCTGAGTCTTATTGCGGTCAAAGGGAGAGAAAGAGTGTCTGGCAAGGTTTCCAATACAAATCAACGATTTGTGAACTCGTGTCTGGCAAACTCTCCAAGTGTTTATATATACACAGTTAAACGCAGCTTATAACCTCCCCTGAGCTTAACGAGTGTCTTTTGGTCCATAACTTTCAAAACAACTGCTCCACTGAATGTCACTGCGTAACGCAAAAGAGTATCGAAGTATGACTGCACAATAAATGTCACAAAATCTATCTGAGCGGTCCCTTCGGAGTTTTCTGTCTTTACGTCATCCTAACCATTTCGTACTTGTGGGCGCAAACAATAGAAACGTCATCATTACCTACCGATTCCTCGCGGCCCCAGTTCGAGCAAATCGAGATTTTTTCCAGTATACTCACTGCATATTTGAACTGTAAGTACCGTCCTTAATATACGCGCGAGTTACTAGGGTACCTCCTCGGGATTTCGCCTCTGGGCGAAATCCCTGCGGGGGCAATTAACAAACATGCAAAAAAAAAAAGACTGAACTACTCACCCTTTTGATTGTCTGAACTATATCTGGGTTTTTCTTTAAAATATCAGGGTTGATTTCCATCTCAGAGATTTGAGTAATAATTTTTAAGCACTTTGGGACATCCTATAGGAAAGAAGAAATCAATGCATTAAAGACTACAGACTGAAACAAATCCAAAAGAAATTTGTGATTTGAGCACAACCGTTTTCTTAATATTGACCTAGATTAAGGAACCCGTGACAGCAATTATAAAGGAACACGCGATTATTCCAATTCACAAACTCAAACAATCGTCAAAGGGTAAAACATGCCAGTAAGATTCATTTCAGTTTGCTGCAACAACACTGGTGACCCTAAGAAAGGGATAAGCATACATAAAATCCTGTTTCACAGTTCCTGAATTTATGTCTCATGATCAAATGTGAGCCTGTCAATTTAGCGACATTTAGACTCATTTTGTGCAAAATGCAATATTATTTTGGAAGAAGTTCTTGAAGTAATGTGCTCTTTCCATTCACAAAATAAAAATATTCACATTATACATGTAGGCACTTGAATAAATTTTAACAACAGATAAGGAGCTAAGCAATGCTGAGGGGACAAGAAAAAACAAGGTATTGGTTCATCTGTACAATGTACTCACAGGAGCCTCAACAGTAAGAGACATCACAAGATCATAATTCATTTTGTCCAAAATTTCCTCCACAGTAAGTGGTGTGGCTAAAGAAAACATACAGCACAAATGAATACAGAATAGGCATAGTTATTAAAGTGGAATGGTTGTGAAACCCGTTCGACTCCTTTGTTATATGTAATATCCTCAATCTCTGTAATAGACAGACTGGACTCTGTCCCTAATTTTGTATCAGAATTAGAATGTAGGAAGGTTGGACTTTAACAATTTAAGAAGTTTTGACTTTCACAAGGTAGGGAGGTTTGTGGTGCTTCACTGTTGGGAGTGAAACACAAGTAATATACATGTACAGTGAAACTAAAGCAAGTTGATAATCACGGTTCAGGAGAGTAGATCAAGCACAATTCAAAGATTCAAAAGCCAAAATAAATTGCCAAGGGTGGATCCAGAAAACTCAGAAAGGGGGAGGACACTTGCTAACTATTTTCTATTCTTTTTGGAGAATAATTAAAAATAATACAAAATTTCACAGGAAAAGGGGTGGTCTCTCTGGCCAAAGCCTTAAAATCTGTCCATCAGATTGCAGGTGCCATCCTTATTTAAAAAGAATAAAGCAACATCTTTGGAGAAATATTAAATAGAGGAAATTACACGGTGGCGCGAAGATATGAATTTTATTTTCGAGTGGCAAAACAATATTTTACGAATGAGCACAGCGAGTAAGTAAAATATTGCTTTTGCCATGAGAAAATAAAATTCATATCTTCAAGCCACCGTGTAATGTTCTTTTTTATTACATAGACAAAAAGGCATCGCTAAAATAATAGATTTATATTCGCCAAAAAGTAATTGTCACGGCTCAAATTTACAGTACAGCAATATAAGACATTGTTTACAATAATCTTGAGAAAGAACACCGAGCTGAATAGGGCTCTTCAATGACAAACTGTAAGCAAAGCTTAGAAAAATTGAAAGAGGCCTACAAATTTTGGAGGGAAATTACCGAAATTATGTCATTGATAAACTCACGTGTGAGATTATGGAAAATAAACCACTCGGGTTCCGGATGTAGTTTTTATGAATTTTAAGAGTGGCATATTTTCCAGTAAAACACTCGTGTCTATATAATAATACACAATAATCCACCCAGTTTTGTTTTTTGTGCCTGTTGTGACAGGTATACAGTTCTGTTTTTCTTTGGCTTTGCATTGATTTGCAACACCTATTTGAAACAGCTCCTCTTGACAAAGTCAAACAAACAAATCACTGGATTGGACTGCAAATTGACCTTGATAAACAATGTATGACTTAACTTTGAAAAGAATGCTGATTTGCATACTTT
>CALNXI010000188.1:88833-133739 GCA_942486025.1 Porites evermanni | reverse complement strand
GAAAATAAAATTCATATCTTCAAGCCACCGTGTAATGTTCTTTTTTATTACATAGACAAAAAGGCATCGCTAAAATAATAGATTTATATTCGCCAAAAAGTAATTGTCACGGCTCAAATTTACAGTACAGCAATATAAGACATTGTTTACAATAATCTTGAGAAAGAACACCGAGCTGAATAGGGCTCTTCAATGACAAACTGTAAGCAAAGCTTAGAAAAATTAAAAGAGGCCTACAAATTTTGGAGGGAAATTACCGAAATTACGTCATTGATAAACTCACGTGTGAGATTATGGAAAATAAACCACTCGGGTTCCGGATGTAGTTTTTATGAATTTTAAGAGTGGTATATTTTCCAGTAAAACACTCGTGTCTATAAAATAATACACAATAATCCACCCAGTTTTGTTTTTTGTGCCTGTTGTGACAGGTATACAGTTCTGTTTTTCTTTGGCTTTGCATTGATTTGCAACACCTATTTGAAACAGCTCCTCTTGACAAAGTCAAACAAACAAATCACTGGATTGGACTGCAAATTGACCTTGATAAACAATGTATGACTTAACTTTGAAAAGAATGCTGATTTGCATACTTTCAAAAAAGTCTGTTCCTTTTGGAACTGCTTTAAACACAACCCAAAATTCTTGATTTATATGAACTTGTGTTTTTCTTGCATGAATCAGTTATATAAACAGCATACAATATTTTACAATATTATAAACATATATACAGTTGAACCTCCATTTAACAGCCACCCTCAGGGTACCAACTGGCAACAAGTGGCTGCTTAACAGGGTTAATTGGCTGCTCAATAGAGGGGCGTACGTCATAACGTTAGCATAATCTTTAGCAGAAACACTTTATTCTTAAACAAAGACGCGACCGGAGCAGCAGTACTGGTCCACAATCAGTTGTCACCTTCAATCTCAGACTGTATATTTTCCTTCATCATATTCTTAACATACCGGTACATGTAAAGCCAAACTAGATGTGCATGCATTTCTCGCTTTATGGCCACCTAATAGAGGTCACAATTATGGAAGAACTCTTGTTAGGAGAGCCAAAAGGTGGCCGCACATGCTTAAGAGAGGTGGCTGCTATAATAGAGGTTTAATTCCCTTTCTTTTCCACATTTATTTTGGGACTAAATGTTTAATGGCCGCTTAACAGGGAGTAGCCACTTTATTTGAGTTGCTTAACAGGGATTCAAATGTACTTACGTTTTCTCCTTTCTCTCTCCCTTTTCTCGGCTTCTTTGCATTTTTCTCGCTCTGCTCTTTCCCTGGCCTTTTCTCGTTCCCCAACTTCATCTGGTTTGTCCTTGCTTTTTTCCTGAACTTCTTCCCTCTTTTCTCCTGCATCCTTGACTTGTGGAGTCTCCCGCTTTGTTTTTGTTTTTTTCTTCTTTGGTTCTTCACTTTCAGAAGTGACCTTGATAATGGATACACTACATCAACTTTCATAAAAAATATATTCTCATTATAACTGAAGTGTCCTTTTCCTTCACTGCTCTGATAAATTAGGGGATTATAGAGCATAAAACTGTGAAACTTTAAATGATTGAAAAAAATTATGTATCATACATTCAATGAATGTGTAAATATAATGTAGCTTTTTATTCTATTATTTTGGGGGGCGGGGGGGGGGGGGGGGGTATAGTGGGCTTTTATTTATATCTTTCAGTGCAGTGTAACTGTGAAAATGAAAACAAGACGTAGCTAGATGCAATGATAAAAGAAACTTATTATTAACTTAGAAAACTAGAAATCCCATGAAAAGGCTAAAAACTACCACTTTTTTATACATGACAGCTGAAAAATTATTAATAAAATGAAGGTAGTCTACAGTAATGGGTTCAAAGTGAACGACTTTTGAGTCAGCCAATTACTTAGAATACAAAAAAAAAATCATATGGTACAATAAACGACAATTATGCTGACAAAATAATAGGCACTAGCAATATACATGTATAACCAAAAAAATATCATTAAAATTGATCAGATATTTCATGAAGTATTAGGATTGTTGACTTAAGTATATTGCTTTGACAGTATTTCAAGGGTTGTCATTAGTACATGGCACTCAGATGCAGTTTTAAGAAGTTGATAAAAACTCTTTACAACATACTTCCACTTTGTCATCTTCTGAGCTTTCTTCATCAAGGGTTTCTTCAAAAGAACTCTCCTAGTGGAAAAAGGGGCAAGGATCAAAATGGAAGATGGATTGGAGGAGTTCAAACAATTTGTCAATGATAGAACAAAAATAGACTACCAGACACACTACCAAGAAGGTCAAACCATGTGATGAAAATAAAACGTGAGGATCTACATGTACCATAATTGTATAAAAGAAAATCAAATTAAGAAATCCTTATTCTTGAAACCAGAAAGATTGCTGTGGTAAATTTATTTAAGTACAGTTGCACACAAAAAAGGAGCTTGGCATTGAAGTTATGAAAAGTTCCCTACTAGCAGAGGTCTCTCATGGTAAAAGAAACATGAGAGGAAGAAAAGAAGAGACCTCTGCTGGTCTCAGAGGAATTCTTTCATTTAGCCACCAACCATATTTGTGGTCGAAACTGAAATATTTCGTCACCAAAATCTTTTCAGAGTATTAAAATCAGAATAAAATTGAGATGCAGTGAGGCATAGAGGGGTAAGACAAGATGACAAGATGATTTATTAAACTCAGCTCAGTTTTACATGACATGAAGGTTAAAATATAATTTAGATAGGCATCTAAACACAGCAACTAAGGAATACAAGAAAAACGGTAACAACAAAATGGAGAGTGAGATGGGATCATCCAAATAGCAAAGGCTAATCTAGTGGATGACCCCAGCATTAAAATACAATAATTACAGACAGAATACATATACATATTTTTTATAAAAAGTATTTCTTCATGCACTAAGGCAGATAATTAATTAGAATAACAATTGAGGATAGAGTTCTTAAAGGTTTTACGAAATATTCTAAGAAAATTTGAATTAGTTATACTTGTAGGCAAGGAGTTCCAAAGGTGAGGACTAGTGAATTTTAGGGAGAGTAAGCCATATTGGGTAGTCTTAACTGAGGTTATGTAAAGATTTCTATTACATGATTCCCTTGTTGAATAAGAATGAACTGCAGAAGTAAATTTGAAATAATCACTGAAACAGGGGGGTAACAGTAAGTTGAATGCAAAAATCAAAACAACCACAGAAACTGCTGAATGAAGCCACAGTGGGCTTGATACATGATGGATTTTGACTGGCTGTGAAAATCCTACATGTAAGCTTTTTTACCCACTTTTTTATTCACTTATTCTTTCATACCTGATTGTGTTTAGATCGTTTGAATTTCTTGTCAGCTTTTTGCTCCTCCTCCTCAGATTCTAGTTCTTCCTCTGAATCATCTTTGTTTTCTTCTTCCTCATTGTCTTCATCATCTTCTCCTTCTTCATCAACTTCTTGTCCTTTCATTCCCCATTTCACGTTTGGTTTCTTCACAATTTTGACCAAAGCCTTTTTAAATTCCCTACATAAGCAGTTTGAGTTCTTTGAAAACTTCTCTTTGTTCTTCCCAGACGGAAATATGTCTTCAGCTTGCATAAGTACTCTGAAAATAAAATATAAAATTGATGAAAATAGGAAAGTTATCAATGTTTGCATTGATTACCATTATAAAATTTATTCACAATTAACTTAACAAGGTGTACTAAAATGCTACAAAAAAAAGCAACCCATACCCCACCTTATTTTGCAACTTTAATATTAAGAAGGAACATCTTGAATAGGGAGACATCAGCCTGTCGTGGGTGATACTTCTTTACAATTTTAGTAGTGTGTAATTAAAATTACACACTACTAAAATTGTCTGGGGGAAGACAGTCTATTTTCCCTTCATAAGGGTGATTCTGTTCTGGAAAATGTTTTAGTCAGGTAACACTTACTCCTCGTGAGATCCACAGAAATATATTGCAAACTTTTCAGGTGGAATCTTCTCGTCTGGTGCAGGAAGACAAACCTGAATTAGGAAATGAAATAAATTTTTGCAAATATATTAATAAAAGTTCACTTCAAAGAGATGAAGCTGAAACTTACTACTACTATTCTTATCCAGACAGGCTAAAGAGGATATCCATGCACCCTTGACCAGGTCAAGGTCCTGGGGTTTCAATAAGTACCGACAGCCGGCGAGACGAGTCGGCCACTTTTTTCTAGAAAGAAGAAGCAACTAGTTTGAATAATGTTGTAAACCAAAAAAATATCATAAAATCTGAATGAAAATGTAATTATGTTGTGTTTTCATAAAGGCACACTGGTTTTACATTATGCTTTAGTCATGTGAACACTATATTTCAGTCATTGTTGCACAAGTTTCTTCATAGGTTCACGCAGAATTTGTTTATGTGCAAAAGTATGTAATTTAGGTTTCATTATTTGTTCACTGCTTTCAGGAATTGATTATGTGACTGATAAATTGAAAGCTACATTTTCTTGAATGAAAAAACACTCTTTCTGTCCCAAAATTTAGTCCCCACAATGCTGAAAATGGCATTTTCGGGCACTGAAGTTTCAAAATTGTTGATACAGTTGGTTACTCTATTCAAACATGCTGGCTACTTCAATCTTTATTCAAAACCCCTGAAGGTCATTCCTCTGTTTTGCACTGCACAACTCTACTGTGCATCATAGAATTGACAGTTTTGAATTTTTCAAGAGTTTTTAAGGAAGAAATGATATAGAAATACGCTGTAAGGTAAACTGGTAAAAAGGCAATAAATGACATGATGGTGTGATCCTGGAAACTTTAATCCAAAGTCAGTTAGAGGTGAAATTGTTATTGGGATTGGACAAGGACAAACTAAAAAGGCGCTTTTAAGGCAAAAAATATTAGTATCGTCTCTGAAAATGTGATCTGCAAACTCAATGCAACAGTTTTCCACTGATAATGCCCAAAAATGTGTACAGAAAATGGAAAAAATTAAGTCTCCATGTCCAGCACTCAGAGGGAAGCGGAACAGAATTTTCAAAATACTATGTGTCTGGCAAATATCTGATTATCTTCGCCTTTTGGTAGAATTATAGAGTGGGTAGATTACATGTATGCTAAAAAACGTTACAGATTATAAGAGGTACAAGGTTTTCACCGACATCAAATGTATAGCATTTGCAAATTTCAACTACCAAACACAGTATTTTGAAATTGCTGGACATATAGTCATAGGTAGGTAAAAAATGGTGCACTTTAACAAATCCATTGCATTCAGATAGAAACGTGCTGACCTCCATGGAAAGCTAGAGACGTCATTCTTGACATATAATAATTTATATTTTCGAAATGGCACGAAAACAAGTGGCTTACTGGTCATGCTCAGAGCAATGCTACGTGGCCAAGCTTATTTTCGTGAAGCAGTGATCGACCATTTTTGGTGTTCGTGAATTGTGATGTACTGAAAAACTGTTCTGTGAATCGTGATTGATTAGTGCACTCCGTGAAACGTAAACTGCCAAACTCCTCGAACGTGTACACGTACATTGAAGATCAATATTGAAGGAATTTTAATTTTAATTTGGCTAAACGACCTTTACTAGCATCTGGGGGCTTGATTTAACTTACAGCTTGATCAAAGATCAAAGGTCAATAATATATTTGTTTCAAAATCGTGAAACGCAGAATTGTTGTTCGTGAACTCGTGACGACCCTGTTGCCCCCCTCAATTCTTGTACGTTTTTATATTTTCTCATAAAAAGAAAATGAACGATCGAGGTATTGCGAGATTGCAAAGGGATTAACCATCTTAAATTTGAAAAGAAATCATCGACACGAGCAGTCTCGCTAGCTACAAGTACAGTATGTGGTCCTTGGTCCGCGGAAGTCCGCGATGCCCTTGGTCCGCGTCTTTTCCGAAAATGATAAAATACTTCGTCAAGAAAAAAAATAGGTTGAATAATGAAAGATATCGTGATTTACTGATTAGCATTCTTTCATATGACGAAGTTTCAGCTTTCTTGCTGTGGGTGAAGACGCGAAATTAAAGTTTGTTGACAGGTAGGTTAATTTGTCTTAATTTTTGCGGCACCGTAAATTACATGGTCATGTTTACTTACCCTGCGAATAACTAAAACGCAACGGGAAGACTTGCCTTTTTGCAGAACAGGTTTTCAGCTCAACTTATTTCTGCTGTTGGAAGCATATTGCTGTAGACTCTGAATTTTTTGTTTTAGCGACTCTCGAAAAATATCACCAAATTTCGCTTAGCGGTCCTTGGTCCGCGGCCTATGACCTTGGTTGAATAAAACTTCCCAAAGTAAAAAGCGACGGCCTTTGTTTTCGAAGAATGTTTTGAAAATCGTCCCTATACATGTCTAAAAGTTCTCTTTTTTTAATACCTCGAATACATACAGAGTTTTTGGTAATTATTTTCGACCGCGCTAAAAACCGCTCGTCGCACTCGTGTGGGAGACTCGAGGATACTGTTGTCTGAAGTCTTTGAAAGAAAAGCAGATTATTTTATGCTCACAACATTTTCCGAAAAAAACTTTAGCTTAATTGCATCAAGAAAAGAAAAAAATACAAGAAATACTGTGAAAATCACGTTTTCGTGTGGAAACTATAACATTTTTACGTTTTTATCGTGCTGCTTACCGGAGACGCGGACCAAGGACCAGATTCGCGGACCAAGGACCATCGAAAACGGTCGCCTTTTTGCGAATTCCAAGCAAAATATTTATGTCTGGAACTTGAAACTTCAGAATTATCGACAGGAACATAAAAGCTATCTTCAGGGAGTATTTCAGCTCGTTACGTGAAGATTCGGGTAAGATATTCAAGTTAATGACTTTTACACGCGGACCAAGGACCACATACTGTACAGCTGTAAAATAAGATCCCATTTGTAGAATGGGTCGAAGCTACTTTGGACTTTTAACTACCAATGCAAGGAATAAATACTTACAAGACACTGTTGTGTAATAACGTCGTTTCTTTTTCTTTTCCGGTTGTTTTTTATCCGCGGCATGACTGGATCGGCGTTTTCGCGATCAAGTTTTGAACGGAGCTCTTTGAGAAGACGCAGCCGTTCGGCATCCCTTGCTTCCATGGACTCTCTCAGACGAATAGTTTCAGCGAGGATCTTTTCCAGAAGAGCTACACAATCGTCACCCATTTTGTAGACAGTTATTTAGGTAAGATAAGAAGCAAAAAAGTGAAACAGTGATTGATATGAAGAGGAACGACTCACCGACGATGACAGGGAGTGACAAACTGCAAAATGGCTTTTAAACTACGCCGCCAAGAACCTGCCGCTGTCCCGCCAAAAATGGGGTTTCGTGATTGGCTAAATTTTTTATTTAGCAGGCCGTGATTGGCCAAGAAGTAATCTCCGCCAGATTTGCTCGGTCGGGTTGCCTGACTCGACACTTAAGACTCGACACGCGTGCAAAACGTCTGCGCATGCGCAAGGTCCCTACTTTCAATAATTAAAATTTGCAAAATCTACCCCATTTAAATTGAAAAACACTTAGGAATGTTTGATATGTTTAATGGTTTGCAGTCGGTTCTAGTATTAAGCACAACAAAAAATTACTTAAACTAACTTAACTAACTGGTAAAGTCGTCCAGTATAAGGTTTTTCCGTCCTTGTTTTTCCACTTAGCATGCATTGGTCGTTTTCGTTGTTCGCATTGACCGAGCTCAGCGACATGATGACCAAAACAGCAACAATGGCTACGGCGAAGTGCTGCCAGAGCGAGCGTGGACTTTCAAACATGATTTTCGCCTTTGGTGCAAGGAGGAAAGTATGTGGTGCAAAAGAGAGAAACTAAAGCAATTAATAAACTTTGTGTTCGTGAAATTCTAAGCTTATCTTTTGTGTGTGGAGCTTACTTTTTTGAATTTCGCGGCCGGAATCTAGTTTGTTTTGGTATCGCGTATAATTTCGATTGGGGGAGGCACCAATCTCGTTCCCAGAGATTGGGGAGGCACATGCAAATTCGCGCCGGAAGCAGGGAAGGCACGCATGCGCACTGCGTTTTTCACGCGTGTCGCCTGACTCTTTCCATCCTGTTTGAAACAACAATGTTTTCTGCAGTTCGATCTATCGTTTGAGTAAGCAAAGTAGTAACCAGCAAAGTAGAGTTTTTTGTAGCCATTCCTACGAGTAGTTATCTAGGGCTACATTCTGAAGCATCGTAAGCTTTTCTACGGCACGACAATGTACACACTGACGAGAGAAGCATATATGCGACAAACGCAAAAAGGACCTTGTTTATTAAAGCGTTGCATGGAAAACGGCTTCTTAACTTACATTTTGCCTCAGTTTGTTGCGGTACTTTCCGATCAAAGGCGTGCGTTTTGAAAAGTAATCATTTAAATATTCAAGTAGTGTACATTCAACAAAGTGTTCCTACAGATGAGCTTTGGTAATTAAGATTATTGTTTGTTACCTAAACGACCATGTTTAATTAGCCGTGTAAAATGAGTACAGCTAAAGCGACGGCGGTCACCTTTTGCCTATCCGGCCCGACCACCTCTATAATTAAGCAACGGCCACCAAACATTTGATACACTTAATTACAGTTTCATGGCTTTGTTTTGAAAAGATGCCGCTGAAAGGAAATTAGCCTGTTCCAGGCGTTCAGATTGTGGGGACGTTGTAAAATGATGTGAGCTCTGGCTTGGCGCCGAACTTCACTCAGATCTGGACGCCTGGAACACAGGGGCACCCAACGACAATTTTCGGAAGAATATCTGTTCGGAAGACGATTTGAGATCTAGAATTTTCGGAACATTTGTTGTAAAATTTCTTGCTTGCCTGCCTCTCCTAAGATTTTCGAACATCAAAAAAATGGTCTGAATTGCCTATTTTTAACGGATTTTTACCCTAATCAGGTCACCTAGAATTTTCGGGAGCCTTTTTTCTGGCTGAAATTTTCGAAAAGGTAAGTTTTGATCCCTATAATTTTCGGATCACTACACTTTCAGCTAGGAAATCCGAACAGATGAAAAATTTTTAGGGGATAAAAATATGCCTAAGTCTACCGTTTATATACTAAAATACGTTTAACAATGCTATGTTTAAGTGGTTTTGAACTATATACTCGTTGGGTGCCCCTGTGGAACAGGCAAACCGAATGAAAATACAGTCCGAGATAGAAGGTGATGACTGACTAGTTTTGGAATGTAACGTTTCAGTGACAGACATTGCCCCTTGCTCGTCCTGGCTATATCTCAGATATCTAATACTGCCAAAGATTTTCCAAATTTCTGACTAACCTCTGTTCAGCGACCAACCTACATAAGCGGCTTCTTGCCGATACCCCGAGAGTGGGTGCTTAATAGAGTAATGTATCACATGTAAGATGGAACTCGTATAACTGAGCCTGCACGCAGGTGGAAGAGAAATCAAGAGGGTCGTGAGCTTCCTTCACGGCTTTTTTGTATGGACCGATAGAAGTGACCTGAACCAGGTATCGGCCCGGGGAGAGTACTCCCTTATGTAAGCCATATAGGTATGTACGATGTACCGCCCCAAGGACGGTATGGTTTGTGCGCCGATTTAGTCTGAAAAACGGTATATACTTTGCCCATTTTGGTCTGGAATCGGGTATAGTTTTCGAGGGAACCACAGTAGTGTGTCAATGTATTTGTCGTTTCAGTCCAAGAAATGAATAAGAAAGAAAGGGTAATATGCGAATTCGATGTCTTCTTGTTCTTCGATGTCTGATCTGTCTAATCTCAGCACAGGCAGCCCAAGCGCACTATTTGTGGGTTCGGGCTTCAGAGGTCATTTGGTCGGAATATACTAGAATTATTAGTGTATTATCTGATGCCAAATAAATGCAAAAAGTCTTAAAGATATGAAGTCTTCTTGTTTGTCTATCTTTACTAGTAGCCTTTAAGATAACGAAAATCGATATTTCTTGCATTATTACATGTGATTCGGGCCCTTATTGTTCGAATTTTATCACATGTATTCGAATCTACAACGCTAAGAAAAAAAAAAATCATGATCACGCGAAATATTAATTCAAAAAGCTCCCTTACCTTTAGTTCATAGCCACTCTGTGTCCTACGGTCGGTTTAAACGCCGTTTAGTCGACTTTCTTTCCATCGAATACTGAACACTATAAAAGAAGGGAAGGCTGGAGACCTTCCAACCGACGCTCGCCGCTCGAAGGCCAATAAATTCCAAACAAAGCGACCGATCTCCCTAAAATTGCCACCAGCCAGACCGAAGAGTGTATACCTACCCGTTCGACGAGCGCCAGGTTCTAAATTCGGCTGCATGAGCTCGTGGAGCGCTGCATTTCGCATCGATTCTGGCCAGCTTCGCTTCGCCATGATGCGCAATCTGAACTGTTATCCTACGAGATTTGAATCTTGGAGCTTGGCGACCGCGTCAGATCGACAAAACGTCACTCTCGCGGGGGAGGGTCGTCACTTTTGCCCTATCGCAAACCGACACCAACATAATTATTAGAATTTGTTTCACTTACCATATTTTCCACTCTTCTGAACAGCCAAAAGATTTTCTTTTCTTCTTCGGAGGAAAATCCTCCTATTGTCTGGCTACTTTTGATAACATCGTTATCAACAGACTTTCTTCAAACGCTAGACACACGCGATCGCCACAGGAACCGAAATACAC
The DNA here is from genome assembly GCA_942486025.1 of Porites evermanni. Classification (NCBI taxonomy): domain Eukaryota; kingdom Metazoa; phylum Cnidaria; class Anthozoa; order Scleractinia; family Poritidae; genus Porites; species Porites evermanni. The sequence continues at coordinate 123,103 of CALNXI010000188.1, read as the reverse complement.
GTGATTTTTACTAACAAACAAGCTACGTGAAGAAGAAAAATAAATTTTAGGGTAGCTCTGAAATGAACTGTTGTTAAAATACGAAAGGAAATATCGAACTTGAACAGAACTACTGATCCAGACAACTGACTGCCACGAACTGATTTTGTAACCGTTATTGGCAAGATTTAAATCTCAAATCGGAGAAAAGACAGTTGGGGACGTTTTTGGGTTTCATGTGTCATACACGCGTGAGCTGTTTCCGGCCGAATTAAACGCACCGGCTCCCGGACGGTGTCGGTTTGCGATAGGGCAAAAGTGACGACCCTCCCCCGCGAGAGTGACGTTTTGTCGATCTGACGCGGTCGCCAAGCTCCAAGATTCAAATCTCGTAGGATAACAGTTCAGATTGCGCATCATGGCGAAGCGAAGCTGGCCAGAATCGATGCGAAATGCAGCGCTCCACGAGCTCATGCAGCCGAATTTAGAACCTGGCGCTCGTCGAACGGGTAGGTATACACTCTTCGGTCTGGCTGGTGGCAATTTTAGGGAGATCGGTCGCTTTGTTTGGAATTTATTGGCCTTCGAGCGGCGAGCGTCGGTTGGAAGGTCTCCAGCCTTCCCTTCTTTTATAGTGTTCAGTATTCGATGGAAAGAAAGTCGACTAAACGGCGTTTAAACCGACCGTAGGACACAGAGTGGCTATGAACTAAAGGTAAGGGAGCTTTTTGAATTAATATTTCGCGTGATCATGATTTTTTTTTTTTCTTAGCGTTGTAGATTCGAATACATGTGATAAAATTCGAACAATAAGGGCCCGAATCACATGTAATAATGCAAGAAATATCGATTTTCGTTATCTTAAAGGCTACTAGTAAAGATAGACAAACAAGAAGACTTCATATCTTTAAGACTTTTTGCATTTATTTGGCATCAGATAATACACTAATAATTCTCGTATATTCCGACCAAATGACCTCTGAAGCCCGAACCCACAAATAGTGCGCTTGGGCTGCCTGTGATCTCAGTGATGATGACATAATTTCTGTCTTTGTAAACACGTACGTTGCGTTTAGTGACCTCCTCCAGGTCTGAAAACTGATACGGAAAACGACATTTTTGGTCTGTATCGGGCGGTACACCCCCACCAAGAATTCTCAAGAGTACCCCCTAGGGGAGGTTTCAGTGCCCAGCAGGGTTCGTGAAAATACAGTTTTGGAAAATGCTCATTCTGGCGGGCTGAGCAATCTGGTTAAGGCCAATGCCAACCCTTTCTTTGTCAAGGAACACAATGCTCTCGGAAGGGCTGCGGGAATAACGCTTTGCACTATTACTAAAACAAGAACGGTCTTACTAGTGTGAGTTTCGCTTGCTTGCACAAGATAAGAAATGAGGAGGCGATTAGACCGCGAGTGGTCGTCCTTCTTTCTTTAGCCTGTTCCAGGCTCCGAGACAAATGGGTCTGCTGAAAATTGATAGCCTGCGTAGCAAGCGTTTCCGTTTGGTTTCGGAGCAAAGGAAGACCGAGGAAATGGATTCTCGGTTTTGGCCGCTCTCGTTTCATTTCTCGCGCGGAAACGCTTGCTACGCAGACCAAGCAAGAAGCGTTTCCGACATGAAAATTGTTCATAAAATTCGCAATGAGCGTATTCAAAATTATTTTTGAGCTTTATTCTAATGTATAAAAGCAATACTGCTATTGGGAGCAAAACCTGGTCCAAGTAACTCAAACAACCGGTTAAAATAAAAAAATAAGGAGACCTGGTCAAAGAAGGCTACTGAAATCGGATCCGTGGCTCCGTCTTCTGACCTCGTGAAATACTGAAAATACTCTAGAGCCGAAAGTGCTAAAGAGATAATCGAGTTTGAATGTGCTTCTCGCAGGCCTGTGGTAGTATTTCCAAGTTGGAAAGCACACTAACATTAGCACAATACCGGAAATTGTGTAAGTTTGTTATATTTAATTTGGTTCTACGGCCAGGTAGGTTCCATACAGCGCACAGCTTTGAAAATGCCTTTGGGAAATGGAGAAATGCCGTAACATATAATCTTACCCACACTAATGCCGCACAAGAAGGCATTAGGAATAAAATCGTTTATCTGTACAGAGTTCTCAATGTTTAACAATTTCTTCAGGGTATATGTTATCGAAACCAAGCTGGATTTTGTTTCTTTTGAGGATAAAAATCTTCAAAGAGTAAAGACGACGAAAAATTGTTGGCGAACGTGACTTTCCCAGACAAACTTCTAGTGACAGATCAGGTTCAATGTCTGAGTCACAGCAGGGTCCAGAAATTTGTCACGTCATTAGTGCAAAGCACTATTCTGGTAGCCTGTTCCCGGGTCCGAGATAGTCGGGTCCGCTGAATTGAGAAAGCACAAACAGGAAAATAACTTTTCGCGTGCCCCTTTTTCTTTCGCGTCTTCCCCACTATCTGAGAGCCTGGAACAGGCTACTATTCTGTTAGCCCGCGAATACAGCCTTTTCTCCATGCTCCTCGCCACTTGAGACCTTTAGAATGTCCCAAGCGGCCAAGAAGAGCAAGGAGAAACTGCTGTATTCGCACGCTACTATTCTGCCTGCGCCTGGGAAATTCACCCCAAACTATTGTCTTCCCCTGATCTATATAAGACCTGAATTTCAGCCGCCTCCTTCATTTGCAAAGTCACTCGGGCTTATTATAGCGAGCGAAGGAGGAGGATGAAATTCAGTCAACTGATCCACAGCCTGTGTAGCAAGCAGAAAAGCCGCGAAGGATTTCAAATCGACGTTTCCCATTCTTCTCACAGCTTAACAGTCTAAACAACAAAACCACCCGAAGAACCTGAACAGCAAGTGGTAACGTTGCGAGTATGCGCGAGCCGCTGGACGGAAGTTTGTGGTGGTATTGGATCGCAGCGAATGCAGCATAGAAAAATGGCGCCTCTTTTAAAAACTACCATCGTCTTAGTCATCTGTTCTATCTTTGTGGAGTGCAGATAAGACAAAGTCTTCTGTGTATTATGCGAGATTGGTCCCAAGGCTAATAAGTCGCAGATCAGTCACAATTTTGCCCGGTTTGTGGTCCATGAGTGATTATTGTTTCGTGTTTTGGCTTGCGCGCGGACACATTAAGCTTCGATGCGGTTCCGTGTGACAGCTACAAAACTCCTCCATTAAAACACTGGATAACTAGGAAAAAATCTCTTCATGTAGGTTGTGTCCGAGTACAGAACGTCCGACGCTTAAGATTTGAATAAAACGCTGTGAAAAAAATTCTAAATACTAGTCTGTTTATATAGTCATAATTGCAGTTCTTGCGACAATCTCCTTGCAATAATACGATTTCACGTCAGTTATGGATCAGGAACGCCCTGTTGCTCAGAGATGTGCAACCTTAGTGCTGTGATTCTGCCAGTGATTACTTTTCAGAGATACCCCATCCTAACCACCAGTGTCCAGACCAGGCGCAGTGCCCTAATTCTGTGACTGATAAAATTTCAAAGATATCCCACCCAGGGCTATGAAATTGTATGTTTCCATTTTTGACTAGATGATGTAAAACTAAAGACCCAAACTCTAGAAATAACATCTATTAAATGTATGTGATGCCTTAACTTATTCAGGGGCGTAGGCAGAATTTTTGTAATATGGAGGCTCTGGACTCCAAGATGCCCCTTATACTTCTAAAATAAAGAATTAGATGAGCCACCACAGGAGTGTGGTACAAGATGTTTCATATTACAGATGTGTTTTACTGAGGTAACGCTAACCATGAAAAATCCTTCCCTTTACTCCCTACACTTCTACATACTAGAAAATTGCAAATATGCACACAATCGTGAAAATACTTATAATAGTAAAGATCACAGTCATATCTAAAACTGCATTTTCTCTCTGAGATGTTGAAGTGAATTTCTGCTTCTGGTACTTCCATGCTTGCCCTCATTTTTGCTTTTCATAAATTTTGTTGTTGGTATTTTCTACTGCACATGTGTTAATTATTTGATATAATATATAACTAATAAGGCTTAGCTCCCTTGACTAGACCATATCTATTTGGGGCCAAGTTCTTATGATTTGAAGATTAAAAAATTGAAAATGAGAGAAAATTAGCTCTAACTTTTCCTTTTCATTCAATTTCAACATGAGGAGAATTTAAGAATCTCAAAGCCTGATATTTATAAAGTCTGAGTTTATGGTAGCTTCAATTGAGCCAATGTATGACTCAATAAAATTAAAGCTTGTCTGTGTGTCTTCTGGGGCACCAAGGCTATTTGATGCAGTTCAGGATGGAATGACAGACCCTCCACATTCTGCAGACAGCATAGGGTTAAATAAAAAACAGATAGTTGCCATTTTGTACCAGCTCTGCTATGGCTTAAGTGAAAAGTGCAACTGGTTTGAATGTGATGATGTAGTCGTCCTCAAGGACTATCACCTGGATCAACAAGGTTTAGTGCTGAGCATCTCATAGGGAGCTCCTGCAACAGGCAAAAGGCCAATGAAATTTTTCATAACTTATCATCTTGCAACACCAAGAGCATCAATGAGCTTGTTTCAGGGGCAATTTGACATAAATTGCAACTTGTGCAGCCTCTGATATATGACTATATATATACACTACTACTGTGTATACACAGCCAAACTGACATTGGAAAGCCAAGTGCTCCTAAATTTATGTGCACAAACACTGAATATATGAGACCCAGAGTATCAAAAGAATTATTTCTACCGAAGGGTGAAAAGTTACCCCTATGGCATTTTGTTGTTGCCCACAACTAGTGATACCCCTTTAGATATTCAGGATTTCTAAAGTGTCATGGATACGAATTTATATTCTAGAATTGTTTTGCGCTTGAACTTGTGCTAGTGTCAAAGTGGGAGTAATCTCATAATGGTCATATGAAAATGCATTAAATCACACTTATCATATTTTATAGTAGGGCAGGGAAGAGAATGCACATATGTATATTCTCATATTTTATATTGATTTTAGTTATGTTTCAAGACATTATGTAAACATTTTAAGCATAACATTAAAATTCTTTTTGGCGCCAATTTTGCATGTATAAACAAATCATCATAGAATAAGTATCAGAATAAAATTATCTTCCAAATGGTGAGGATTCTTGTCAATGAATCTGAGAGCTTACAGTGCATCATTATTAAAACGCAAATTCATCAGTGTTCCCCCCCTTGGATGTAAAATCAAACATTCAAGAATGAAAGAGTGTTCCGAAACAATGCTTTTACAAATAAGTTTTGTTGGGATATACTTTTACATGTTCACGAAAAATCTGAAAACAAGGTTGAAAAGGACAAGAAAAATTTGTCTATCTTTAACGAAGTTTTAGCAAATAATATTTCACAATCCACTGCCTCGATCTCCTAATCTCTGAGAATAAGCAATCGCCATAGAGCACCAATGTAAACCAGAAAAGCAAATTTTCGAAAATGGAAGGAAACATCCGACTACGGCCTTACTTGTAAGAGTAGGAAATTTGCTTGTTGATTTCATACCGCTAAATAGTATCAAAATACTCGAACTTCCCCCCTTTGAATTAACCATTAAAACTGAAAATAAGGAGTGACCGAAAGAGAAGTTTAACCTGTTTAGTCGCTTGTGTGGGATATACAACTGGATCTCGCTGTACGGTCAGGGTGAAATACTACAAAAATACTAGGGTCACATAAATTACGTTGAATTCAGGCTGCTATAATTTTAACACATAACATTCGATGATGCTGCTCCACATTTCACAAAGTAAATCAAGAGGTATATCTTACCTAAATGCTAGGCAGTTCTGCAGATCATGGACGATAACCCAGAAATCCGTGACCGCTTGAATGTCAACAAATCAACATATCACAACAAACGACCTCGTGAACGCTTTATCTGCTTCATCAGAGGAGCCAAATGGATGAAAATTAACCAGCTAAATGGTCCTTCTGCCATACATAACACTTCAACATGGCTTAACCAAAGTATCCAATCTATAAGACATGTCTGCTGTTGATTAGGTATGCAAAAAAATCTCCCTTGAAAGTGCTTCACAACAGCTTTCGGCCATTACGATTTCCCGTCAACAAGTGCTTCCCAGCAAACTTGACGCATGCGCAAACGTTACCACTTGCTGTTAAGAACCCATAGAATGAGTCAGTCATGCGCAATAAATCCCAGGCTACTTGAGCCACGATCTTTTGGGCCAAAGTCACGACACTATTTCACAAACAAACAAACCAAAGCAAACAAAGAATGGGGATTTCTAATTCAAGAATTTATTCTGTACATAGGAAAGAGTAGTAAAAGGAACAAGGCATAGAAAAGAAAATTTAAAAACTATATGCGAAAGAAGAGGCTGGCACGAACTGGGCATTCCTTACAGACACTACTTGGTGTTTTTTTTTTTTACCAATACAACAGTTAGTGAACCTGCTACGTAGAAAAAGTGACACTAATACGAGGTTTAATTGCATAACTTCAGAGGCGCTCATTTCCACAAAGTAACTCCTTAAAAAAAACGGATGATTTTTATGTTACATAAAACTCGCGAAAGGCTGAAATGCAACAGATAATAAGACGCGACTTACTTATGACGCAAAGATAAACACTTTGTCAAACTGTTTCTAAAAGCTGACATGAAAACAACTGTTCAGGATTTTTAAAACATTGTCATGTTTACGTTATCTAAACTGGGCAATCATTCATTTCTCTCGCGAGGTTAAACAAGTCCGCGCGAAAAGAGATTCTCGCGCGCGGCACACCTATCTCGCGGGAGAGGCAAGATTGGTAGACCCCTTGGAGAAATGGGACACCCGTCCTAGAATTAGCCTGCGAATACAGTCCTCTTCTTGCTCCTCACTGCCAGGGACTTTTCGACGTTCCGTCAGTTCTCCCGCAAACCTCCCTTACGGACAGGAGCGACGAGTGATGGCTGAATTCGTAAGCTATCCTAGGCTATACGTACTGTAGATCTGTCCTTAAAAATTGCATTCCCAGAGTCGGTATACTGTTGAGTACGTAATGGAAATCCCATGTTGAGTCAGCTTATATGACACTTCGTCAGCAGTACTATCACATGTTTGTCAATATGTTACCAACAATAAAAATTGGCAGATTTCGTGCATTCTAATATGGGAACCGGCTCTTGAATGTTAAAGGTAAGGACTCTTAATCTGGGCTTGATATGTCCATATCACAGGGCGATAAGTTTTCAGTTGTGTCGTTTTGTATTTCCATTGGTTCTGGTGTTAGATTATCCACGCTTGTATCCAATTCTGGTCTTTTTTCTTCTGGTATACATTCCTTCGTTCTGTTTTCTTGGTCTTCAACTTTTGGTTCTGTAAACGAAAAAGTCATATTTTGAGGCAAATAATTTGTCCAAAAACAAACGTAAGTGACCACGAAAATAATCTACACAACGCCACTTCAGGCCTGGTTCAGACGCCGTACTTTTCATGTGACGAACCTAACTGAATAAGTTCGACTTTGGAGCAACACTGGCGCGACATCTGATTCAGACGGCGTACCGTGTGTCGAACCTAAGTTAAGTTCGACAAAAATTCGACAGACTCTGTCGAACTTAACGCTTTTGCCGCACCAAACTAAAACTGCCGTACCAAATTGATTCAGACGCCGCTCTTTTGCCGTACTTAACTCATCAGTTAGGTTCGGCACATGAGTCGAGCGGCGTCTGAACAGGGCCTTAGACTGCTACCAGCTTATCAGGATTGTGACCATCCAAGATCTGCCTACAGTCAAACTAGCATTTACCCAACCTCTATTAAGCAGTCACCCTCTGTTACGCGCTCATTTACCAAAGTCCCAGAAAATCATTTCGATTTACAGTGGAACCCCGCCTTACGACCAACCCGTTTATACGACCACCTCGTTATTACGACCATATTCTTTTGATCCAAACGTAAGAAACACTGAGTCATTTTATTTTTGTCCAGACCCTGTTAATGCGACCACCTCCTTATTAAGACCAGAACTTCTTGCCCAACGGTGGCGCATTAACAGTGTTCCACTGTATTAATGTAAAACTGACCTGTATAGTGGGACCACGTTAACGCGATCACGGGGTGTGGTCTTAAGGCAGAGTTCCACTGTACTAAGCGGTCGCGGTCAACTTTTCCGAAGTCCCATTTTTTCATTGTCATCACCTCTATTAAACGGTCAGTTCGACAATATGTAGCATACTATTGCAATAGATACACTGTTTATGGCTTTTATTAGAGGTCTTTTACTTCCTTTCTTTGTGCAGGAGAGGAGGTAGAGACACTTTGAGGACAATTTTTCATGGAATAGATATTTCGCTCTTTCACTACTTTCATTTTCTTGAATAACTTTTAGGTTTGTCAAACCCGTAGTACAATGTAAGCGGTCAGTAAGCCATTCCCCGAGGGTAATCACTCAATATTGCCTTGTCCCTGTACAGCGTTTTCCCAAGGTCTTCTCGGTCAATGCATTTCGGTGACGTATCTGAGGCGAACGCGCGGCTTCTTCGCTCGGACCACGTGATCCGAAACGCGTTGACCGCGCGGATTAATGAGGCCTAGGGACTAGGCAACGCTTAGTACAGGTTTGACTGTAATTCACATTATACGAAAGCATGAGGAACCTGGATCGAAAAATACATGTAACTAATAACACCCACCTACAGAGGATACATGATTTTCACTGCCATTCTCAGTGGGGGTGGGGTGAGCTTGAGTGTTTTCTTCTGACTTTACAGACACTTGTGCTTGTGAATCTTTCACCGCTTCAGGCTCGGTTCTTTCATTGCCTTCCGCAGATGTCGTCGTATTAAGGGATGAACTTGGGTCACTTGAAGGAGTGGATAGTAACCGGTCCGCAGTCGATTCTATAACAAACGTGGTTATATGGTAAAGAGTTCGCAATTTCAATTGTAATTTGTTTACCTACGAAGTGCTTAAAATTATGAAGAACTCATTGAAACGTGTCCGAGTGTTCCAGATTGAATTGGAATTTGAAAGAGTTGGTTTTAGAGGAGAGGAGAAAACCAGAGTACCCGGAGAAAAACCTCTCGGAGCAAAGGAGAGAACCAACAACAAACTCAACCCACATATGGCGTTTAACCCGGGCCACATTGGATGGAGGCGAATACTCTCATCACGTGAGACGATCAACTGATCAACCAAAAACTTAAAGGGGCTATGCCACCCTAGTTGTTATCTTTTTAAAAGGTAAAACTTGTCTTCGCATCAATTGAATTCCAAAAATAATGATCCAGTTTCGCTATTCAAGACTATATTTAGGCATTGAAACTGTTTCCTGTAGTCTTTTGCAAAGGATGGCAAGGATGGGCGTGGATTGAAACTTTTTTAACGCTACGTGTACAAAAATCACCAAAAAAATTACACTATGGTCAGTGCTCCCCGATTAAGTTTGCTTACTATCTTCCTATTTTTTCTTCTTTTGAGGGCGAGTAACTGGCAAAATTAAACAAAATGAACTGGACTGCCGTGACACAGCCCCTTGAAAGTCCCTAATGAGGCCGGTTTACGCTCGAGCATCGCTTAGTATCGAGAAAATCTCCTTCCCGTCGAACACGTCTCAGAGTCTAAACGTCTCTACAACTCAATTTTAAAGCTACAAGAAAATGCTGGTTTATGGCAAGGAGGTGTATTCCAGCTTTTCTTTCCTTTTCTTATGGAGATCAACACGTGAAGTTCGATGCTTGAACGGCCGGGCCTTAGAACAACATTACATTGAAGTTGTACTTCTAAAAGTCACCGTTAAATAGGATCACCTAAACATGTATTTCAGATGTACGCAAACAAGGCATTCGGTTGGATAGCCTGTGTTACTTAGCTCTTGACATGAAAACTTTAATATTACCTGAGCCTGTGACTTTAAATAAAGATTTGAACTGTGTGTAGAGCTGACTAGCCTTTTCTCGCAATTTAGAATTCTGCTTATAGTTTCGTATCTAGAAAAAGGAAAAAAAAAACAAACAAGTATAAGAACTTATGGAAATAGGGCATACAAAAGTTGAAGGTTTAACATTTGTCTGCAAAAACATTACAGAGTTACATAATCCATAAACTCAACTTTCAAACATTATCTTTATAAACAAAATTGAATAAATAACTGCGGAGGCAGACCCAGGAATTTTTGGCAAGTGGGGTCCATACATCCTCGTGGATCGAGAGTCAGGGGAAGTCAGTCGGATCGGGAGAAAAGCCGCGACGAAAGTTTTCAAGCACGGGTAGAAGAGCCCCTGGATACCGACACTCACTGCACTATTTCCAAACGGTTAATTGGCCACAAAAAATGCTTTGTATTATTGTGCCCAATCGGCGAACAGCATCTTCCGAGTTCTTTTCGTGTGTTCGTACACGACAGCTATTGTCTCGTCATACTTATTCGGTTCGGTTGGGAGATCAAGGGAAACTTTCATTCTCTACTTTCCTAACCGGAAAGGAAGGTACGCCGATGACTCTGGGAAACATTGCGGATGCTAACAGCAGGGCCATGTCAATTTGCACCGACAAAATTCTGTTCCTGACCGATCACAAGGTATCGTAAATAATAGTGAGCTTTAGCATCGACGACGGCGACAGCAACGAGAACGTCACCAATTCAGTGATCAGTTTCAAAGCAGGTCATTAAGCTAAGCCATTGACAGATAAAGATCTGATTCTGGATAGCTTGAGAGAGAAAATACGTTGATTTAACAAACCACAGTGACTTTCTTCAATTTTGAAGAAATGAAACTAACCACGATCAGGAGACTATTTTTTTCATTCCCTTCGCAGATCATTTCTTGCGGAAGTAGGCAAAACAAACGAAAAAAACGCCCCGCATTTTAGAGAGCGGCCCAGAAAAAAGTGTTGATCGTGACCACCTGGTAAACACAATCAAATTTTCATGGTCCAATTGTAGACAATAATAATTAAGGATGCATGTCCCACTGTAATATCTGGTATCCATGATTAACAAACATACAGAAAAAAAAAAACTGAAGTACTTACCCTTTTGATTGTCTGAACTATATCTGGGTTTTTCTTTATAATATCAGGGTTGATTTCCATCTCAGAGATTTGAGTAATAATTTTCAAGCACTTTGGAACATCCTATAGGACAGAAGAAATCAATACATTAAAGAATACAGACAGAAACAAATCCAGACAATGGTCTTTTTATCATTTGACTGCATGATACATGTTATTTTATTTCAGTAATCTTAATAATCTTAGTCTAAAGCACCGATGTTTTCAGGTTAGAGACAAATTAAAAGTAGCACACTCAGGTAAGCGGAAAGCTCTACTTTTAATTTATATTCTATTTTTCCTTGCTTCTATCCAGTGTCTATCTCTTAGTAATTTGATTTATTTCATTTATTTCCTTAGTTAGATTAGCCCCGCTATTTGTGGTTAGAGAAGTCTTGCAAAATTTTCTTTTAAAAATCCGAATCAACAAATTTTTCGAAACAGATTGCACTATAAAAATTAACGCTAAAAAAGAACGACGTTTCGACCGTTCAACGGTCATTTTTAAGTTCAGAAGTAAAAAATTAGCAAGTGCTTATATACGACAGTGAAAAGGCTAATGAGATACTGACTAAAAACTCTAAAATATTTATTTTTTATCGCCTTAGTGTTTCTTTTATCATTCACGATGTAATTTTCTTGTATTGTTTCTATGTAAATATTTTAGAGTTTTTAAAGTAAAGTAATGTGCTCTTTTTACATTATACATGTAGGCACTTTAATAAAACAACAGGGAACAACAAAAACCAAGGTATTGGTTCATCTGTACAATGTACTCACAGGAGCCTCAACAGTAAGAGACATCACAAGATCATAATTCATTTTGTCCAAAATTTCCTCCACAGTAGGCGGTGTGGCTAAAGAAAACATAAAGCACAAATGAATACAGTATAGCATGGTTATTAAAGTGAAATGGTTGGGAAACCCTTTGTTATAGGTTTTTGTTAGCTGTTTTGGACCTGACTGTGCACAAAATTCAATAGAATTCCTATTATTTTGAACTTGCCGACCGATAGAAACATGGCATCAACTTATTCAGTCCAAAGTTGTGAACAAAAAACAAAGGATTGTGCACAGTCAGGGAGCTTCCAACATAAACTACAGCATGGTAGTCTTCAACTTTGATGATTTTCCGGCTTTCATAACCAGTCTCCTCTACCAACTATGGTATAAGTAAGGCAAAATACAGCCCAAAAACAGATGAACAGTAATTGAATTAGTACAGCCAAACCTTTCCTCTCAGACATCTCCTCAAGCCTTTAACCCTTTAAGCCCCAATATCTACATACAAATTCTCCAAACTGATCTCTATATATTTCCTTAAAGAATGAGTTGAGAGAATTTGACAAAAGATCAAAGCATTTTCTCTTAGGTGATAATTTTATCAATTCTCATAACCTAGTCTCTTGACAATGTACGCATATCATTGGGAGAAAATTGATGTTGGTCACTATCGGGATTAAGCTCCACTTATCCACATACAATTCTCCAGTCTGATCTAGAGCTGTATATTTCCTTAAAGAATTAGCTGAGAGAATTTGATAACGGATCAAAGCATTTTCCCTTAGATGATTATTTTATTAATTCTGAATAACCCTTTCATCTTTACTATGTATTAAAAAAATGTAAGGAGAAAATTGATGTTGGTCACCATGCCAAACTTCATACAATTCTGTACTAAGAACATGTAATACACGGGCTTGCTGGCTCTGTCCCTTATTTGGTATCAGACTAACAGTGTAGTAAGGTTGGACTGTATTGTGATGCTGTGCCATCGGAAGTGAAACACAAGTTTGGTTATTATATTAAATTACTACGCTGATAGTCACTGATCAGTGGAGCAGACCAATCACAAGATTCACAAATTCGTAAACTGCATGTGCCAGTCCTTTTTATGTACTTTTTCACAAAAATCTGTGAAAATGCTTCATGTTTATGCTCATTTTGAAACTGCTAAAGCACCCAAAATATTCTTGATTTACATGTACCAGTTCATGTGCTTTTCTTGCCTACATCAGCTATATAAACAGCAAATATACTCACATTTTTTTCTTTCTCTCTCCTTTTTGTCAGCTTCTCTCTGTTTTTCTCGTTCGGCTCTTTCCTGTGCCTTTTCTTTTTCTCTTTCTTGTTTAACCCTTAGTTTTTCTGTTTCTTTTTCCCGTTCCTGTCTTTCTCGTTCTTTCTCTTGTTCTTTCTGTTCCATTCTAGCCTTCTCTGCAGCCTGTTTTTCAGCTTTTCGCTGTTCAAGTTTTTCTTTCTTCTTCTTTTCCTTTAACATTGCCCTGATAAATTACAACAACACATATCAAAACTTAATACAATGTAATAATATTATTGATCTGAGCATGCAGTCATAACGATTTACTGTCATTTTGCCTAAGAGTCATTTTGCCAAGCTCCTGTTTGCTAACGTCTCAAGTAGTTTTGCTAACATGTTAGGTCAGTTTCCTAAATTCTTTCACCTTATAAGTGGCTCAGAAATGAGGTATAAACAATGTGTATTTCACTTTTTTGTGTCATGGCTGAAAGACGTATTTGACCAATTAGATCAATAACAAGAGTATAATACCATCAACTGACGTGATACAACTCACTTTGACTCTGAAGATGACTACCACACAGGTTGTCGAAACGTCAGTCACTGTCAACAACAACAGTCCTATTCAGGACTACATTCATCTAGATGATCAAACTCAAACTACTTTTGAAATGACTCCTGGGTTCAAACCTTTCACGGAATGAGGTACAGACATGGCCAGCACATGTTTCATTTCTTTAGCAGACGACTTAAGACCTAAGTGACCGGAACATTCTTTTAATAGCGAAATAACTCAAAGGGGTAACAACTGGTCACTGTAATAACATGTTTACAGTCAAAACTAGAACCTTTCGCAGTTACTCAAGAGCTACACGTACGGAAACAAGGTATTCAGACAGTGGACCAAGTCCTAGATTGTGACCATGTGACCATAGTGACCTTTTTGCAGAACTCTTGTAAGGTAGCTTTTATTTTTAGGATTTTACACAACAAAGAAATTTGAAATATATCTTGCAACTCTTGCAACCCTTATGTTTGACAGAGCAGTGATAACTGAGCAGAAACATTGCTTGTCTGACACCACTATGGCATTACGAGTACTGTGAGGAAAATCACACTTACTTCTTCTCAGCTAATTTTTGTAGCTTTTCCTGCTTTTTTCTCTCTGTTTCATCTTTGTTCTTGTTCTTTTCCTCCTCTTTTTTCTTGTCTATGGAATCTTTGGCTGGTGAGGACTTCTTTTTTGCCTCTGTCTCCGCTTGTGTTTTTGCTTTTTTCTTCTTTGGTTCTTCACTTTCAGAGGTGTCCTAATAATACACATACAACACTTCATAAATCTCATTGCCACACTTATTCTACCTTCACAATAGGGCATGAAACTTAAAATCAAGCAGGAAAATGATTGAAAAAAGCTACACAATTACACATGCAATGAATATGTAAACATGAAGCTTTTTTCTTATTGATAAAGTGGGCTGCCATTAATGTTTGAGTGCATTGTAAGGGTGCAAAGAAAGTCAGTTTTACAGCCTGCCATTCGGGAAAGCTGTAGCTAGCATGTACTAGCCCACAAGTCATTTCAACTAGCCATAAAACCCTGTTTGATTTGCAGGATTGATTACAATCCTTCTGTAATTTGAATTTCTCAAAAAAACAGCACTTGCCTGTCGGACAAGTTAAGAACAAAAATCACTAGCCCGATAGCGAAATCCTTTAGCCCCAGGCTATCGGACACGACTTTCTTTGCACGCTGATTGTGTTCTGAGAAAATGAAAAAATAACTAACAGTAGCTGAGTGTAATGATGAAAGAATAAAACTTAAACATTTACCTTGATTGTTTTTCACAGATTCATGAGGCATAGAAATACCTTTTTTTTTTTCCAATAAGACAAGCCAAAACAGCTGCATAAACTTACGGTGATAACAATGATAGACCACTAATGGGTTCTCTGTGCATGATTTTTGAGCCAGTCAGACTTAGGATATTTGCATATTGACAAAAGAAAGGAAACAACCAGAATGATAATGTAACATCCTTCAAGCTTGTTTGAGCATGAGTAGTCAGCAAATAAGGGTAGAACAAAAACAAAGTATCTTTCAAAGCTCTCCTGACATTATTTCTTAAGCTAAAAGGCTAACTTGCTTTTAATATTTTTAAATTAATTGTCTCTCAAACTGATGTCAGCCTAGCCTGAAATTCATCCGATTGCTTTGAGTCGTTTTCTCCTCTCAACAACATCTGAATCGACCGGCTGTTAATGCCGTCCAGTGACGTCACTTACTACCCGAAAACAGGGTAGTGATTTTGATTGGTTGATTGTCTAAACATTCGCATAATTATGTATAATTATGAAAAATTTAAGCGGGATTGTCGCTTGATATTCAGCGGATCGCATCCCTGGCATTCTTTCGTGTAGTTCAAACATTTCGACAAGCTTAATCTGTATCTTAAACAGCAAAATTGCCCTTGTCTTCAAAACTGAAATGCTAAATTGAACTGCAAATGAAGAATCATTGCGGAGGGCCGGTAGGTTTTTCATTTGGAGCCGCTTTGTGGTTTCGGTGACCGGTGATTTTGTTTACGCGAAGTTTTCTGAGATCAATATTATAATTCGACCTTCTTGCTATTTTTTCCGTCAAGTGTATTGATTCTGTTAGCTTTTCTTTCTCGTTTCCTTGTTTTTTTCTTCGTTAAGGACCAAATAGCTTCTTTTCAATTCAACCAAATCATTGTGTTTTTGAACTACGTGTTCCGTGTGTGTGTTTATTTCATTGCGTGATTTGATTATAGAATTCAGTACAACCGGTTCAGAGTTGTACTGCATGCAGTTGATAGTTTGAAAGTTAAACATGAACTACGATCGACAAAAAATAAAGCAATTCTGTTTATGCAGATGTTTCCAAGCGATATTTCTCAGTTTACACTTGAAAATCGTGTTTTACTTTTTGCATGAATTAAAGCAAAGGTCAAGGAGTAGTGACGTCACTGGACGGCATTAACAGCCAGTCGATTCAGACGTTACTGAGGGAGTAATAACGACTCGCAGTAATCGGATGAAATTCAGGCTAATGTCAGCCTTGCTTCAACAACATTTTGTTATAATTTAGAGGGCAATGCAATTTCATGACTGCAGTGCAGAAGAACAAACGTTACTTCATTAAACATAATTTAAGAGTCAAGGCTGCAGTTTACATGTAACAACTGGCAAATGTCACAAAGTCACTGAATGAAATCAACTTCTTTTAATTTAGTTTTTTCCTTTTTTCTTCTTTTCTTTCATTAATTTAGTTTTTTCCTTTCAGCCCACTGTGAATTCAAAATAGAAAATAGCTTCAATAGTTAAAACAACTTGTATTTGTAATTATTCTTGTAATTATTTTCGTTTCAAGCATGCCAAATAAGATAAAAAAAAAAGAAGAAAGAAATGAAATCAACTCAATAAACACTTGTAACTCAAACCTTAAAATCTTATACAAGAAATGCCCTGCACAGGGACTTTGTCTTACGTTTTCCTCCGCTTGATCTTCTTCACTGCTGCTACTGCTATCACTAACAGCCTTAGAAGATTTCCTTTTATTTTTACTCGCTGCTGAATCAGTAGATGCTCTTTTTTTGGGTGCAGGTTTGTATTCCTCCTGAACAAAATGGAAACAAGAAATCATCCTCAAATTAATTTTATAACAAATTTAAAAATACTATTTTTAACAAAATTATTATAATTAAGTTCTGTTTTAAATTTCTATTTTGCACCATTTTTTTTGTTGTGAGTGAACCTGCCAATGTTGAATCTGGCATATTCACTACAAAAATTGTTGTGATTCAATTCTCAATCCCTTAAAAAAACATTTTGCCATCTGTCAAGCATTTTCATGTCTCAGGAATGATGCAAACACAGCAAGATGGTGCAAACTTGTCTTTTATATTTATTTTTTTCATCTCTCTTTCCCTCAATGTTTTTGGCTGGGCATTTACTTTGGTTTGTAGAGGATGTACACCATAATGCTATTGAATGGGATGATTGAGGCATGTATCTCTGGCTTGTTTAAAGAAACTGCTCAGTGACATAGACATGTATTTCAAACATGACTTCTACTGAACAAGTTACACCCTCATTCATCTACAGTCATCCTTGACCAATAAAACTATGTTTCAAGCCAGTGGAACTAGATTGCGGACTTCAATACAGACAACTCTCTTAAAGTGACCACTTCTCTAAGCGACTACCTCAGAAGTGACCACTTTGTAAATCACCGTTTTCTTTCTCAGTTAAATACTGTTTCAAAAATTCTCTTGTAAGTGATCACTTCTCAGATATTTTAAGTGCCTGCGACCTCTTTTAAGGCCAGGATTTGACACACTGTTTTGTTTTGGTTTCCGGTAAGCAACCACCTGGCATGATCATGTATGATTGTTGTCAAAAAGTCATTCCTCAAACAAGTTCAGTTTTTAATAGCCATGACCAAGCTTGCTGACAGATTATGGCAGTTGACTTACAAAATAGACTGCTGTAGTATGATCTGTAGGTAAAAAAGTCTTGTACAAAGTTTCTACAGTTTGAAGCTCTATTTGATGTGAAACATTATTGCCAGAGTTGTCTATTTGCCTAATTTTAGCTTGTGAGGTAATAACTTTATGAAATAACGTTAAACAGTTCAGTTTGAGCATGTATTTTCTTGATTTTTCCTGTCAATGACCACCTCCTGTAAGCAGAAGGTCACCTTCAACAGAGTTGACAGTATATTGTTTTAGAGTGTTTAAAGCATAGAGTACATTCGCTCTGGTGCAGTTTGGAGAATAGATTCCTATTAAAGCAGTTGATAAAAATTCTTTACAACATACTTCCTCTTTGTCATCTTCTGAGCTTTCTTCATCTGGGGTTTCTTCAAAAGGACTCTCCTTATGGAAAAGCAAGGATCCAAATGAATAATGGATAATAGAACAAGTTTAAAAATTTTTTCAAGGATGGAACAAACCCTGTCATGGAGTACCAATCAAACTACCAAGAAGGTAACAACTAACAAAACACCATTTGATAAAAATAAAACTTGAGGATCTACCACATTACAATGTATACCAACAGAAAATCAAAATAAACTTTTATTAGAAATTCTTATTCTTGAAGCCAGGAAAGTTTGCTGGGGACAACTATGGCACAAAAAAGGGAGCTGGGCAATGAAGTTATTTTCCTTTTAATTTAAGATTCATCATGTGGCCCAAATAACAAATTTAAGGCAGTTTTGTTTTGAAAACAATTTTGCTGCAGAGCATCTGAAGTTTCTAATATTGTCAGTGGTTACTCACATGACTGTACACATGAGTTCTATGATTGGGAAACAGCAATCGATTGGGATACAGCAATCTACATTTGGATAAAGAGAATGCCTAATTTGCTACAGAATAGATCTTTCTTGCAACCTAATGTGACCTCCTCAAACATTTCTGCCTAATTTCTTATTAGACACTGCAGTAAATTTCAAACATTACTTCAGAGGACCTGTTATAATCAGGGAAGTAAATCAAAACAAAACTGAGTTGCAGTGGGGTAGTGAGGCATAATTTAAAATAAGCACAAAATATGCCAAATAAAGCCACAATGTACTTGACACGTGGTACTGTAGGTTTTGACTGGCTGTGAAAATCTTATCTAATCTTTTATCATATATAGCAAACACAGTCTGCTAGACATAGTTAATGAAGTGCGATGGTTATGAAGCCCGAAAGACTTCTTTGTTATACATAATTTTTGTTAGCGTTTTTATACTTGACCATGCACTGCGTTCAATAGCAAAATTCTTCCTATCATTTTGAACTCACTGACCAATAGAAATATCACATTAATTTATTCATTCACAATTTGTGAACAAAAAACAAAGGATATCACACGGTCAGGGAGCTTCCAACATAAACTACAGCACCATGGTTTTCATCCTTGATGTTTGACGACTTTCAGAACAAGTTTCCTCTATTACTGTTACATAGTAATCCACAAACCTTTTCAGGTGATTCTGACTTCTCTCGCTTTTTCTTTTGACTTTCTGTTTTCTTTCCTTTATCCTTGCTGACTTTTTCCTGAAAAAAAAAAAATCAGTATAAAGTAATTTGCAATTTCCTAGTGTGCAATGTGGAGGCAAATGAAAGTTAAATGTTTGGCTATCAGAACAACTGCATTTAAAAAGAACAAAAACATAGTACAGGATTTACAAGTTACAGAAATTTAGATGTACATGTACAGTGTAAATTTGGAAGTGATCTTTTGCAATGTGTTCTTGACAAAAAAATAATAATTTAATTTTTTCACCACACAAACATGTACAGCCAAGAAAAAACTGCCCTGTTGTTAAAGTTCTTCTGTTGCCTTAGCAAAAACTTGTAAAATCAAAATAATGAAATTGCATTACTGATTAATTCCAACTTAGGTGACATTCATGACAGGATTTTCAATGGTTTTTACAACACTACATCAAAGCTAACCTTCTTATCAGAGACAGGCTGCTTTTTTTGCTTTGTGGGTTTCTCTTTCTGAAANTACCAACAGAAAATCAAAATAAACTTTTATTAGAAATTCTTATTCTTGAAGCCAGGAAAGTTTGCTGGGGACAACTATGGCACAAAAAAGGGAGCTGGGCAATGAAGTTATTTTCCTTTTAATTTAAGATTCATCATGTGGCCCAAATAACAAATTTAAGGCAGTTTTGTTTTGAAAACAATTTTGCTGCAGAGCATCTGAAGTTTCTAATATTGTCAGTGGTTACTCACATGACTGTACACATGAGTTCTATGATTGGGAAACAGCAATCGATTGGGATACAGCAATCTACATTTGGATAAAGAGAATGCCTAATTTGCTACAGAATAGATCTTTCTTGCAACCTAATGTGACCTCCTCAAACATTTCTGCCTAATTTCTTATTAGACACTGCAGTAAATTTCAAACATTACTTCAGAGGACCTGTTATAATCAGGGAAGTAAATCAAAACAAAACTGAGTTGCAGTGGGGTAGTGAGGCATAATTTAAAATAAGCACAAAATATGCCAAATAAAGCCACAATGTACTTGACACGTGGTACTGTAGGTTTTGACTGGCTGTGAAAATCTTATCTAATCTTTTATCATATATAGCAAACACAGTCTGCTAGACATAGTTAATGAAGTGCGATGGTTATGAAGCCCGAAAGACTTCTTTGTTATACATAATTTTTGTTAGCGTTTTTATACTTGACCATGCACTGCGTTCAATAGCAAAATTCTTCCTATCATTTTGAACTCACTGACCAATAGAAATATCACATTAATTTATTCATTCACAATTTGTGAACAAAAAACAAAGGATATCACACGGTCAGGGAGCTTCCAACATAAACTACAGCACCATGGTTTTCATCCTTGATGTTTGACGACTTTCAGAACAAGTTTCCTCTATTACTGTTACATAGTAATCCACAAACCTTTTCAGGTGATTCTGACTTCTCTCGCTTTTTCTTTTGACTTTCTGTTTTCTTTCCTTTATCCTTGCTGACTTTTTCCTGAAAAAAAAAAAATCAGTATAAAGTAATTTGCAATTTCCTAGTGTGCAATGTGGAGGCAAATGAAAGTTAAATGTTTGGCTATCAGAACAACTGCATTTAAAAAGAACAAAAACATAGTACAGGATTTACAAGTTACAGAAATTTAGATGTACATGTACAGTGTAAATTTGGAAGTGATCTTTTGCAATGTGTTCTTGACAAAAAAATAATAATTTAATTTTTTCACCACACAAACATGTACAGCCAAGAAAAAACTGCCCTGTTGTTAAAGTTCTTCTGTTGCCTTAGCAAAAACTTGTAAAATCAAAATAATGAAATTGCATTACTGATTAATTCCAACTTAGGTGACATTCATGACAGGATTTTCAATGGTTTTTACAACACTACATCAAAGCTAACCTTCTTATCAGAGACAGGCTGCTTTTTTTGCTTTGTGGGTTTCTCTTTCTGAAAAACACATGCACAGAAATCTTCATGAGGCTCTCACTAAATAAAAGGTTGGTTTTTTATCAAAGTGTACAAGCCCAATTAATTTTGCAATTCGTGGATTAATTAGTGCCTATCATAGTGTGACTAACATAATAAGCTCTAGCCTTCAATAACAATTGCTCATTCAAAGCTCCTTTCACAGCTCCTTTCCTGGGTACAGTTACATCCAGACTATGTTTGATCTCTGCACATTATAAAGCTCCATCTCTAGGTGTTTGAGAACAAATCCTCCACATAAAATTTGAACTTTACTGACATTCAGACATTTGTGCTTCTCTATACCTTGCAAAATAAGACCTGTTCTTGTTTGATTGAATAAATAACTTTACACCAGGACAAATGTCATGATCAACTTAGTCCTCCAAGATCAGACTCACTTTCACTCACTGAATCATTTATTCAATGCGGCTAAATTAATGAAATTTAGGTTAAGTTAAAGTCCAGACAGTGCTGGCCAGCTGTCGCTCTCATCAGTGATATGCAGGGGAACCCTAATTGCATTGCAGTGGCTCATGGGTCTTTATACAGCTATTCTCTTGAGATCAGGTCACTATGTTTGCGTGGCGTTACTGATCGTCGCTAGTTTTTTTGCAAAGTGCTCCCTACCCTTCCCTCCTCTATGGTAAGTATACATGGTAAGTATGTTAGTTTCCACTGGTTAGCAGTGTGACAGTGGCAACTGGGTGAATGCCACTCTCAGGGTTGTCAAGGTTACACATTTCATTCGGCTGCAGTCCGTGGCTCCACTGGCCACACAGGTACATGTTCCTACCCCAACGCTCGTCTCTGTGGAAAAGTTTAATCTCACTTGACATACTCACTAATCTGAACAGGTGCCTTTATTCCCTCACAGGCACTCTCACCCACTCACACACCAAGTCCCTCACTCATTCTTTCATACCTGATTTTGTTTCGATTGTTTTGATTTCTTTTCAGCTTTTTGTTCCTCCTCCTCAGATTCTTGTTCTTCCTCTGAATCATCTTTGTTTTCTTCTTCCTCGTCCTCANGTCAGGTCACTATGTTTGCATGGCATTACTGATCTTGCTAGTTTTTTTGCAAGTGCTCCCTACCCTTCCCTCCCCTATGGTAAGTATACATGGTAAGTATGTTAGTTTCTACTGGTTAGCAGTGTGACAGTGGCGACTGGGTGGATGCCACTCTCAGGGTTGTCAAGGTTACACATTTCATTCGGCTGCAGTCCGTGGCTCCACTGGCCACACAGGTACATGTTCCTCCCCCAACGCTCGTCTCTGTGGAAAAGTTTAATCTCACTTGACATACTCACTAATCTGAACAGGTGCCTTTATTCCCTCACAGGCACTCTCACCCACTCACACACTAAGTCCCTCACTCATTCTTTCATACCTGATTTTGTTTCGATTGTTTTGATTTCTTTTCAGCTTTTTGTTCCTCCTCCTCAGATTCTTGTTCTTCCTCTGAATCATCTTTGTTTTCTTCTTCCTCGTCCTCATCTTCTTCATCATCTTCATCTTCTTCATCTTCTTCATCCTCTTCTTGTCCCCTCATTCCCCACTTCACCTTTGGGTTCTCCACAATTTCCACCAATGCCTCCTTAAATCCCCTACGCGAACGGTTTGAGTTTTTTGAAAACTTCTCTTTGTTCTTCTCATAGGGAAATAAGTCTTTGGCTTGCATAACTGCTCTAAAATTGTTAAAAGTTATAAAATAAAGAAAATAAAAAAGTCATCAATATTTGCATTTATTACAATGTGAACTTTATTTATGACTAAGGTATCAAGGTCTACTAGAATGCTAGCAGAAAACATTATGTACCCCACAACATTTTACAACTTCACTGTTTCAAGAAGTGGCTGAGGAATCACACTTGTAAATGGAAAGAACTAGATGGGTCAAGGTCCTGAGGTCAATTTAATAAAATTTTACAAGTTACAAGTGCAACTATTGTTTTCAGACTCTAAGATCTGGTTCAAACGCCAAACTCTTCATGAACCAGACCTAATACATTGAATTAAGTATTTGAAAAGTTTGGCATCTGAATCAACGCCTGTTTCAAATTGAGACAGCGCAGCCATTCTTCCCACCTAACCCAGCCAGGAATTTTGACTTCGGAGTGACTTTGAAATGGCTTTGATTCAGACACCAAACTTTTCATGTGCTGAACCTAGTGTATAATTTATTTTAATGTATTTTTCAAGCAGTTTAAGTTTGACGAAAATGAGCATTATCCTCCTTTTGTATTAAGTTTGGCTGGAATTTAGAGCAGCATCTAAATCAGTTCAGCCAGTTAAATAATTTCACTCAGCCTTAACTTGAATGGGTTTGGCTCATGAAAAGATTGGCATATGAACTAGGCCTAAGACAATGGCTTCGCATATAAAACGTTTTATTAAATTGATCCCTACTCTGATCACGATCTGTCGCTGTTCTTTCAGAATTCCCATGTTCAACCCCTTGGCCATGCCATGCTGTAGTAATAACTCAACTGAAGTAGTATAAAGTAGCTTACTGGAGTGTACTTACACCATATTTTATCAGTATTTCCAATTATGATTGCAGATAAGCCTTAACATAATATTGTCTTAAAGAAACACTGTCTTGGATACTATTTATTTAATAAATAAATAAATCTAGGAATACATTGATTGCTTTTGCTGGTAGTACTGGGTACTGAAAAATTTTGTGTTTGAGGAAATTTGGGGAATGAACCATGTGTACAAAGATTTTGTGTCTAAGACTTTTCTACTACATCAACTAGTTCCTTCAATTAAAGCAATGCAAAGGAACCCTTGTTCCCTTCTTATTGTGAGCTGTGTGGAAATGCCGATCTTTTTAGCTGAAACTATCTATAACATACTTAATTCAACTATTTCTAAGTTAAACACATGCTTTATAAGAGCTTGAAAATACAAGACTTTGGTAAAAGGCATTTTTCAACTAAGGATACATGTACATCACTTTCCCAATGACTTAGAATTAATAATAACAGTATTATACAGTTCTACAGCGGTATGCAAAAAAACTCCATTTTCAAAGCATTTTGCTTTGTGACCCCTGTCTTGTGTAGCAAAGGATCAATGTTTTTCTTTCACCCATCAATGAAAGCTTTAAAATGTAAATCAATAACTACTCATGGGCTTTGGCTACTGAGCTGTTCAGAGCTTACCAGCAGCCTAAGACTTGCTTCAGTTCTTTTCCCAACTGAGATTTGCAAAGTAACATTCTCAACTTCTTACAAAGGCTAACTTTTCTTGCACCATGGCTATGTATAACGCACTTGGTTCACTTTAACGTTCTACTCCTTTTTTTGCATACAAGAATGCTATGCAAACAACTCAATGAAAGCAAGGTTATTTATTTATCCCTTCTTATAGACAGTCTTTAATAGGAAAGACAAACACTTGATTAACCACACTTCCACAGAGGCAAAACTAATTCCCAGATCTCTACTTCATTGCTACAAAGTTAAGCATCCCTTTCATTGCACAATCCTGGTCAATGTCTTGCCACAGTACCTCCTCCCAAATCACCTCATTCAATTTTGTAGAATAAAGGCAATTCAAAGACCTTACTCAATAAGGGAAAGTTCATTTAATATGACAAGGGGGGGGGGATGAAGATATTGAGGGGGGGCTCCAAAAATTTTTAGACACCCGAAGGGGGGGCTCTGAAAAAATTGTTGCGCTAGGAGGGGGGGCTCCGAAAATTTGTATACTTCAAAACCAACACATGACATCATCATACAGATCGGATGGTTTTCAACTCAACAATTTAATGACCTGTGCAACTCAGCTATATCACGTGGTTTACAGATATAACAAATGTAGTCTCAGTAATTATTACACTCTTGTTCATCCCAAAAATGCTTTAGAAAATTGTATCACAACTGTATCTCAAGTTTGTCATAGTATAAACCATTGAAGACAATAACGGTAAATATATTTAATACAGTCTAGCGATCTTTTTTCAGGGGAGCAAGGGAATTGAAGGAGGAGGGGGTGGGGGGGCTCTGAAATTTTTTCGACTACCAAGGAGGGGGCTCCTAAAAAATTGAACCGCTAGCGAGGGGGGCTGCTAAAATTTCAAGCTTCGAGTTTCAATATCTTCATCCCCCTCCCTTGTCATATTAAATGAACTTTCCCTAATGCACATTAATATTCGATCAAAATATTTCTCCATTTCTGATTGGCTAAAATCCCACACATAATTCATCATAACCAGCTATTGTCGACCAAATTTGGGAGAACTTTGCCATACTGAACCGATGACATCAAAAGTGCAGTAAAGTTGCAGATTTTGAACCGTTAACTGGGAAGACCTGGGGACGAGGTTGAGTTGTTTGATGGTGAGAACAAAAATGGCAGACATTTCACTTGTTTCACCAGCAATAAACAGGTGAACTATTGGCTAATAACATAGCATGAATGGCAAGACGACAACTCAAAGGGTGACATCTGCTATTTGGAGAATACTTGCCGAGCGGAACAACCCTTTAGCTCCTAAACTTGCAGATTAACGTGCACTATTGAAGATGAACTTTACAGCAATGGAGGTAAGCATATTTCAGCTTGCTTTTAAACTAGGAATTATTTTGAACGAATAATAAAACAATTGTTGAATTTTGCGTTCGTATGATCTGAAAAATTATGGAGATCGAGGAGGGTGTTATCCATAATTCTTCAAATGATACTCAGCCACATTCAACAATTGTTTATTATGTCAAATTATTTTTCTACAATACCTTTCCAATATCATTACATTACACCTTGATCAACAAAGAACAACATTGTCTCGGGGAAGAGGATCTTTTTTGTCTCTTTGCAAGCGGGAGGGGGCTGCTCTTGCTGATGTTTAAGTGGATGTGTTTTGCATACATAACGTCTGGGAAATGGCATACAAGTGTTTCTGTATAACAGGTAAACCCAAATTTCACAATATCAAAGTTTGCATGGATACCTTCGACTGCACACAGCTGTTAAAATGGTTGGCATGTCAAGCCACTCAACCATGCAAGCTTGTGTGATTTCTTTCCGACTAATATGACTCCTTAAAAGGGATCAAAACTCTAAGTAATGCTTGTGCTAGACGATAATCCTCCTGTAAGTCTTCTTATCTTGGTAAACATTGCATAAGCACACTTTTTTGACGTGCCAAATTGCCAGCCACATTTGTATCCGAGAAAACAGTTGCACTGCACTCTGTATAATTTGTGAGGACAGCTTTAACAAAAACAAGCACTTACGTTTCATGTGTTCCAAAGAAAAATATTGCAAACTTTTTGGGTGGAATCTTCTCATCTGGTGCAGGAAGATCAATCTGAATCAAGGAAGAATAATATTTAGCAAATCAATTAATGGTAGTTCACTTGAAGGGATGAAGCTGTAGCGTTCTTACCCGGGCGGGCCAATGAGGATATCCACGCATCTTTGCCCATATTAAATCGCCTGGAGAAAACGTCATTGTTTGTCTGTTAATTTGTGGACTATGAGCTTATATAAAAACGTTAAACATATCCAAGTTCGGAAGTTTTTGTAGGAAGTTAGTCTCCTCGTGAAATGCAGTGACACGGTCATGCAGCCAGGCCTTGAGGGACGTTCGTTTGAGTACAAGAGAACTGGATTCTAGAGACTATAAACACACTCGTTGTGTCGTCATGGAACAATAAATCGGAAAAATTTCAAAATGTAACTAGAAACAGGGGCTCGCAAACCCACGCAAAAGTCGGTGAGGCATTGGTGAGGGTTTAGCAGGGGGGTGGGGGTGGGGAGATGGAGCTGATTGGGTGAGTACTTCATTGGGCAAGGAAACCAAGAGGTTTGGCGGTAAAAAGCCGAACTGAATCTAGCCTGGGTGTTAAGCCTTCTTTTATGGGGGTTTAATAGCATGTAATAGGGCAGAGGAGATTTAAGATATCTCCCTTCTTTTTGCTTCTTTCTTCTCCTCCCTTTGACTTTTTCGCAATAAGTGAAATTCAACAATAACTAGGAGTTAATTGACTTGAGCAATAGAGGTCGGGGTAGTGAAATCCTAAAAATACTCCACCTTATCTGAAAAAAATGTGGCACTTATTTCAAGTTTCCTAAGGCAGGTTTCGTACTCTTTTTATCTCTTTAAATTCCATGACTTTCCATGACTTTCTCCATTGCTTTTTCAAGTTTTCAGTGACTTTAGGTATAGCTGTCACTTTCAAATAACTATCCTTGTTTTAGGGTATTTTTTGACCTGATTCATAGTACAACAGATTACACTTTGGTGTCCATCAAAATGTGCCACTTGAACTGTTTAATTACCTCTCTCTATCTTACTTTGTCGGGCCTTGTTTTGACGTCTGTAGTAACTGATCTAACAATCACAACTTCAATTTTCTATGCCCTTCCATGACCAACAATTAATTTCCATGACTTTCAAGGCCTGGAAAATGAAATTCTTAAATTTGCTAACTTTCCATGTTATCCATGACCTCGGTACGAACCCTGTAGAAAGGCAAGTGAATTCGACAAAAAAAGTAACCTATTTTTCGTTTTGCGCACAAACTACAAATCAAGAAAGTGATTTTCATGGAGTTTTGCAGTTTCTAGATCCAGGATTTTAGGATTGTAGAATTGATGGAAGCGATCACCGATTGTCACACTAAAGCCGAGTCCTTAACTTGCTCTCAACCTTGAGGACGAGGTTGGTAATGGGTTCATTGCAGGGATTCAGACCCCCAGGGACCCTTCCTCTTGATCCGCCAGTTAGCTTAGCAACGACGACAGCGACGGCAACTAACACTTAAAAAAAAAAACTAGTGGGTTTAGTAAGTAAAACAACAGCTCTACAAGTACATCACACTGTTTGGTACATTTCGTTACCGTCAAGGTATGACTACGACGTGAAATTTCCATGGGACGTTCGACGTTTTCTGGAAGACGCAACTTGACACGATGACTAACTAATTTTACTTCTTCTTTCCAAACTTGGGTGCTCCCCAGACATGACTGCTGAGAAGACATACATTTAAGATTTTACATCAGGGAAGTGTAAAATCTTGCAAGGAGCACTTGGACAAAAATCACCAAAGAGAAGCCGGATCGTGATGTAGATCTATATCAGTAATGTAGAATATAGTGACTGCCGAAAGTAAATACAAGGCATTATATCGGACGACTATGGTATTTTATTTGCCCAATATTTCGTTCCGCAAAACTAACCCCCGTTTCTAAGCCCCTGTAAAATTAACAGTAATGTTGGGCAAATAAAATATCCGAAGTAACATGTTAAAGTGAACTGGAATAAACGCAAATTCATTGTAAGATTAATAGTTAAGTTGTCGCTACCAAGCTCTCTACAGACTGGCAGTGGAATGGCTATGACGTCATTTCAATTTGCGCTTACTTATTAGACTTCGGTGCAAAAAGGATAAGTCGGTGCGCTCTATATTATTAATGTCTCTTGGCAAAAGCGCCTCTTCCAAACATTTCTTACGCAACGACTAAGTAGATATAAATAGAAGAGTCAATAGTTTGCACCACTCTACCGACTGAACACTTTAATTTCATTGTCTTTTTTTCCTTTGTACGAAATGGAATAAACCATCGTTAATGGAGAGATGGTATAAATAGTTTAACTTAATACCTAATTACAAATTAAAAATATTACAGATTATCTATATGCTTTTTCTAATAAAGTATTAAGGTAATGAGAGTTAGTTAATACTGCGAAGCGCGTTCACGGTTATACGTAGTTGACCCACCACTAGCAAACCATGCTGAAATGCAACTGAAAGATCCTATTCTCCCTGGTATTCGGCGGACGGGTGGAAGAGATTGCCCGCCGAATACCAGGGAAAAGAGGCCTCTGATAGCAGGGAAGATCCTATTACAGTCCACATATATTTGGCCTAAAAGAGTCTCAAATATCACTTGGTCTGAAGAGCATCTTCAAAAATCTTTAAACAAGTTTTCGTCTAACTGACTTTCTTTTACCTCAGTTAACGAGCAGCCTATATTTTACGGCAGAATAATAATAAATAATTCCAAAATATAAAAAAGCTAAAATTTCTCTCCAGATGTCTGCCCCCCTCCCCCAGCGCTACAATGATGATTCTCAAATATTCAAACAGCTGATATCTTGATATCCAGGATACCAGGCCCCACTTGTTTAATATTGTTCACTGTATAACTCACTAAACAGCAGTATTAGGAAAACTAATAATTGCATTTCCAGTGAATAGTGATTTATCCAGTGGAAAACATTATAACTTTTAAACAACTGGGGGCCAGAAGGTTGTCTTTACTTTCGTTGTTGCATCCACAAAACATACAACCAGAAAGCAGTACATGAAACCACACAGAAGTGTGTATTTCATGACTGAAACAAAAAATTGATAAAACACCATTTTTTTAAATATGAAAGACGCAACTGTAATTAACATACTGTTTCTATTGTATGAACTTTTTTTAAGATGGTAGTATTAAGTGCATTCCATTTTTTACTCTTTACAAAGATAACGCCATGATCAAGAGGTCAAGAGTACTCCTGGGGGATTTGGCTTTATTTCAAAACAACTAAAAACAGGGCTTAGCCAAAACTGACCACTATTGCAGACAGATGCAGGGTTCGTACTCTCCCGAGTTCTTCAAATTCCATGACTTTTCCCATGACCTTACGTTAAGCTGTCACTTTCGAAAATTTCAAAACTTTACTTGTTTTAGCATATTTTTTTACGTTAATGAAACAGTTCTACAGAAACAAACTCTGGTATCCACCAAAGTGCTTGCCGTTCGTGCTGTTTAATTACCCCTCTTTATCTTACATTATCCTTGCTTTGTCATCTGCAGTAACTAATTTACCGAACAAAACTTTAATTTTCCATGACTTTCAAGGACCGAAAATGAAATTCCATGACTTTCCAGGCCTTGAAAACGAAATTCTTAAATTCCATGACTTTCCAGGTAGCCTAAGAAAAGAGGCGATAATTGCCCTGCTGCCAGTGGTTTATTCACAGGAAAACAAAGGTGGTGACGTGAAATGTTGGTTGTTTTCTCCGGGCTACAGAACAGGGACTTACTATGATTTTTTGCAAGAAAATTTCAGCTGATTAAGTTTCGCCTCTAATGGAAGGAGTACTGAGTTTCTACTTAGTTGTTGGAAATATGTTTTTTGTTACTTTCAATTATCTTGATATCCATCATTTGACACTAAATTTTTGACAATCCAATCCTGTCCGATAAATAACGCATAATACTTATCATGTGTTTTTAATTCCACTCATTTCACAATACCTCTCCAACAATTTGTGATTCTGGAGCCCCAAGTACCACTTTAGCTCAAACAATAACTCTTGTTTAATTTATTGAAATAACTTACTCTATCGTTTCACTAAACAAAAGTGATAATTTGACTCTCCATGGATACACAGACACTGAGTAATAAACATTCCTAGCATCAGTAACATATTTATAAGTAAAATGTTACAAAAAAGTCATGTTAGACAGGGCTGTCAATAAGCACTGGGAGATTTGCCCCAGCTACAATAAGTATGAGCCTCTGCTACTTTACAGTCAAAGCATGTTAAGCGTTTCTGTCGCTAGTGGACTAATAAATTAATGAATGGAAAAATGATCTGGTTTGTCTATTCAACAATCCATTCATAAAATGAATAAAGGTCAAATTGGACCTTGATTCAATAATTAAACGTTGATTTGGTTTATGAACAAAATCTACCTGTTCTTTATTCTTGTCTGTTGCGTTCAATCGTATTTGCTTTTTTGCTTTTCCTACCGTTTATGATTGCATTTTTCATTGCCTTTAATCTAACAGCTAGAATAGACAGACTGCAAACGCAAAGATACTGACAAAGGCCGAGGATCGAAATCCACCAATCACCGCACATACACTGACCTCAGTTTGATCATCATGTTTTCTAAGAGGTCAGGTCTGTTGCACTGATTACTGGCAGCAAAATGGCGTACACCTCACATTTTGTTTGGGATTGAACTTCATTTTTCACCTGCACTCTACTCTTAGAAAAAAAGAAGAAAAAACAAAATTCTGAGGTCAACTTGTGGAAAGTGCAGTTTTTCAAAAAACAGTAATCGAATCAACATTTAACTATTAAATTGAGGCTGAATATGAATGTTGGATTATTCATTTTATGAATGGATTATTGAATCAACCAACAAAATCATTTTTTTACCATTAATGAATTCCTTAGTTCGTTAGTGAAAGGAACGCTTGACTTGCTTGGGCTGTAATAGGAAACAAGAGGAAAAACGAACAAAAAGAACTTCCCAACTGTTCAATTCCATGCCAACTAATCACATAAATCAAGCAATTTGACATCTTAGTGACTACCATGTGAGCAGAGGTTTCTTTCTGGCTTGGCTTTTAGCATTTGTAAAGTCATTCGCATGGCTTGTCAGTCATGTAGATGGTTTGCTCATGGATAATAGAAAGACTTTTCTATTATGTATGGTTTGTTGATGTCCCGAGAGAAACAAAAACAAACCTGTTACTTGATTGAAAAGCCACGTGAACGAATTTGTAAATATTAAAAAGACATGCCAGAAAGAAAGCTCTGCTTGCAGGTTACTCAGTAACAGCCCTGGTTATACATTGTCATTACAATATTATTATTTCATGATCAGGAAAACAGACATGTCCTATGAACCCAATGCATGCACCAGGCAGTAGTATTCTCTCCCTGGCATATTTTTTATTTATTTTCATTTATCACTTGACAAGCCAAACGCAAAACTTAAAAGCTACAGCCAGCGAGGGGAATAACTGCCTGGAAATTGTCATTTTGGCCCATGCGCATGGTTTGTAACTAAAAAGGATTTTATCCTGGAGGTATCATCAGTGCCTTCAACATGAACAACCCCCCTGTGATTCATCATTTGCTTCATCTACTTCACACAACCTTGGGCCTCTGTTTGGATTGTTGTTAAACACATTATTGGGCAGTGTTGCTTTATCAACACAGTTTTCCATTCTTTTCATGACCTGCAAGAGAAATAGAGTATTGCAAACTTAATATATACCATATTGTAACAACACTTTACGAACAACTGCAAGCAAGCAACTGCGTATATGAGTCACGAGGTGCCCCTGCTAAAGGCATCGGGCCACCCCTACTATAGCTGGGGAAACAGCTGACCGGCATTGCTTCGAGGTTAACTTTGCCTAAATTACATTTAGCCACATATAATAATATTATGGAGGTTCACATAAATATATCACTAAAGAGCACCACTTCCAAGATTGAAGTATCAATTCATTAATGCAATGCATGATGTTAGGGAGCTTCTGCAACATGTCTGATGGCTGAAGGATTAGAGGATGGCAAATTAATGTTTGTGCGTGACAAAAACCTGACAGGGCTATTATTTTATTGCAAGTTTCATCTTGATCATCATGTAACATTACTGTGTTCATGTCTTTTACAAAACGATCTGTTTAAAGGAATGTGAAGGATGGCAAAAATTTTTTCAAACATAATTATTGTCAAACTTGTCACACAATATTTGCTGTCTTCTTTACTCCACTGTCCTCTTGTGTAAGATCACTAATAATTACCACAAATCCTGAATTTATCTTGGACAACATGTAAAGATTACTTCTAAAAAGGACAGCTTGCAAAGAAAGTGGTGTCCAATAGCCCGGGGCTAGTGGACTTTGCCATCAGGCTAGTGATTTCTATTCTTAACTTGCCCGATGGACAAATGAAGTTTTCTGAGGGAATTCAAATTACAGAAGAACTGTAACCAATGCTCATCAAAAATTTTTTTCGGGCTAGTTGAAATGACTTTTGGGCTAGTACGTGCTAGCTACAGCTTGCTGAATTGCAAGCTGTAAAACTGACTTTCTTTGAAACATGAAGTATTTGATCTTCTGAAAGATGTAAGATTTGGAAGGACCAGAATGCATACCATAATATTATTGTCAAGCAGTTGTAACTGAAACTTCCAACTAAAATGTGGCTGACTGAAATTTAGGCGAGGTTCAAACATGAGACTGACAATGTATATGTATAGGTAATAGCATGATTTGTGGTCATATTTGGCATTAACCACTGGGCATGTGTCGCTTGGTGGAGGTGGGTGCCCCGGATGTCCAGGGGCTTCCACCTTTGGCACAGCCAGCCCCTAAACAGAGTTACCGCCCCACGGCTGGCAAACCCGCGCCCTCCAGCCATGAGCCCCCATGCCAATGGAACCGGGCACCTGTCACACTGATTTAACAGAGGAAGACTAAAGCGGGAGGGATGGGGGTAAAAGAATGATCCAAAGGATAAATGAAGAGAATGGCCACCAGGAAAACACTGTACTAAGCACAAGGAGGTGATGCAAGCAAGGCTGACCACGCTTCTTGTTGTTAACTGCGTTAAATAAATATAATTCGAAATTGTTATACGTAATTTCACGAGCGGTCAGGCGAGTGAAGTTTGAGACAATTTTGAAATGTCATGAGTGGTATTTACACCAAATATCACGTAAAAATCATGCTATAATTTGTTTATACTACTACCCGTGAAAGGTTTGTAATTTTCACATGTAGATATTTCAAATTAAGCTGAAATACCACTGCTCTAAGCCAATCAATTTGCAGAAATTGAACTGAGTGGAGTGCAATTTGGTCTGAAATCATACGGGTGATTTCAAAATCAGATGAGCGCGCAGCATGAGTTCGATTTGAAATGACAAGTACGATTTTAGACCACAATTTATTGCACTCCGCTCAATTCAATTACCACTTTATTACAGCCATTTTGAAATCACAAAATTCAGTCAGTACAAATATTTTATTGATCAAGTAGCCAGTTTGTTGAAAAGCGGAAACAAAAAGGCTTTCATCTCATTTTGTATCCGAATCAGAAATGATGCGATATAGTTATAGAGCAAAATGGTGCGATTTAAGAGGCAGTCTCCCTAAAAGCGGTCCACTCGATTTCGCGACAAAAAATACTTTTCCTTTATTTTTTGTCGGTGAAGAGGCTTTAGTAGGTATATACTAAAATCGTATTTTTGTTTTCAAATTCTTATTCTTAGCTCTGCTACAAACCCAAAACGAATTGGGTCCGTCTCGGCTTCTCAGAGAATGTTTCAAAGACTGAAATTGATGGATTTTCAAAAGCGCGTTACAAACAAACGAATACCCGCACAAAAAATCTGTTCGATTCAGTTTTTTCAGTTAACCTTCAATAGTTCACAGGCTAAATAAAAATATCTTTGATCAAAACGTGTTCAAGTTACAGTGGTTCAAAGAAT
>CALNXI010000188.1:53749-84193 GCA_942486025.1 Porites evermanni | reverse complement strand
CAGATTTTTTGTGTGAGCATTCGTTTGTTTGCAACGCGCTTTTGAAAATCCATCAATTTCAGTCTTTGAAACACTCTCTGAGAAGCCGAGACGGACCCAATTCGTTTTGGGTTTGTAGCAGAGCTAAGAATAAGAATTTGAAAACAAAAATACGATTTTAGTATATACCTACTAAAGCCTCTTCACCGACAAAAAATAAAGGAAAAGTATTTTTTGTCGCGAAATCGAGTGGACCGCTTTTAGGGAGACTGCCTCTTAAAACAGAAATGATCCAATTTCGAACATAAATGACGTGATTTAGAACAGATGTGATTTAGTGGAAAAAATAGTGATTTGTGAATAAATCACATTGTTGAGAGCCAATCAGATTGAAGGGATCACCAATGACTTCAAAGTGGATATAATAAAGCGTCACATTTGGGCATTTGCAGTTATTTTACAGTGCTTTGTTTAGAACTATCATTTCTCTCCGGTTGCCTTTGCGTGGAGTTGTTTTAAGCTGTTTTTGATCCCAGCCCTCCTCTCCCTCTGGATGTTTTTTGGGAAGTATGTGTGATATTCTCCACAAAGGTTCTTAGTGTGATGGTGCCTGGTGGTTGCCACTCACACAGTTGTCATGGTTTCCTTTTACACTCCCTTGCAGCTCCATCAGTTTGTCTGGGTATCTGTCTCACACACATCTTTTGGTGATGGGTTTAATGACAACAACAAACAATGTAAACATTGACTCAAGGTTTGCCTTGTCAAACCTTGGCAATAGCTTTGTCGAGTTAAAAATTATATTGTTGATACTTACACCCTCCAGAACAACATAGACAGTCATGTGCTCAATAAGCTTATACAACAAATACTACTGGAAATCCCTTCTTTGCAGTATTTGGCTAAAATATTATTTTTTGTAAATGAATGAGTTCTTACCTGGTCAAGAAGAGCTTCTACAGACTCACTAACATTTTGTCCACTCAATGCACTAGTCTCAAAATACTTCAGACCCAAGGTCTCTGCTAGTCTTCTAGCTTCATTCTCATCTACTTGTTTCTGATCTTCTAGGTCTGCTTTATTACCAATTAGAACTACATATTGGAAAGAAAATATACTACTAAGCTTGGGTGGACTCTACAAGCAGTATTTTTCCTCAAAGTTAGTGCAGTGAGTAAAGGCTCCTACGTCATTCACAGGAAATTCTAAACTGAGATTTATATCTTTAAAACTGAAAGTTTAATGTTTAGTGTTAAAGAGTAAATTTAGAACTTAGTTTTAAAGTGTAAAAGAGTACTTAGCTTATATAGTGTTAATTTCCGGCTTTTTTATCTGTTTTATAGTATTCAATTAGTTTCTTCTAATGATGTAATTTAGTTTTAAAGGTGTCCCCAGTTAGTGCCAACAGGCACTAGAACGATTAGACACTTTAATAAAGGTTATGTATGTATGTTTCATTCTAAAAATCAAATCTAAAGCCATAAAATGCAAGAAGAAACTTATTTTGTAATGCCACATTTCTATGACGAAAATTGATGACTAAAACTCAAAGTTGATCATGTTGTTGTTTGATCCTTAATCCCCAATTCACTATGTCAGTTTGGAGGTGATCACCGGTGAAAAAACCACCTGTCAGGTATGTAAGTGAGAGCAAAATTGGAGAGATGTTGCCGGTGAAAGAAGACAGGGGTTGGTGGCCATTGTGGAGAGGTTTAACTGAGTGTATTATATACTTATATGTCACTGCTCGTGACATGTTGATCACATCATTTCTCATTTCTTCACCGAGCTTAAAATTTACCATCTTTCTTTACTTATCACAAACATGGTAATTTCGATTGATGATCCTATCAGTGCACAGGATGCATGTCA
This sequence comes from Porites evermanni, assembly GCA_942486025.1. Classification (NCBI taxonomy): domain Eukaryota; kingdom Metazoa; phylum Cnidaria; class Anthozoa; order Scleractinia; family Poritidae; genus Porites; species Porites evermanni. The sequence continues at coordinate 82,342 of CALNXI010000188.1, read as the reverse complement.
TACATGAACCTTGAATATGGCCAAGTCGCCACGAGTGCTTTGTAGCTCAGTGGTTAGAGCATCCGACCAGTGTACGGAAGGTCATACATAGGTTCGATTCCTGTCAGGGAATCAGATTTTTTCTTTGTCCCGTGCTTGTGACATGTTGATCACATCATTTTTCAAAAAAAACCGTAAATCCTCCATTAAGTCCTCTGGGGGCATATTCATTTCTAACCCATTTGAGGGGGGACTTAATAGAGGTGGGAGGCTTATTTAATTTAGAAAAGACAATGGTATCAGTTCTCCATAAAGAACTAGAATAAAAAGTGGAAAAGCTCAAGTACAAGAAGTTGGAGGTCATGCAGCTGAAGAACAAAAACAAATCCGAACTTCCGGTTGGCAAATAAACCATCCCAGATCAGTCCACACAAAGTTTTACTGTCATGATTGATTAATACAGTCTACCATTTATTAGTGAAGAATATTTAGGGGAGGGGAGGGGGGGTGCTTAATAGAGAGGGGGTTTATTAACTTTTTTCCCCTGAAAAAGGGGGGGCTTATTTGAGAGGGGGGTAAAAACAACTTGTATAATCCACCATGCCAAAGGCTGGTTAACTTGTTATCAAGGGTAACAAAGTAATATTTTTATATAATTATTCTAAGGAACTGTGTATCATATGCAAAGGTTATTGACTTAAAATAAAATCTATTACATAATACCTATATCAGGATTTTCACAATAAGCATGCGTCTGTAGCTGATTTAACCAGTTCCTAATATTGAGGAAAGATTGCTCATGTGTAAGATCAAAGACAAGAAGGAATCCCATGGCATCCCGAAAGAATGCTGTGGTTAAGCTCCTAAATCTGCAACAGTTAAAGCAAACAACAAATAAAATTGGTCACTGCAGTTCAGGGTTCTTGGTAGTAGGTGCATATTAGGATAGAAGTAGGTGGCTGTGACTTTCAGGGGCCTCTGGCCTCGTCCTCTAGGGCAGTCTGGAGGCATGACCCTCCTGAAAATTTTGGTGATTTCCAGCATTCTACAGCCCAAAATTAACTGCCAAAGATCCCAAAATTATGAGCTAAGACAGAGGCATCCAAAAATACTGCAAAACTCCAATATAAATGTCACAACGTGAAAGAGACTGGGAAAAATGTTGTTTATCTTGGGGATGTATTCCATGCACCTGCTAATAACTGAGGAGAAGAATGTCAAGAATGTGGTGTTTTTAAATTACGGTTAAGTTATGGATTAGACCTGTTTTCCTACCTTTCCTGGCCTGCAGTATCCCAAAGTTGAAGATGAACTCTCTGTCCTCTTGTTGAACGGCTGCCATCTGCTGTCAGAGGATGGTGTATCTGCGCAAAGTGAAGGAGAATTGAAATAAATAAAGATAAGCATGAGGAAGTTCTAGCTATATCATATATAGCCTGTCCATTTAAAATGTAGTGACCAACTAAACAAGATAAAACGTTTTGCATATACACCTGATTGAAAAAACCTTGTCGCTTGAAAAGTAAAAACCATGAACCATGAGACCTACTGGATTTAAGGGTAAAAGTTAATAGCATTACAAATTCAAAGGGTTCTTTCATTGAGTTTCTCACATTGCTGCAATTTCCACCCAGGCTCAAAAGGTTTCAGTTTTTTTGAGGGTGATAAGCCAACAACTTAACCTGAAGTTAATCAGGATAATGTATGCTTTTCCAGAAAAAACTTTCAATTTTCTTTGCTAATAAATGCATACCCATGAAGCCTTGAAGCAGCATTGGTCATGCTTTATATACATGTATTCCTTTCAAGCAGCAACATTTTTTGAATCAGGTATATCTCTTAACAAGATGGATCAATAATCTTGACACAACAGGTAACCACAACAACACTCATGTGACTTAGAACTTTTCTCTTCTTTTTTTACCTCGAAATTTTATCTTACCCCCTGAAAAAAGAAGCATGAATTTGTAAGGGAATAATGTAACTACATTTCTTCTTAGAAGGCAGTGCACCGAGCACCTCTAATATAACTCCATCCTAAGCCACTTAAACCATAACTGCTTCTAACGCTGTTTATTTATTTATTATCACTATTATCATTTTAACTTGTTTCTTTTTAATATCAGAGACGGATGATTCTCTTTTGTAATGACTTAATTTAAAACTCTGGACCGCCTGCAAGAGTTATTGATCGCATCTGAGCCACAAGGCATGCATTTGTTAATCGTTATTGACACAGTGATTATATTTTTTTATTATCATTCAAAATATTTCCCCGATTCTGATTGGCTAAAATCACACATTTAATTCACCATAACCAATTACTGATGAACAAATTTGGAAGAATTTTGTGTTTAACGAGGAAATGACGTCAAAAATGCAGCATTCGTGCAGGTTAAGGTACTGTTAACCGAGAAGACCTGGGCACGAGGTTGAGTTGCTTGATTCTGGAAACAAAAATGGCGGACATTTCACTCATTTCAAGAGTAAGAACTAGGTGAAAAAATAGCTAAAAACATGGCAAGAACAGCAAGAAGACAACTCGAAGGGTGACATCTGCTATTTGGAGAATATTTGCGGAGCTGAACAACCTAAACGTGCACTATCGAAGATGAACTTAACATCAATGGATCGATGGATGTAAGCATGTTTTAGCTATATTTTTAAACTAGGAATTATTTTGAATGAATAATAAAACAATTATTGAATTCGGTTTTCATATCATATGAAGAATTATGGAGATCTCGGAGGGTGTTATCCGCCTCGGCCGAGAACACCCTCCTCGATCTCCATAATTCTTCATAAGATACTCAGCCTCATTCATTAATCGTTAAATAATTATATAATTCTTAATGTTATATAGTGCTTAATTCTTACTTCAAATATTTCTGTAAATTATGTACATATTTTTAAAGTTGAATAAAATTATTGTATTACTATTATTATTATTATTATTATCATTATCACCATACTTTGATAAGTAAGGTTTTGTACAACTGGTACATTGAGTAACTAATCATTGGCTATAAATTGTGCACAAACCCTCCAGCAAATTACAATGGGGAAATATTGACTGTTATGAAATATTCAATAAATGATAATAAATTTACATGCTCAATTTTTTAGGTATAAACTTGTAAACACCTGCTTTAGAAACTGGCCATGAATCCCTCCCAAATAAAAACTATATGGTTACTATGATAGCCAATTAAAGAATGAGGGTGTTATATCCTTAGGATCCTTTAGTTTTGAAACAAATTAAAGCAAAGCCGATCACCATTCAAAAAAGCTCTCCTATCAGCCAGGTGAATTTCTGCCCTAGGTTTATGCTGACAAAGAGCGTCAAAAAAACGTAGTTGTCTGATACCTCTCTCAGTGTGATAGCAAAAACTTATTGCACAACAGAGAAATAAAAATTAGTGGGGACATTTTGGTTTCCGCGTTTTTGTGTTTCAATTTCGGAGTACCGAGACTGATTCGTGAGCGATTTATTAAAGAATCCAATTTAAATTTTGTAAGTAACGCAATGGTGAAGCTATGCAAAGGAAAACCCTCACCATTTTGTCTTCAATATCGGTATATTGCAAAAATGTCATCACAGGGTATAGAAACACATTTACGAAGGATTGTGGATTGATTAAAAAGTGATCACAGCAACACATAAGCCTTGTTTTGTGGCCTACAGTACTGTCATCAATAAAGGACATCTGAATATATTTTCGTACAGAAAACAAAAGTATTTTGTGGGAGTTTTTACAGTAAAGAGCAGGGAAAGAGCAAATAGTAACGGAAGCTGTCACAAGCGATAATTTAAGAGACAATTTTCTCGTATTACCACGTTCGCTTCTTGTAAGAACAGCTGTTAATTGAAAGCAAGAGTTTAAAGGACGCGAAATATCAGATAAATGGTAACAAAACCTGGAAGTTTCGAATTATCTTAGACTATGAAAGCTTAATTATACACACCACAAATCTTACCGTAATAGAAGGAGCCGAAAGCAACAATCGCTTTGACATTCGACAAGAATGTGCACGTTATAATAAAGTAATGCACTGTCAAAATATTCAGTTTAAATTTAACGCTGATATAATGTGCAACAAGAGTTGTTTTTATGCTCTGTAGCTCCCAAGGGCATAAATATAAGATTAACTGTATAAAAATCGAGAAAACATCTTGTTAAATATCATTTGAATTATATTTATAGGGAACACTAAGCATTTTACTTCAATGAAACACAAATACCCACCCTTAAACTAAAAATATTAATAGTTAATAAAATTCTACTCCACTGATGTCAAAGAGCTGGATGAATTTCTTTGTCACATCCCGATCAGTCGAACAAAAGATCGCTTACCACTCGCTTTTCCCGAAAATCAATTCCAACCGTAGAAATAAATTTCGGATTAAATGTCCCATCTGTATATTGATATAGAAGACTAGTTTTACCGACGCCGGAGTCGCCGAGAGCTAAAAACTTTAAAAGAAAGTCATAATCGGCGTCCGCCATGTTTGGTCTGGGAGTTTTCCTTCAAACTTGCGGTCCAAACTGATGTTTATCTAACGGCTCACCTGATTGGTGCGCCCGAAACTGTTGTAGTTTGTGATTGGTTACTTTACCCTTCTCATTGTACGTGTGGAAATTTGGCGGCAATTAGCAAATTGATATGGGTGGGGTAGGGTGAGGAAATTTCAGCTGGCACTATCTCGAGGAAAACGAGTTAGTTTTCAGCTGGAAAATTCTCGGCCGCAGTCGAACGACGTAAAAGTAGAAGAAAGTTATTACTTCATCTTTACCGCGTGACTTTATCTTTACAATAGTTTATGGCCTGTTCGCACCATTCACCTGAACGCTTGGGATCGGTTACACCTGATTAAAGAGGGGTGCGCTGCCCTAGCAACCAGATTAAAAAAGACCTTCATTTGATCTAAAATAAAACATACACCTAAAACAACGTATTTACAAGAGTATTAAGCCACATAAAAAAGGAAAAAAAGAAGCCACCCAAACAGTATTTGAAGAAAAACTTGCCAAAAAAATCTAATAATTAGATAAAACTGATACGTGCATACGGTATAGAGGGTCTCAATGGGGTTAACCGATAGGCTTAAAACGGCCAAAAATTTAGTCGATAGCCGTAAAAATTGAAAAATTTTAACCGTTAGCCGTAAATAGGGTAAACAAGAGTTAACCGTAAAAGGAATTGTTCCCTAGATTTGCTATATTTTAAAGGAAGGTACTAAATTCACTTATGACACGTATAGTTGCGTTTTTTATTTTCCGACTAGTGTGACTCCGTACGCACGTTAGGCGAAGCGCCTTTTAGGTGTTTAATGACCAAGACCTAGGCTCCACTTCCGCCGCTCTCTCGGGGAACTAATTTTTTTTCCACAGCGAAGGTGTGGCTTCTTGCTGGGAATTCATATTTGCGATTTTCAGGAGGTAGTGCCCTCGAAACATTAGTCAAACAACACCGTACGCAGAGATGTCACTGTTTGTAAAACACTTTGCCGATAAACAACATTTCCCTGTTTTTCTCTGACACTGCGGTAGACATTGCCATGCCTACAATGTCCCTGTATCGCGTCTTCCCACGTCATCTCGATCAAGGCAAACTCGCTCGGACCACGTGACCCGAAACTAGCCTGTGTACAGTCGCCCCCTTCCCGACAGACACCTCTTCTCCGATTTTTTCTGAGGGGAGTGGGCGGCCGTACACAGGCTATCTGGAACGGATAATCCATCTTCAAACTGTCCGTCGAAATTGACGGATAAAGTCAGGTGGCTTGTCCATTCAAAACTCAAACTATTCCATTTTCAAATTAAGACGTATTCCTATCCGACGCGAATCATCAAACGGATAACCCGTCTCACACGAATAATCCGTCTCTAGTGTGAAAACGGCCATTTCTGTTGTAATGAATGTCGCGCCCCGACCTTCAGTTGGGCGTTCGCGTGTCTGCTTTGCTTTTTCACAAAGATTATTTTTAAATTGACTATTGACATTTCTATGTGTAAAATAATATTACAAGTGGAATACTTTATAAAATTATAATCTATCAAATGTTAAAATTTTTCAAAAGAATAGCTTATTTCATCCCGAGATGATCATAAGACCTTTATTTTGCTTTAAAGATACAAAAAATACAGGTTAATTAATATTTAACTTTTTGAAACAAAAGAAGTTAATCTTTAACCTTTTTGTTAACCGTAACTGAAAAAAATTAACCGATAGCAGTAAAAGAGCCAAAATTTTAGCCGATAACCGTAAAAGCCACCACCCCATTGGGACCCTCGGTATACAATAAAGAAAGAATATCGTCTACCTTTTTCGAAGTGTTTTCGCATTAAAAATGCTCTTTTAACCAAGCAAGGCTCATTGTTCCTAGGCACAAGCCCTAGGTTTCAATTCCCAGCATGGAAAACAATTTTTCGGTTCCGTCCCAGCGGTCATGGAAAACCATCAGTAACATTTTTTGGACTCCGTGAAAATTCATGGGAACCCGTGCATCTCCTAAATGTTTTTAAATTTCAAAGTCATAGGTTTTTTTCTTGGCACTGGACAGATGACTGGAAGCCATAAGCCAGTAACGTATGATGCTTTTTTGGAATAATTCAAGATCGATGGAACTGATAGATGCTAAACATTTTAGTTTCATATATGAGTAGTAACTACGTAAAGAATTTCCCTACTAGTTAAGTATATCTTTGTGGAAAAATAATGTATTTCTGTAAATGGATCCCTAAGGCTGAAAATAGCACTGAAAATATTTTTTGGTTTCGTTATTTTAAGACCACGGTAACAACACGGCCTGAAGGCAGCAAACAGTTAGAACTCGGAACTGGTACAATGTACAATGTCTTTTCTGCGGAAGATGAGCCTGGTTTTGTAAGCCATATATTAGGGCTTCTTCACATGAGCCCGGTTTCCGAGCCTTACCTGAGTTGCTTTGTAAAATTTTTGATGATATCTTTATATGAGAGGGTGGGTTGGCTCGGTTCCCGAGATCTCGGTTTTTCCAACCGAGGTCTTCAGTAAGCAGGCTGGAAATTTCGCCATATGAACACTTCAGCCCGGTTACCGGATGAAAGCGGGATAAACTCTGGCGGCCCGGATGGCATCGTCTTGCATTGCCTGCTGTATTTTTCACATCATAAGCATCCAACTCTAAGAGTTGCCAAAGCTATGATGGGCGCAAAAGTTATAATTTGTGTGTTTCGGCCAGTTGTGTGCTTTCTTTCTCGAGTTCGTCCCCCGAATCGTCGACCTTTTCTTCATCTCGGAAACCAGGCTGACATTTCTCATATGAATCCAAGGCGAGATTGGTCCCGGTAACCGGCCAGCCCGGTTAACCAGCGGTTCATGTGAACAGGCCCTTAGAGAAACCTAGGAAATCCAGTGAAGGTTTTATTTATCGCTTGCATGCTAATTGCTTTGGTAACTACTTAACTACCCTCATCTATAAAACATTCAACAGAGTCGGTCCCGCCTATTTTGGAGCCTCAATGAAACATTGCCTTGCTTGTCGCGTTTTCTCACCGTTTTAAAGCAGGTACCTGCCAAAGAGTCCAAAATTTGCTCTTTAATTCATGATGGGTATCCTTTCGCTCAAAAATGAACACAACCACCGATATCGCAAAGTCAATGATTGTTTTTCAAGAAAATAAATTAGTTGTGTGAGAGAGGTACTTAGTGACTTCCATCATGAAGCGACGTTCTCAAAAAGAAAACGGCACACTTACATCTTCGCAACATAGTTGAGATAGTGATGGAAACAACCACCATTGTGTCTATTAAATAAACAGGTTTAACACTTCTTACAAATAGAATGCGCTATTCGTCGTTGCGAATATAAACGACAAGAAAAGCCAAACTAAAAGATAAAAAAGAGCTATTTAAAAAAAACCTTCGAAGCCACAGAAAATATAAATTTAAATTTTTGCATATAAGAATCATTTGACGCAAGGGGAATCTGATTCGCGTCAAACTCTTTTCCAAAGTTTCCTCTGGCAAACTATGGTGTTAAATCTCTCGGTGAATTTTTAACGTCTAACGTGGCTTACCGCTCTTTTTTCCCTGAAGTCGATCCCTATCGTGGGTACAAACCGCGGGTTAAATTGTCCATCTGTGTACTGATATAAGAGACTTGTTTTTCCTACTCCCGAGTCTCCAAGCGCTAAAAATTTGATCAAATACTCTCTGTCTTGATCCTTTTCTTGAGACATTGCATATCAAGCTTTTTTTCTTTCGTTTTAAATCATTAAAAAGGTTGACAGAAGCAATTTGAGGTCCCTTTTGCAAAAATACACATCTTAAAATTGCTAAGCATCAGTGCCAAGATTTCTTGGCCGGGCAAAATGACATCATAGTATTTAACTACTAAACATAGAAAGTGACTTTCAGAATAGTCTCATTTCAATATTAGCACGTGTATAAATATAGTATTGAGGGCTCCCAACTCTAAGCAGAACATTAATTAGAAAAAGCACCTTAGAGTGGCAGTTATTTTTTGTACATCTTATGTACGAAAAAGTAGAGCATTCGGTTTTATTTCCTAAAAATATCTTTTTCTTCTTTGCTTATTAGCATAAGGTTCTTCACATCTAAACTGGTTCTTAGATAAGTTAGAAGGAGAAAGCAATGCAGGAATCAATGATCATATCAAGTGAAAAGGGAAGAGGCCATTGGCAGCCAGAGTGAAAATATTTTTGCTAAAAAAAAAGATAAAAACCATTTCAGGAACTTACTAATATATATATTTACTTTTTAAGAGAAGGAGCTTTTACCTGCCATTACACTCACTTCTTGTCTGATCTCTCGTAAAGGGTTTGTATACTCTTTTAAGCTCTTCAAATTCCACGACTTTCCGTGACATTTTCAATGACCTTTCCAAGGTTTTCATGAACTTAGGCTAAGCTGTCACTTTCAAATATTTTCAAAACTTTTTTTTGTTTTAGAGCACTTTTTAACATACTCAATTCAACCGAAACAAACATTAGTGTCCACCAAAATGGGTGCCATTTTTAAATTACTTGTCTCTATCTTATTCACTTTCATCTTGCTTTGACATCTGCAGTAACAATCTAACAAATATAACCTTAATTTTGCACGACCTTTAAGGTCCTACAATCAAATTCCATGATTTAACAGGCCTGGATAATGAAATTCTTAAATTTCAGGACTTTCCAGGTTTTCCATGACCTGTACAAACCCTACTTGCACAGATTTGCCTCTTCTTTAGACACCTTACCAAGCCATTAAATCCTTGGTTTGTTCAACTCCCTTAATGTAAATTTTCCTCACAACTATGAGCTCTAAATCAATTTCTCATTACCAAATTTTAATCATGTATTAACTGTTACAGTGGAAGCTCTCTTGAGTGACACCCTCGGGGCACAAAAAAGGTGTTCATAATTGAAGCTGGCCAATTAAGGGAATGTAAAAAGACAGAGTTTGTATGGGGGTCGAGAAAAACGGGCATTTGTGAAAGTGGCCATATGTAGAGCTGTCCCCTTACAAGAGTGTCTGTTAGGAATGCTTCCACCTTATAAAGTTTCTTCAGAGTAAAAAATCCATATTATTTCATTTCTTTTAGGCATAATTTCACAAGAAGGTTGACAAAAGAAACATCACCATTAGAAACATCACCAAACGATGTATTAGTGGATTTTTAGCTACAGTGACACTATTTTATGTCTAGACTGGAGAAACAGCTGTATTTATTGATCTTGCTGCTTGTCATCTGTTCTAGTCCAAAACTTTGTGGTAGTTTTATACCAAAGTTTTTGCATTACAAGCCATTTCACTTCAATGCTGACTAAGAGTGGAAAAGTTGTTACGTCACATTGCCTGGTAGCAAAGTTTCTGGATGACAAAAAACTGAAAACATCACTTTAAAAGTGAATTTGCTTTGTTTCAAACTTCATAGATCTTATTCAATTTCATTTAATCTGTGAAATGTTGGCAAAATTTTCTGTGGTTGAAATTATCCGAAAGTATCTAGTAAGTATAGAAAAAGAAAATTTTTGTGCTATGTTCATGTAGTCCAAGAAGTGGGCACATAAAATTAGGAAGTTTCATGCCGCAGTCTCAGCACAGTCATGAAACAACGGGAAAAAAAAGTACAAAAAAGTGTGATGCAGGTGCAAAGTTGTTGTTTTGCCAACCTAACCCAATGCGTTTTTGCCATTCTTGTTGCCATCGCTGCCATCGTTGCTTAAGCTCTCAATATTGTTGTGATCCAGAAGTTTTGCTAAAATGGTTACTTGGCGTCACAATTCTCCTCTTTTTGCTCTAAAATTGAATTAAGATGAAAAATCTTAGCCTTTCCTTTGTCATTTTTTTAACATCCACAGGACCTCTTGTGTCTTATTGCTCACTCAGCTGCTTCAAAGCCTAAAAAATCTCACCCTGCTCGTTCTACTGCAATTTTGCTGTGAAACTCGAGACGTCAGCTTGAGGCAAGTCTAGCCTAGTCTGTTCATCACATTGGTCATGTGAGGATATTACTGTACACATCAAATTCAAAATGCAGTGAAGTGAATGCAGCGTAACAACAAGTGACATTTTTTCCATGTCAGTAGGTATAGAAGATATTATATGGCTGCGCAGAGATACGAAATTTCTCTTTGAGGGTTGCAAAATATTTCATGAGTAAGCGATGGGAACAAGTGAAATATTTTTCAACATGAGAAGAGCATTTTGTTCTATTTAGTACATAAACACCAATGAAATACCAAACCATTTCACCTAAAAATATTTTTCATCTAGCCAATTAAGCAACAATGATCTTTCTGCATATGAAGATAACATGTTATTTTCTCGTGTGAGGATATCATGTTTTTGCAAAAAGCTCTGCTGGTATTTCATTGGTGTCTATATAATAAATTAATATCTGTTGTTTAAAAGCTCTCATCCATAGCTTTTTCCTTGTCCATTTTCTTTTTCTTAAACAGTTTACTGTCAGGATTGTTTTCAGGGTTGCGACAGCCTTTTAATTTCAGCTCTAGACTTTTCACTTGTTCTTTACTCGGTGAAGATTTAACTTTAGAGGTCACCATGGTGACTAACTGTTGAATTTGACTCAGAACATGCTTTTGATGTTCTCCAAGATTCTCCCCGATGTAAGAGCCTATAACTCCTTTTGATGCACTGAAGAGTGCCGCTAAGGCAATCTGAGATGGCGAGAAAAGTAATGAAACATCGGTCAACAGCGCTTTGCGAAGGAATTCTTCTGCAGAAGAACGCCATTTTTCTGGGTCTCCTAACTTAGGGCATCTTGTTTTAAGATCAATGATAAATCCCTCCATGGGTCTGTACGGGTTGTGTACTGTCAAATGGAAGTTCAGACATTGCATAAGTAGTAGCTCATGAGCTAGGATAAAGTCTTTGGTCTTCTCTCTTCGATCAGGTGGTAGAATTTCTACAAATTTGTCCACAGACACGTTGTGTTCTTCCACTTTACACGCCATATACAAACACACCAAAAACATCTCCTTGGGAGGGTGATCCATGACCGATGTTTTCAAATAAAAGCGCTTCAGATAAGCTACGGCTGTTGCTGTCACAGCGTTGGGTACAGGAGGCTTAAATTTATCACAAACTTCGATCAAAACTAATTGATAGTACTCAATCAAACTTCTTTCCTCTTCAACAGTGAGAAAGTTGACATCTTTCTTCGTTGAAGGGTTTTCGCGGAACCGTTGACAGTAAGCATTATTTACTTCTTCACGGATACCAGTCAATTCGATTTCATTTGCAAACGTCCAGTGTTTTCGCTGTGTGCTCGAGTGAAACATTCTTAGACTTTCTTCTGATAAAAAACTGCGCGAAATCTTGTCGTTCGCGCGTTTGGCTTTGTAACCTGGCTGAATATAATTCATTCATATAAGCTAAGTTATAATGTCTTTGCCTGTCCTCCTTTCTCTGAAGTTCCTGAAGTTTCCAATAACATCCTGGCTGTACGTACGCTTACACGAAGTATTTACTTCTTGAACGAAGCCTGGTGATGGCATCAGGTCAATCTGTAAGGTCTTTCTTCACTCCTGCAGCTAAAAAATGCAAATACCTTGAACAAACACATCAGATGGCAGATGGAATACGACCAGATCAAGCTAACATGATCAAGGATTCATTGAACCGAGGTTTTTATAGCATGCTTAATTTTGTGTGAACCTGGCTTCACATTTATGTATCGGTCAAATCGAAGTTTGACCCCCCCCACCCCCCACTCCGGGCATTTGACTTTTTTGAAAGTTATCGTTCAAATTCCCCCCTACCCGAGCCAAAATGCCGTTCAAATGCCCCACACTAGGCTCCATTCAGGTGATCAAATGCCCCACCCCGGGGACGTTTAAGAACTTTCCATATTATCCACTCTGTAGAAGCTCTCGAAGCCGAGTCTGCAGACCAGACAGGACCAGACAGGTGACTCACGGGTTGCGATAGACAGTAGAGTTTTTATTCTAATTTATTCTGTAACTGCTCTATAATAAAGAAAACCATTATTAAACGTACATGTGGTTCACGAATCGTTAAACGTAACCTCAATAATCTTGTCCTTAATAGTAAATATTGTGACCATATAAAAATAGCGTTCTGTTGATGCGGATCAACTATTGTGCTCTAAACAAAAGCAACATTTTCCGGAAAAAGTGGTCAGGCTTACATCTCAAAAGAAGCGAATATTAATGCAGCGGCTGCCAAAAATAAGAGGGATGTGTATGGGAAGAACAGTTTAAATCGCTCAGCCACGGCTTTCCATACAAACCCTTTTACTTTTAGAAATTTTCGATGCGTCATTTAATCGAGATTTCAAATATGATATGATTTTAGAGCAAGCAACTATTAAAAGCAAGAGAGACAAGAGCGATGAAGATTAGCAAAGATGAAATCATTGCTGCTTCTTTTTTGCTATTGTTTCTCTTGCTTTCTGCACTGCCTTGGCACGTGTTATTCAAAGCCTGAATCCAACATTAAAAATATTAAAATTTTAACACCTTCAAATACAGCACAAAGCTTGTTTAAAACCTTTCCTCGTAACCAATTGGCCACAAAGGCACAATCTTTTCCACAAAAATCCTCTAACACCATGTCTACTATGATAGCTTGCCACATGCAAAGCGCCCAGAGATTTCACATGAAATTGAGGCTACGGTTTAAATTCCCCACCCCCTGGAAGACTCTGATAATCAAATTCCCCCTCCCCAGGGAGGGCAAAGGTGTCAAATTTGTGGGATATGCCTGAGGGGGGAAATATTGAAGCTTCAATTTGACCAATACAACTTGAAGCTCTGATTTGACCGATGCATTAAGCATAAAACAATGTGCAAAATATTGCATACACATGAGCTTAATTATCACCAAAGCAATAATGGAAGTCAGGAGAACTTGGAACAGCTGGAAAAACCCTTCTAAGTAACTGTTACGTAGAACTCTGCTCCTGAATAATCATTTCTTGATGTGCTTTGGGTTCATCCCTTCATCCCCATTCTTCCCCCAACAATGAGGCCCTGTTGGACTTAAAATTCTGGTGAGCGACAAAGCCTTGAAACAGCAACAGTGACAGAGACAAGTGCAAATACAATAGTAAGATATTGTTAGGGATGTGGCTTCCTCTACTTTTAATATGCCAAACAACAGGTGTTGAAATTAAGCCCCCACCCCCCTAGAGGGATCAGTCATGTTGTGCCCAAAAAGAGACCTATTTGCACCCATTTTCTAGGAAATTTAGCTTTGCTTGGGGTGGGAAAGGGATAGTTACCAGCTTTACTAGTATCATATTATAGGTCCCAACACATGTGTCCTCTAAGGGACTGTGGCTGTTTGTTGTCATGGAAATCTGAGCATTGAACCTTTGTTCATGGAAAGAAGAAAATTGACGTTTAACATTCCAGGAGGAACTGACACCGAACAATTGAATTTCTCAGCTCAGCTCAAAAACATAGGCATCTGATGGACTAGATATGTCTTCATACCCTCACTGAAGCAGCCTCAGTCAACATTTCATTTGAACTTTTATTAGGGGTGGGAGGGTGTCGTGAAGCATTTTAGTAACCCATAGAACCAAACCAATTTCCTAGGGAGATGTGCAAGAGGATTTCTTTTCCAGTAATGTAGTCTTTGACCTTATTTTAGATGCTGATGGAAACATGGCATGGAACAGTCAACACGTAGGACTTGATAATCAGGGATCAGCACAGTATTTCAACAGCATACCAAGAAACATGCCACCAGGACAACATCAGATGCCAGACAATGCATCACTAGGCCAATATCATAACAGTGAGCGACTGGCTGCTGGGTATTCATGGCAACAGCATGAAAGAGAACAGCCTTCTCCTGGATATTTTCAGCAGGAAAATTTGGATAACCAGATTAATCCGGCAGAACAACGTGCTTTGTTCAGCTCTCCTAGTGAGCGACTGGCTGCTGGGTATTCATGGCAACAGCATGAAAGAGAACAGCCTTCTCCTGGATATTTTCAGCAGGAAAATTTGGATAACCAGATTAATCCGGCAGAACAACGTGCTTTGTTCAGCTCTCCATTAGAATTAGGCCGCAGGTGGTACCATTTACACAGAACATGCTATCGCCAGCAAAGAAGCCAAAATTTTGGTTTCACAGTTGTTTCATATAATGTGTTGGCTGATGGCTTACTTAATGCACACAGTGATTTGTATGCTGGAACAGAGCAATGGCTACAACAGTGGCAGTACAGGCGGAGAAATTTACTGAAAGAAATTCTTCATTACAAAGCAGATGTAAGTGATATTACAGTAAAAGTGTTCAATTAGCCTACAAATACAGCCATCTCTCATCAATTCTCATCACCAGGGGTGTTTCATAGAAGTGATACCTGCACCTCAATGACAGAAATGCCATACTGATGATGAAAATCAAGGTTTACATTTTTAATCTAGTAGTTATGGGGTTGTAAATAAAAATGTGTTCGAGTTTATATGTCACCTGGTCTTTTGTGGCAAAGGTTTGAGTTCTTCTGTGAATGAGCTGCAGCAAATCTTATATAACTCTTCTAAAGAAGAATATTTTTCGTAGATAATGACTGTAGATTTATTTGCATTTATATTTGACCTTTGTGTGGTTTTGCCTCTTGTCTGTCATTCGTAAATGATAGCTAAAACAATACAACTATAAAACTACATAGACCAATCAGAGCTCCTGACCAGATTCTGGACAGATTATATTTTTACGTCATCAGTATCGAATTTCTGTTGTTGAGTTGCAGACATCTCTCCTGCAAAACATCCCTACCTGCAAGGAGCGAAGAAAGATGGCTGTAATTTACAGGCTAACCTTAAATAGATGGTTGTCTGATTGCTCAACTGACTGGTAGTGTTACCCTAGTAACGGCTTAATCTTCCCCTTAAAATAGGGTAAGGTTAATTGCGCCATCTTATCTGGAAACAAGGTATAGAACTGGATAGGGTGTTTAAAGAAAGAGGTGTTTTTATTATAATATTTATCTTTGTGATGAACACTTTAAATGAAGACCTTGTTAAAGGGGGGTGCAAACCAAAGTATTTGAAGGTTAGTTGGGATCATACATCGTACATGCGAAAAGGGTCTGTTATGTCAATAGGTGTGAAATATGTGGGAACCATTTGTTCTCTGCAACAGGGTAACAATTATACCACACACCGCTACCCAAATTTTCCAGGAGAAATGCTTCCCCAAGTGTCATTCAAGTACTCTTAATCAGTAGATCAATTTGTTTGCTAAAAAATATCAACAAAAAATAAGTCAACATTTTTTTAATTAAAGTCAGTTAATTTTTGCAAGAATCTTTTTTTTTCCTTCATGGTTGGTGAGATAGTCTTTCTAGGTAAAAGTTAAGGAGCATGCGAGCCAAAGGCCCAAAGGGTTTCCTTAGCATGAAGCATGTCTAGGGGTATTGCTACTCCCCCCTGGACAGGATGCTAGTCCATCCCAGCAGTATGTCGCCGGTATCCATTTAAATGCCTGGGTGAGGAGAGACAAAGTGGAGTACAGTTGCTTGTGTAATGAAGCAATGCCATTGGTGAGACATGAACTCCAGACTTCCAGATCTGGAGTTCGAGGTATTAACCGCTCGGCCACATACGCTTCTACTATAGTCTTTCTAGAGATAACAACATGAAAACTATAGTGAATGTGTAACTTTCATTGTATTTATTTAGATCTCTTGTATTCATAGTAAAACATAGTGGCAATGTTAAAATCTGTGTATTTGTGTTAAACCTTGCAAGGATTATCTTTATTCTGTTTAGATTGTCTGTCTTCAAGAAGTAGAAGAATGCCACTACCAAGATTGGTTTGAACCAAAGCTAAGAGAAAAAGGTAAAAATATTCTTATTATGCTCAGACTTCATGCTACTGTCCACTCCACTCTGTTCCACTCCACTCTTACTCAGTTTGCTTTTACTACTCCATTCCACTCTGCTTAGCCTGTGAGAGCAGACGTCTTTTTCAGCTGTTGTTTTCAAGAGCCAAAAAAGGCATCTGTTCTCACAGGCTACACTCTGATCTGTCTACTTTTTTTGTTCCTGACATTTACAGTGAGTCACTGCAAAGTCATCACTGTGAGTTCTTGGTATTTTTGGCAGAAACTTAAAAAAAAGCAAAAAATGGGCAGTGGCTGTAAGTCCCACTTCCTTTAAGTTCCAAGAGTGACCAACATCAATTTTCTCTTAACATTATCCATACATAATCAAGAGAATAGGCTATGAGAATCAATAAAATGTAGTGAGCGACTGGCTGCTGGGTATTCATGGCAACAGCATGAAAGAGAACAGCCTTCTCCTGGATATTTTCAGCAGGAAAATTTGGATAACCAGATTAATCCGGCAGAACAACGTGCTTTGTTCAGCTCTCCTTTAGAGTTAGGCCGCAGGTGGTACCATTTACACAGAACATGCTATTGCCAGCAAAGAAGTCAAAATTTTGGTTTCACGGTTGTTTCATATAATGTGTTAGCTGATGGCTTACTTAATGCACACAGTGATTTGTATGCTGGAACAGAGCAATGGCTACAACAGTGGGAGTACAGGCGGAGAAATTTACTGAAAGAAATTCTTCATTACAAAGCAGATGTAAGTGATATTACAGTAAAAGTGTTCAATTAGCCTACAAATACAGCCATCTCTCATCAATCCTCACCACCAAGGACATTTCATAGGAGTGACACCGGCGCCTCAATGACAGAAATGCCATATACTGATGATGGAAATCAATGTTTACATTTTTAGCCTGGTAGTCATGGGGTTGTAAAGAAGAATTTGTTCGAGTTTATGTGTCACCTGGTCTTTCGTGTGGCAAAGGTTTGAGTTCTTCTGTTAATGAGCTGCAGCAAATCTTATATAACTCTTCTAAAGAAGAATATAGTTCATAAATAATGACTGTAGATTTATTTGCATTAATATTTGACCTTTGTGTGGTTTTGCCTTTTGTCTGTCATTCGTAAATGATAGCTAAAACAATAAAGCTATGAAACTACATAGACCAATCAGAGCTCCTGACCAGGTTCTGGACAGATTATATTTTTACATCATCAGTATCGAATTTCTGTTGTTGAGTTGCAGACATCTCTCCTGCAAAACGTCCCTACCTGCAAGGAGGGAAGAAAGATGGCTGTTTTTACAGGCTAACCTTAAACAAATGGTTGTCCGATTGCTCTTGAACATGACTGGTAGTGTTACCCTAGTAACCACTTAATCTTCCCCTTAAAATAGGGTAAGGTTTGCACCATCTTATCTGGAACCAAGGTATAGAACTGGATAGAGTGTTTAAAGAAAGGGGTGTTTTTATTATAATAGTTGTCTTTGTGATGAACACTTTAAATGAAGACCTTGTTAAATGGGGGAGCAAACCAAAGCATTTTATGGTTAGTTGGATCATACATCATACATGCGAAAAGGGTCTGTTATGTCAATAGGTCTGAAATAGAGTGGGAACAATATTTTCTCTACAACAGGGTAACAAATATACCACACACCTCTGCCCAAATTTTCCAGAAGAAACCCTTTCCCAGGTGTCATTAAAGTACTCTTAATCAGTAGATCAATTTGTTTGCTAAATATCAACAAAAAATAAGTCTCCATTATTAAATTAAAGACAGTTAATTTTTGTAAGAATCTTTCTTTTTTCCTTTGTGGTTGGTGAGATAGTCTTTCTAGGTAAAAGTTAAGGTGCATACGAGCAAAAAGCCCAAAGGGTTTCCTTAGCATGAAGCATGTCTAGGAGTATTGCTACTCCCCCCTGGATGGGATGCTAGTCCATAGGAGGGTTACCCCTCAGCAGTATGTCACCGGTATGCATTTAAACACCTGGGTGAGGAGGGACAAAGTGGAGTATAGTTCCTTGTGTAATGAAACAATGTGATGGGCGAAACTTGAACTCCAGACTTTCAGATCTGGAGTTGGAGGTGTTAACCACTCGGCCACACGCGCCTCTACTATAGTCTTTCTAGAGATAACAACATGGAAACTATAGCGAATGTGTAACTTTCATTGAATTTATTTAGATCTCTTGTAGTCACAGTAAAACATAGTGGCAATGTTAAAGTCTGTGTAGTTGTGTTAAACTTTGCAAGGATTATTTTTATTCTGTTTAGATTGTCTGTCTTCAAGAAGTAGAAGAAAGCCACTACCAAGATTGGTTTGAACCTAAGCTAAGAGAAAAAGGTAAAAATATTCTCATTATGCTCAGACTTCATGCTACTGTCCACTCCACTCTGTTCCACTCCAGTCTTTCTCAGTTTGCTTTTGCTACTCCATTCCGCTCTGCTTAGCCTGTGAGAGCAGACATCTTTTTCAGCTGTTGTTTTCAAGAGCCAAAAAAGGCATCTGCTCTCGCAGGCTACACTCTGATCTGTCTATTTTTTTTTGTTCCTGACATTTACAGTGAGTCACTGCAAAGTCATCACTGTGAGTTCTTGGTATTTTTGGCAGAAACTTAAAAAAAAGCCAAAAATGGGCAGTGGCTGTAAGTCCCACTTCCTTTAAGTTCCAAGAGTGACCAACATCAATTTTCTCTTAACATTATCCATACATAATCAAGAGAATAGGCTATGAGAATCAATAAAATGGTCACCAAGGGGTCAAATTCTCTCATTAACCCTTTAAGTCCCAAAAGTGACTAATGTCAATTTTCTCCTAACAATATCCATACAATGTCAAGAGATTAGGTTATGAGAATTAATAAAACGATCACCTAAGGGAAAATGCCTTGATCTTTTAACAAATTCTCTCAACTTATTCATGAAGGAAATGTATAGAGATCAGTTTGGAGAATTTGTATGTGGATATTGTGGCTTATCGCTATATGCTGTTTTACAGAGTGCTTGTTATCTATTTTGGGAATTTTTTACTCTTATACAGGTTACAGTGGAGTGTACAAAAAAAGAACTGGTGACAAAACTGATGGATGTGCAACATNGATCACCTAAGGGAAAATGCCTTGATCTTTTATCAAATTCTCTCAACTTATTCATGAAGGAAATGTATAGAGATCAGTTTGGAGAATTTGTATGTGGATATTGTGGCTTATCGCTATATGCTGTTTTACAGAGTGCTTGTTATCTATTTTGGGAATTTTTTACTCTTATACAGGTTACAGTGGAGTGTACAAAAAAAGAACTGGTGACAAAACTGATGGATGTGCAACATTCTTCAAAGCATCCAGGTTTACGTTGGTGAAAACCAAGCTGGTTTCTTTCAGAAAACCGGAAGTCAAACTGATGGACCGTGACAATGTAGCTGTTGTGTTACTTTTAGAGCCGAGGACGGCAGTACGCTCCTCGCATCAGGCAGCCAATTCAGTGTGTGTGTCCAACACTCACTTACTGTTTAACAAGAAAAGGGGAGACATCAAGCTTTCACAACTAGCTTGCTTGTTAGCTGAAATTGCTGAGATAGCAGCCATTTCCACATCTGATCAAGGTGATATTCGTTACCATCCTATCATATGTTGTGGGGACTTTAATAGCGTTCCATTTTCTCCAATTTACGAATTTGTCGTGCGGGGATTGCTGGATTATAAAGGAATGCATCGTGATAATTTTTCAGGGCAGAACCATTTTCGAAACAGTTTTCCACCAAGACAGGCCCTCTCAAGCAATCTTATTCCATGGGAATTGGGAATTACAACGTCTGGCGTCAAAAGAAACGATTCACAAAAAGCAAATCCTGCCGCGAGCTATGAGCCTAGTAATTCAACAAACAGTACGGAAGACAAGATAAAAGGTGGTAACTCAGATTGTGGAAGTACTGGTCAAGAAGCTGTTGGAGACAGTGCTGGGATAAAGAAGACACAAGAGGAAAATCTCAGTTTAACTTCCAGTCAGTGCAGTAAAGGGGAAAATAGCGACATTTACTTAGCATGCTCTAGCACATCTTTACCAAAAAAAGATTCGCAGTCACTCGTTTGCTTGGAGGTTGGAGGTATTTGGCCGGAAGGGGAACTAACTGCCCCTCCTCCTATAGAGAACAAAACGGAGCGAGATTTGTACAATGCATGTACAACCCAGCAACATCCTTTCAACTTCTTCAGTGTCTACAGGCATTACTTCAAAAACCGAAGACCGGAAGTGACTACGTTTCATGATCGAGCATGCACCACTGTTGATTATATGTTCGTATCTCCTGGGCTTCAACGGTCTTGTCGCAGGTGCCGGTCTCGACATGGACCCTTACAACTGACTGGTAAACTGGATCTTCTCTCCGAGGATGCTATTTGGGATCTTGGCGGGCTTCCTAACAAGTTCCTGTCTTCTGATCATCTGTCGTTGGTATCATCATTTTTATTGCACGTTTGAACTCATGAAATTAACTGCAAAATATTATGCAGCTGAGAGAATTTTAGATTTTTATTGTTCGTTGTTAAGGCAGTCAAACATACACTGAGGGGACAAACTGTGTATGGCTGGGAAGGTGTGGGGAAGGGGTACGTGCTGGAGGCGGGAAAAAGAAAAAAGAAAAAAAAACGTTTCCAACGTGGATTTAGAAATGTAGCATGCTGTTGAAAAACAGTCGCTGAACAGTGTTACGGTAGGACCCCGCTAACTCGATCTCGGATAACTCGAACTCCCCGCTAAGTTGGCGAACTAAGTACCTTTTCCCTTGGATTTCACCTTACTTTTCAGTCATTTTTACTCGGATAACTCGACTTCCCTGCTGACTCGAACTGAATTTCGTTTCCCTTGATCAAAATTAACCTCGATAACTCGAATTTTGGTTCTTGCAACTTACCACGAATGTGATCCCATTAGCTCTTCTTGTCGTGTATTCAGAAAAATCTAGAAACACTAAAACTAACACTTCAGCAATTTGTTTTTAATAAGTGAGGGTTATTCCCCTGTATTATCATGAAAAATCATAATAGTGGTACAATTTCTGATGAGATAAGTTTAATTTGCACTCTGCTCTATGCTTAAGTGCTGAAATAACAGTAACCACTCTTAAATGTGGTGTGCCACAGGGAACGATCCTTGGCCCTTTTTTATTTCTAATTTATATTAACGATTTGCCAAACTGTCTTTCGTTCAGCATACCTAGAATGTATGCTGATGACACCCACGTTACTTATGCAGGTTCTGATTTGCATTTGATTCAGTCTAGTCTATCTCACGACCTTGAAAAGCTAAGCAAATGGCTTGTGTCTAACAGACTTACCTTGAACGCTACAAAAATTGAATTTATGTTGATCGGCTCCAGGAAAAGATTAAGTACTCTATCTGATACACTCGAACTTTCCATTGATAATGGTCCGATTGAACAAGTTTCCTCTGTGGAATCACTTGGAATATATATCGATGAAAATTTAACGTGGCATCCCCACATTGATAAACTGTAAAAAGATCGCTTCTGCAATTGGAGCCATAAAGCGAGTTAGGCCTTTTGTGCCTCAATCCACCCTACTGAATATATACAACTCATTAGTTCAATCTCACTTTGATTACTGCAGCCTAGTATGGGGTAATTATGGCAAAGCATTATCTAACAAGCTACAAAAACTACAAAACCGTGCTGCACGAGTAATGAACTTTATCAAACTATGACGTAGATGTCGATTCCTTGTTTCACAAACTCACCTGGAAAGACTTGAAATCTCAACGTCAAATTCAGAACACCTTAATGGTTTTCAAATCTTTAAACAGGCTGGTTCCCGAATATCTCACGTCTAAATTTAGAAAGCGAAATGAATCAAACTATTCTCTGAGGGACTTGTTGTCCCCTTTCCAAGAATTAACTACGTGAAAAATAGTTTTAGTTACAGCGGTGCAACCCTTTGGAACAGGTTGCCCTGTAACATTAGAGTGTCTGGTTCATGAAATCAATTTAAACGCCTTCTCTATCAAAATTTTTAAGCGTTTCATTCATGGAAATCAGGTTTTTAAAGTGGCATATTTGTTGTAAGTTAATATAATGTTAGGGTTAGGATTTTGGGGTTTTAGGATGTTAGTCATTGTATTGGAATTTATTGTACCTCAGGAACTTTTTACCGTGTACAAATAATGATTAAAGATTAAAGACCCCGCTAACTCGATTTCGGATAACTCGAACTTCCCCGATAACTCGAACCTGTTTTTCGTTTCCCTTCAGAGTTCGAGCTACCAGGGCTTCTACTGAATTTCAATTCAGTAAAAATACAAGTTTTGTCTATCAACAATATTCTCGAAATCGCGCGTGATTGCCTGGAAAGGGTCGGAATGTCTTAAGAAAGGGTCGGGGATGGTCGGGACAATGTCGGTTGCTATGACATTAAAACTGCATTTATACGCATAGAATGATCATGAGGGCGTCACTTAATCCACCAACTGTTTGATGTTATATTTAATAGTCAACTCATGTCAAGTCAAGTTATGAGAGCACGCATGCGCCTTACGATAGAACGATATGTACATGTAGCTTGGTTGACAAATGAAAATTTAAGGAGATCCAAATGATTTTTACCCGGCAGGGGCGGCGGCCTGGGCCCCTCGGTACATGTGAAACCAAGATGGCGGCCCGTACCGATTAAAGCACTCGATGCTAACGATCATACGAAAAAATAAGGGACTGTGAACAGTCCAGAAATAAATCAATGTTTACACCGTTACTGTCTAATTTGCTTTCTTACCGCCTTAGATTGAGTGTTGGAAAACGAAATACAGTGGAACCAGGTTAATATCATCCTCGGAGACCCAGGGGCAGTTAGTCGGGTCGATAAAATGTTCGTGGTGAAAGTTTACTGTAAGATCGACTCGATCTTACAGTAAACTTTCACCACGAACATTTTATCGACCCGACTAACTGCCCCTGGGTCTCCGAGGATGGGTTAATATAGACTGTTCACAATCCCCTATTTTTTCCATAAGATCGTCAAGATCGAACGCTTTGCGTTACGGGTTTCTATTGTTTGAATTTTTTTCCGAGTCTAGCCTGGGGATGAGTATGAAATCCTGCATGAAATCAAGATGGCCGCCCGTACCTATTTAAGCGTTCGATCAAAATGATGTTGCGAAAAATAGGGGACTGTGGACAGGGACATGCCCGTATTAAGCTAATCTCCCTCTTTTGGGGGAACGTTCTGTGACATCCAAAAAACGGCTGCGGGGGAGACTAGTTAGGCGGGTTCTTAGAAAACACGTCACGACACATTTATTTTATTGATATCAAGATAATGCAAAGGAATAGTGACTGAAAGCAAAAAACTAAGGAAGTGAGAGTTCTGTAATAGATGGCAGAAAACTTAATTTAATGACCAGAGTAAATCAATAGTCAAACACCGAAAGATAGACGAGCTGATCAAAGTCAAACACGTCACGCCAATTCACTACTGTTTCTTAGTAAAAAAAAAAGAAACGTATTAACTGGTAGAAATGTTTCAGTTTTTGAAAAGGGTACAATGACTAGAATCAGCACGCGGTGAAAATAGACAGTGCGCAGATACCCCGTCAAGCGGGTTTACGATATATGAGGATTTGTGACGCGAGACACAGAAAAGTGTCCGTTGGTCGTATTAACCCGTGTCTGTATTATAGAAAACATACGAGCTTTTCGTCGGGACAAACGAAACCGTCCATTATATGGGGGTATTCGTTAGACTGCAAAACAGTCGGTTTTTTTCTGCTCGCGCGTACTTGAATACGCAAAAATACGAACTGTTTTGGGGTCTAGGTGTCCGTAGAGCAGGGTTCGACTGTATTATATTCCAATGCAAAATTTGATGTAATGTATCAAGCATAAGACGCAGTGTTTCATCACCAGATGAAAAACCTCGAAGTTTGTCAAAAATAATCCGCTGCGCGTAGTATTTTTAACTCTCTTCACGGTGTTTCATGGAGGTATCCAAGTCCAAACTAGCTGTTGAACAATGAAAACGAACTCCCCGAAAACTAAATTAAAAGTTCGAACGAACAGGCGGCGAAACTAAACAAACGACAGTGTACTGAAACGTACATTTATTTATTTATTTTTTTATCTTAGGGTAAAAACTATGTTTGACCCTCCACTAATTTATTTAATTTTAGTTTGATCACTTTCTGCTCAATTCGCTTTGTGCCAGCACATTGTAACAATTTGTTCATTACATAGAACTATATTCTAGTCAGAATGCTTTATCTAAAGCACGTTTTCCGTAGTAATTATCTTAACAATAAATCCCTAAAATCAAATCAATTATAACATTCTAATGTACAAAATATAGTGAAAGATTATCTTCAGTTTTATTGATTATTGAACTATTTTCTCTCATAACATAACTGTTGAAAATCACGTAGGACAGAATACCAAGTTCTACGAATTTGCTTCCAACATAACTATTTAATTACCACTACATAAACATACTGTAAATTCCCTTACTAAGAAACCTCTATTTAGCTCCCCCTTTTCTTTCACAATTAAACTAGTAACGCATATCATTGGCCGTTTTTACGCTAGAGATGTTAAAGTTGTCGAGACGTTTAAGTCCACTGGCGTAAAAACGGGACTCAAGAAAATAGACGATAATATTGAAAAAGACAGTTTGCGCAAAAAAAAAAAAGAAACTTAACGCTGTCTCTTCCCAGTCGTTTCTGAACGAGCGGGGAATAAATACAACCCAGTTTACGGCGTCCCGTTTTGACAAAAACAAAAAAGAGACGTTTGTTAAGTGAGACGTTAATAGGGAGCTTAAGCAACAAAAACAGCAACGGCTACGAAAACGTCATTTAAAACGTGAATTCGCGCTGCCTCAAACTTTATCACGCTTTAATATTCCATCTCGTTTCATATGTGGGCAAATTTTTTTGGAGTGATTTCTGAAGGACTGTATCAAAATTCAGGAAAAGAAAAAGAAAGGTATCGTCTTGTCTTTACGTCCTCGACAAAACGTGAAATTTATTTCACGTTGTAGTCGTGCAATGACGGCTAAAAAATGTACAAAAAAGCGTGATGCATGGCAAAGTTGTTGTTTTGCTAATCTAACCTATTGCCTTTTTGCCGTTCCCGTTGCCGTCGTCGTTGCTTAAGCTCCCTAATGTCGTCAGACGTTATCTGTCTTATTTGCCGTTTTTATACTAGACGTTTAAGTCTGGCATAAAAACGGCCATTGTCCGTATATTAAAACAACTTCTTAAAGGTAACAGGCCCTTCGAGTTCCAGACACCGTTCACTATCATAACGGGCCCAAGTGATAAACCTTACTCGTAAAATGAGTTTCATTTGCATAAGAATAAAAGTCATTTCCAAAACAAAGGCGTTGCACTTAGCCTCGGTTTAAAACAGAGGCTTGGGGAACCTTCGAAAAAGGGCCCGTTTCTAAAATGAAAAACCCAGGGCCGGGTTGTTTAATGCTAGGTTAAGATAAACCAGGGTTAGTACGGAATTTGATTCAGATATGAAAGCTAAACACCAATTTCATATTAATTCTCCTTATCTACAATTTGATTATTGGATGCTCTAAAAAGAACAGGTCAAATTAACCGAGAAAGTGTTTTGAAGAAAAGAAAAAGAAACTCAGATTAAATTTAACCCTGGGTTAGCACTAATCGGTCTTCGAACAACTGGGCCCAGATCATCAAATTTATGCTGTGACAGCCGAGAATAAGTTAATCTCTCCCTTAACTTTTTATTTATAGAGATTGTGAGGTAAAGCGATGTTTAAAATCGCGGATTATTATTCTATTTTACGAATTCTGGCTTTTATTAAACATGAATAAATTTTCCTAAAGCCAGATTTCTTTAATATGTAGTTATCTAAGTTAATTCGTACTCTTCCTAACAGCTAACAAGCACAAATAAAATAGTTATAGCATAAACACGTTTCACACGGTTGTAAATGCAAAGAGATGCGAAATAAAATGTGACAACATGTTAAATAAACGTAGCTGCATTTTAAGAAAAAAAAAATCTTTTTATTATACGGCGTGGAGAAAAAAATCCGTCTTAATTACTACTGAATTTTTTTTCTTGATTTTAAAAACGTTTAAAGGAATGGCAGGCTATGATTGGTCAGAAGACACGTGATAACTGTATTGTTAATGCCATGTCACTCCCGTTTTTATGGTCTATGTGTAATCACGTGGGTTCCTTTCGTTTTTTTAAACTTCGGGCGTCCTTTTTTTCAAGGATCACTCATCAGTTTTCCCCCGGAACCAAGTGATAAGTATATAGATAAAGTTAGAACGCATATCTTTTCCAATATTTAGACTTCATGGTAAATCATCTTCTTTGAATCAGAGGAAGTTCAGTAACTACAATACTGGTCACATTAATTTGTTTGCCTTCGTGCCACACCTGAAGAAAAATGAACAAATAAACCCCATTGTTAATAATATTGCAAACCGGCACTTTATAAAAGCCAGTGACATTCGGTTCAAAATCGTTCAAGATTTGTAACAAACGGAAAGCGGTGCTATTGCTCAACAAGTTTCAGCTTGTTGAATAGAATAGAGCCCATCTCTTTTTTTAAGTTCAGCAACAGAATAAATGTCTTATTGACTGTTTTAACTCAATTCTGAGCTGACGTCTTTACTTAGTACCTTTACCCATACACGAAATTCTCCTGTAGGATTATGAAGAAGATATCAAACAAACCAAAAATAATCATTTTGGGGTTATTTTTGCAGATATATCATTAAAACTTGAAAAGCTTGGCCAGCCAACTTTTTCAAGTTTCAATCCATGTCCATCCTTGGCATCCGTTGCAACAGCCGCCAGGACACAGTTTCGATGCCTAAATATATAGTGTTAAATAACAAAACTGGACCATTTCTTTGGAATTCACTTGACTTGAAGACAAGTTCTAGCTTTCTAAAAGGATACAGTGAAGCAAACAGCGTGACATAGCCCTTTTAAACAGTTGTTGAACAAGAGCTACATTTGTTCTTGAAGACTTTATCTTCATCAAGCGCTAGAGTTGAAAAAGACAGCTGTCAGGCGTCGAAACCATCAGCTTAATTCTTAATTCAAAAGTAAGATTTGTTGATCAACAAATGTTTAACAGTGTATCACTAGCTGCGACTTTCCCTACCATTTACACAAACCACCCGAGTGAAAACTTTGTGCATGAACATAAAACTAAAGAATTTGACCTAGTGGGAGGACGACCCGCTACAATATATCCAAATCAGCTGCACAGACTAGAAAGAGTAGAAAAAATACATCATCGCAAAACACAGTTTTTTTTTGTGAAGCCTCCTCAAACGGCACGGCCCGAACCATTTGATTTTCCAACCGGAATAACCGGTTTTCCACGGTTTGAAAGCCTACCTGTTCTTCGGTCATTCCTGTTTTCAACTTTTTGGTTCCCGGCCCATGTTTTCTATTTTCCTTCCACCTTCCTTCATATTCCGTTGCACATGACAAGATTTCCGTTCCCTGGCCGTGGCGCTGCAATAAAAGAATAATAAAAATAAACAAAACAGCAACGATACAGTCACCTTTTACCAAGACGGACACCACTGTCGCTCAGTGTGTGTCCGTCTTATACTCGGAAATGCCCGTCTTTTAGACCGTCAAAAAAGGACTTACAAACACAAGAACAAACCATGCATGACTCCGGGAGTGAATAATAGAACAGGGAAGCAATCTTAAGGCGTTGGACGGGATATGTGAATTTCACTGAATGTATTTTTAGAGGTTGTCATATTCCTGGGATGTCCGCACATTTTAATCGATTGTTTGAAACGTCATCAAAAGTCCATACGCGACTGCCTCAAAGCGTGCAAACAATGCAGAAATATATTTTAATGGCGACATACCAAGAGAGCATTATGTCCCATTATTATCTCTTCACAACACAGAATAAAAGTTTGCGGACCCCTCCACAAACCCACTTCCGATTAATTTCAAGCGTTCTAAAATACATTTTTGTTACGTCACTGTACTACTAGGACGTAAAATTCTCTTAAGCGAGATGCTCTGTCCTATCCTAGGACAATGTAAATATTCCATAACTAAAAACTATAAGGCCTCATCGATTATAGTTGATGCTTTTAATCGCCTTAACATAATAATGTTTGTTGTTTTTGTTGACTATTACCATGTCATCTCTCCATTCTCCTTCATATCTTCCCTCCTTCGTTGCCTCGACTCCTTTGCCATGTTTTAGTCCATTTTTCCATTCTCCTGAGGAAAGAAACATGAAAGAAAAACA
>CALNXI010000188.1:33548-50507 GCA_942486025.1 Porites evermanni | reverse complement strand
GTTACACACTATTTTTATGGAGAAATTGTCGTATGTGCTTACCCAATATTTTGTTTCCAGTGTTCATGTTCGCTTTTATTTTTCACTGCCGCTCATTTTCACCTTGCTGGCCTCTAGCATTTCTCATTTTCTCACCGCCGCTTTGAATTTCCATGTTTTTCTTCCAACGAATTTTCAATAACTCGCTCTAGCTCTTTCTCTGTTATCCACGTTAGTGTACACATAAAAAATAACGCCGAAAAAGACACGACTTTTTTCTTTCTAAAAGTCCGGGCGGCCATGTGATTTCCTTCCAAATAAAACCTTGAGTTGCATTTGGGTTCCCATACCTGTTGATTGAGTTATTTTACATTGGTATGCCTGTGGTGCGGACGGACGGTCGCTCGCTCGATCGCTCGGTGTACGGTCACGTGATTACCAAATTTTCTCTGATGGGTAGATTACCACATTTCCTTAGCTATGGGACTCCGCCCACGCGCGCGCTTCGCGCGCGGGTGGAGCTCCGCTATTACCCCTGCTTTCCCCCTCCCCACTTTGAAATTGCCTGTAAAAATATCTTAGAAAAAGAGCTGAATCCTACCTTCAAACACGGTTTTTTTGTTAGCATACACCATCTTCCCTTTTCCATGGCGCTAAAAAGAAAATTGGGGTATTGTTAAGCGAATAAACAAATATAAGAGCAAACAAACTGGTAGGTAACGGCAACGCACATTATTAGACTGCTTGCAGTCCGCCTTCTCTAGTTCTTATCTCAGCCAGCGCGATTGCAAACCACGACGTTACGTTAGAATAAAGGATTGGGTCGTTTATCGCGGCAAGCTTTCAATCTCACGCGGCTTGCTTCGCTCGCCCAAATAGAAAGCTTGCTCGCAGGCTATCCCCAATTTTGCCCAGGAGTAGTAGAGCGCGCGCGATCACCTATTTCCTTCGCTCTAATTCCCCCGAGGGAATAAGGGTCTACTTTTAGTCTAGACAGTGAGTGTCGAGCTTGAAGGTTACTATTTAGGGAGTCATCTCTTTTAAGGAGTATACATTGACTGTGAGAAAAAAAGAAATCAGTATAGGTCTCCTTAATTTTCATACAAACATCCTTACCAAGCCATTATCCCAGTTTCCCTCGTAAACTGATCCGTCCTTGTAAGTCATTTTTCCGGATTTACTGCACAAATCATATTCAAACACTCCCTCGTAAACATCGCCATTACTGTATTTCATTACACCTTGGCCATACCGCTGAAAAACATAAATAAACAAATGAGTTCGTAAAAACCAGATCATCTCAGTTGCGACAAAAGACAGTACAAAAACGACTGTCTCGCCATCAGATTCAGCTAAGAAGAAGTTTTACGTGGGTTTTTTGCTTGCAAGTTTTAGGACAACATTGAAGGCCGTGAGGTTTTAAATAAAATGCCATGTGCATTGCTTGGCCAGCACAGTCAAACCTGTTAGTATTAATTAAGCGAACATCTATAAAGCGATCACTTATTGAAGTCTTGGACCACTACCCGAGTGAGCGGCGGAGCGCCAATTCTCCACTTGACTGGGTGACCGCTTACTACAGTTTGACTGGACTCTGAAGTTTGGAATTCGTACATGTATTCTGGAAAATGAAGTCTGGGATCTTTTTAAATTTTTATTCCTACAATTCAGAAAGGAGCAGCCTGTGAATACGACGCCTTTTATTGCTCACCACAGCCGCACACGGTTGTTAGGAAAGCGCAACTCAACCACTTGCAGCCTCGTCCACAGGCCAGTTAGCGCTACCCGAGTGAGCGGCGGAGCGCGAATTCTCTACTTGACAGGTGACGTCACATATGAAATCGCCAAAGACGACTGGTAACAAGGCTGAACCAATGCCATGAGATGAATGATACGAACCATTTGCCACCAAAATTCAGAACTGATAAATTTTGTCCCGGAATCGCGTTTACCATTTGTACAAATCAGTTCCATTTACCGAAAAACGGCCCCGAAGGCCTGAAACTGGTATCAAAGATGGCCTTCACGAAATAGAACGTGAATTTCTGTTTGAAACATTCCGTCCGGAAAAACAGGATTACCTTTTCAGGTGTTCCGATGGTCCCAGAAATTTTCGGTTGGAAAGACCCAAAAAGTCGCGTTCTATTTACTTTCTAAACAGATTCTCCGAAAACTTTCCGTAGGTAAACAACCCTCGTTTTCAAGACTTAAGAGAAAGTCTGTGATGTGGTTGCCCTGGTAACTTACGCTGACGTTTTGCTCACAGTAGTGAAAGCAACTGAACCAAAAAATAATGATAATTTAGAGCTTATTACTTACAGTGTTTTTGAACCAGTTTCCATCATAACAGTTTTTTTGTTGACTATTACCATGTCATCTCTCCATTCTCCTTCATATCTTCCCTCCTTCGTTGCCTCGACTCCTTTGCCATGTTTTAGTCCATTTTTCCATTCTCCTGAGGAAAGAAACATGAAAGAAAAACACGTCAAAAAGGGAACTCTTACGAATTTACGAACAAATGGTAGAATGGTGGAATCTTGTATTATTAGAGGCGATACATAAGTTGGTGTCGATGAACCTTCTTCGCTGGATTTTTGAAAAGACATTACTAGCGTTGGAGAGAGGGGGAGGAGGCTTTTGGTGTGAGATAAACCGGGTTTAGCAAAAGGATAACAAAGGGATAGCGAGCGAAGCTGGCAGGTGTATGATGTAGTTTTTACATTGGGATCAAGTCAAATTGAAATCCCTCGCGGCAAGAAAGTACCCCTGGCATAACAA
This sequence comes from Porites evermanni, assembly GCA_942486025.1. Classification (NCBI taxonomy): domain Eukaryota; kingdom Metazoa; phylum Cnidaria; class Anthozoa; order Scleractinia; family Poritidae; genus Porites; species Porites evermanni. Next base: position 47,750 of record CALNXI010000188.1, on the reverse strand, counting down.
TCCCGCCAGCTACGCAGTTTAAAAAAGAGAACGTGCAACATGCTGGCTGCACCAGAAAAATTATGCTGATGTTAGTCTCGTAGGACCGACAGCTCTAATCGAGGATGTTCCCCCGAACCCCACCAACCCCATCCACAAAACTGAACGACGCCTTAGCAATAATGTCAGGTCATGAGGCAGCTGCTCGGAAGAGAAGTCACCAAAGGTGCGTTTCCCAGACCCTAAACAATACTAAAACAATTGGAAGAATGATATGTCATTATTTCATGCGACCAATTAGGACAGACCTTACGAGCAGCTCCTACACTACTCATAATGCCCAGTAAAAAGAAACAAGTTCGTCACGTAAACAGATCAGATTCTCTGGCTGTGCACCGATGACGTACCTTCATAGTGATAACCTGTAGACGGGTCCGTGAACATGCCACGTCCGTTTTCCTGGAAAAAAAAATTGTAAATTGCAACTGTGAATATCATATCCATTCCCCTCCGGGCTTTTCATGGACAATTTACAGTTAGATTGACTATGGCGCAGTTTACAATTGATAAAGTAATGATTTACGAACGTCCCCTGATGTGAAGGTGAAATTGGGATAGGCCGCCATACCGGGGATTACGTCCTCGGTACGGCTAAGAACACTGTGTGGTTTCTAATCCAACTAATCTAACCGAGAGCCAGTGGTAACCTAATCGGACGTCGGCGACATCAATAAGGTATCAGGGATAACGATAGCTCAACCCCCTTTTCACACTGTTTATCACAAAAAAGCTCAGTGTACGCTCTTTTTAGCCTGCGAGCAAGCTCTCTGGGGCGCCCCGGAGAGCTTGCTCGCAGCAGGCTACGCTCTTCTAGAGCACTTACCTTGTCTAGTACCCACTGGCCACGATAGCTGGCTCCGTTGGTGTACGTTAACACTCCTTCACCAAACCTCATTCCGTACTTCCAGTCTCCTGAAGAAATCAACAAACAAACAGTCGAAAAATGAATTCCAGTCACCTTATTTAAGTGTTCACGAGTGCACAAGAAAGTACTAAGACAGTGCTTTGCTTTGCTTTACGACACTTTAGGCGAAGGATTTTCATTCAAAATTCCCCGTTAAAAAAATGCGACCAAAACGGGGATGAGAGAGGAAAAATTTCGTCTAAGGGACACATTTTGTGGGACAATGGTGACTATATAATTATTACCCCTGCTTTCCCCCTACCCACTTTGAAATTGCCTGTAAAAATATCTTAGAAAAAGAGCTGAATCCTACCTTCAAACACGGTTTTTTTGTTAGCGTACACCATCTTCCCTCTTCCATGGCGCTAAAAAGAAAATTGGGGTATTGTTAAAGGAGCTGTGTCACGAAATTCAGCCAAATTAGGTTATTGCAAAATGCCAGTTAAATTAAAAGAAACATAAAAATAACCGCTTAAAACATCAAAGGAAGGTTAAAATAATACAACAGATGCTACGGATGGGCAAAACTGAAAAAGATTGAAACGGATTGAAATTAGGGTTTTTGAAAACTGTTGAGCCTAACAGTTTTCAAAGCTTATCTCTGCTGTTTGCAGCTTCAAAAATAATGCTCAGGGGACATATTTGTTTGTCTCTAATCTCTGATTTTGTCATTTATATGTAATTTCTTTGCCTACATTAAGTTCCATAGCGAAAAAATAAACTGGACTGTCGTGATACAGCCCCTTTAAGCGAATAAATAAATATACGAGCAAACAAACTGGTACGTAATGGCAACGCACATTATTAGACTACTTGCAGTACGCCTTCTCTCTTAAAATCCGTCTAGTTCTTATCTCAGCCAGCGCGATTGCAAACCACGACGTTACGTTTGAATAAGCGTTTGGGTCGTTTATAGCGGCAAGCTCACCATCTCACGCGGCTTGCTTCGCTCGCCCAAATAGAAAGCTTGCTCGCAGGCTATCCCTAATTTTGCCCAGGAGTAGTAGAGCGCGCGCGATAACGTATTTCCTTCGCTCTACTTCCCCCGAGGGAATAAGGGGCTACTTTTAGTCTTGACAGTGAGTGTCGAGCTGGAAGGTTACTATTTAGGCAGTCAACTATTTTAAGGAGTACAAATTGACTGTGTGAAGAAAAGAAATCAGTATAGGTCTCCCTAATTTTCATACAAACATCCTTACCAAGCCATTATCCCAGTTTCCCTCGTACACTGATCCGTCCTTGTAAGTCATTTTTCCGGATTTACTGCACAAGTCATATTCAAACACTCCTTCGTAAACATCGCCATTACTGTATTTCATTACACCTTGGCCATACCGCTGAAAAAAACATAAATGAACAAATGAGTTCGTAAAAACCAGATCATCTCAGCAGCGACAAGAGACAGTACAAAAACGACTGTCTCGCCATCAGATTCAGCTAAGAAGAAATTTTACGTAGGTTTTTTGCTTGCAAGTTTTAAGACGACATTAAAGGCCGTGAGGTTTTAAAATGAAATGTCATGTGCAATGCTTGGCCAGTACAGTCAAACCTGTTAGTATTAATTAAGCGAACATCTATAAAGAGGTCACTTATTGAAGTCTTGGACCACTACCCGAGTGAGTGGCGGAGCGCGAATTCTCCACTTGAATGGGTGACCGCTTACTACAGTTTGACTGGACTCTGAAGTTTGGAATTCGCACATGTATTCTGGAAAATGAAGTCTGGGATCTTTTTAAATTTTTATTCCTACAATTCAGAAAGGAGCAGCCTGTGAATACGACGCCTTTTATTGCTCACCACAGCCGCACACGGTTGTTAGGAAAGCGGAACTCAACCATTTGCAGCCTCGTCCACAGGCCAGTTAGCGCTACCCGAGTGAGCGGCGGAGCGCGAATTCTCTACTTGACAGGTGACGTCACATATGAAATCGCCAAGGACGACTGGCAACAAGGCTGAACCAATGCCATGAGATGAATGATATGAACCATTTGCCACCAAAATTCAGAACTGATAGATTTTGTCCCGGAATCGCGTTTACCATTTGTACAAATCAGTTCCATTTACCGAAAAACGGCCCCGAAGGCCTGAAACTGGTATCAAAGATGGCCTTCACGAAATAGAACGTGAATTTCTGTTTGAAACATTCCGTCCGGAAAAACAGGATTACCTTTTCAGGTGTTCCGATGGTCCCAGAAATTTTCGGTTGGAAAGACCCAAAAAGTCGCGTTCTATTTACTTTCTAAACAGATTCTCCGAAAACTTTCCGTAGGTAAACAACCCTCGTTTTCAAGACTTAAGAGAAAGTCTGTGATGTGGTTGCCCTGGTAACTTACGCTGACGTTTTGCTCACAGTAGTGAAAGCAACTGAACCAAAAAATAATGATAATTTAGAGCTTATTACTTACAGTGTTTTTGAACCAGTTTCCATCATAACAGTCGCCATTGGAGTAATGCATGCATCCTTTGCCATTAATGTGATCCTTACTCCACCCGCCAAAGTAATGAGTTCCATCAGGACTTCGGAATTCTCCCTGGCCACCGCGCTAGATAATAAAACACACCATCATCAGTTAGGCGTGATGATCTTCAAACACTTGCTTACTGTGTATCGATAACAGTTCCACGGCTCCCGTTCCATGACCATATAATGATGAAATGTCCAAATGTTTTCTTTGAAAATTTAAGTGTGTTTTTCGCTCTCCACAAACATTACGCAACAAAGTGGCAGAGTCGACAACCTGTAGCTATTTTTGCTGTGACCTACTTGTTGCTACCTCACGGCCTGAAAAAAGAGCCTACATTTTCGCGACGCAACCAATGGTTTTCCAGCAAAATGACGTCTGCTGAATGAGCGCAGAAATCCCATAATAGATGATGACGTGCCACTACCCACATCTGGGTAGTGCTTTTGATTGGATCCCAGATCTGAGTGGTAACACGTCATCAGTATGGAATTTTTGCGCTAGTTTCTCAGACGTCATTTCGCGGGCAATCCAGCGGTGTCGTCGCCAAATTTCAGCTGTATTCTCAGGCTACTATCCTTTCAGGAACAAAGTTCATGCTTATCATAAGAGTACAGCGAAGAGGAATGTTTTTGGAGGCTTAAAGTTGCAAACCTGATTGTCGACCCATTGTCCATTATAAACAGACCCGTCAGCATACTTCATTTCACCTTGACAACTGATTCGATCATTTTCAAATTCACCGCTAGGAAAAGACAGCAATAATAATCATGTAACAGGAATCTGAGAATACAGAGAAAAATTAACAACATCCAGCTTTCTGAGTTACACTCTCTTACTTGGGGGAGATGCATGATAGGTCCCTAAGAAAGTATCTGATTCAAGCGAATAAAATTTAAAAGGCTTCCATAACACACTACTTGCCGCAAAAGCTTGCATGAGTACATAGTCTTTTTGGTGAAAATTAGATAGTGTTATCTTCCTACTATTCAGTTTAAAAAGCTAGTGTAACGAGCTAATTAACAGAACTTACACCTATTTTTTATTCTTAAACGCATAGTCAGCAACTGAAAAATAGACAGTTTTCTATGTTATCCAGAACAAACATCACTGAACAATAATACCTACATGTAAACATCACCATTAGGAAAATGCATCTTGCCTTTCCCGTGTTTCTAAATAATAGGAAAAAACATAGACCTCAATATTAATTCTTAGCAGTAATAATTTATTGTTTAGAGACTGCAATAGACACCAAACACCTTTTCTTGACTTATTTACAAATTATTCTTATCAGAGTGAAACTAACAACATATTTTAATTTATTGAGATACCCTGGGTGCCAGAGACTTTTGACGTCGCACTTAATCGCCCCACGCTAGAAGAAACCTCCAGTACAAAGGATAGTTAAAAGACCAATATGACAGTGTGATTTATTAATTTCTGTAGGAGGTGTGTTGGGGGTGGGGCGGGGGAGAGGGGATTAAGAGGTTATGTTCTACTTATGAAATGCAACTCGGACAATAGGATAAAAGGATAAAATTGATTTGCCAAGAGGAGGAAACACGTTTCTGTTTTGTTTTCAGTTAGTTGTCTACAGTAATGTTTGAAAACGGCTAAGAGCATGACCAACTTTACAACAAAACACACAACTAAAATGTTTTAGAATTAATATACCAGGAACTCAACGTATTGAAATCTTTCTCTATTCTGTTAAAGTAGAACGAGTTCCCACAACTCACTCGGCATGGAAAAAACTAAAAACCTTCAGTTTCGATGCCAACTCTGTCAAGCTCACAATTTCGATTAGTTCTGTCTTTCACTCTGCACAAGCAAAAGGAGGACGATTCTGTTGCTTGTGGTTGAATAGACGACAATTATAGCTGAACTGAGTTTGAAGAAGGAGTTTGTCTGTTCACCTTGCTACGTCTCCACTCTCCACGGTACAAAAGTCCACTCACACAACGCAACTCTCCATTACCCTGGATTTCATTTTGATAAAAATCTCCATCAAAGCGGTCACCATTCTTAAAGGTAATTGAACCCTTATGAAAACGAAAAAAAATATATTATATATATTAGAACAAAATAAAAGAGTATGATAAAACATGATTTGAAACAATAAAGATTAAAGATTCACCCAAAGAGGAGACTCTTCACTTGGCCGTGGGTGATTACATTGTGGGATTTCGTTTGAGCCCTGTTCTCATAATGGTAAGGCTTTATGTGGATAACAGTGTTTACAACATACAAGTAAAATGAGGAGACAGCCTGACAGAGTAGTCAGAGCACTAGGCTTGCTAGCGAGAGGGTTTATGGTCATCTCACCAGCAACAAAATTGCCACCAAGAACTCGGTCGACTCGCTACCAACGAATAACTTGGAAATAATTGACACAGTTTAATGCCTACGATTAGTTACCTAAGATTTACTTTTTCGTGAAGCTTATTCTAATTTGAAGGTCGACTCAGAGACAAATCTGTCGATCCTAATTGACGTTCTTTGCGTTGAACTTCTTATGCTCTTAATACTCCAAATAATAGGTAACAGGTTCAGTGACCTGTGGTCAGCAGTGAGTTGACAAAGATGGACGTTGAAATTTGAGCTCCTCAAAACTTTGATCTTTTCACCTAGTTATCTATTTAGTCTCTTCTATTATCGCATTTTAAACATCTGAATCTGTTGCAATTCTGAAGAAACAAAATAAAGCCCTTAAGGCAGAAATTGATGCTCTGTCGAAAACAGTCTATATAGCAAGTTTTTCTTTCAATCATATTACTAGGAGCAATGTTAATTTTTGGTTTTTTTCCTACAACCCGCCTCGATTGGCTATGCTAACTGCGGGTTGTCAATCTTTGAATTATTGTTCTTTTAAAAACGAAATAAAATGTTGTTGTTGTGAATGTAAACTTTGACATTTGAGAGATAAAGAAGTTTCATAATCAGCAGTCATTTCGTTGAAATATGATAATAATGATAAAGTAACGGTTAAGAGAAAATTTCTGTTCATGAAAGTTTTTTTCATTATTATTTTGTACCGTGTACCTGGGACTTCTGAATAAAATAAAGCTAAGTTCTGTTCTTGGTGGCGAATTTGTTGGTGGCAAGATGGTTTGGTGGCGAGGTGACTGGATACCATCAAGAGGCCCTCAAGTTCAAGCCCCGCTCTAACCACTAGCTCGATTTGTCTTTTGAAAATCTTGAGGTCAAATCCTCGGCGTTGTTTTTAATCAGCCAACTGGTTTGCCTCTGGCCATAAGACATCCAAGATAGTTACTTTTTAAATTAATCTTTTTGTCCTTATTTGTTGGCCATAATTTTTTAACTTTTGAGTTGCCAGTAATTGTGTGCCCCCTGTCACGAGGATATTACTGTGTTAGGTCAAATCTGTTTTAAAGTCATTACTCGCAGTGTGGTGAATTAATACTTACACAAAAAATGTTCCTGTAGAGATAAGCCGTAGGGAACACTAAAGACTATGATTTTCTTGGTGATTTTTGCAGACATGGTAATAAAAAAGTTTCAAAACATGTCCATCCTTGCCATCTGTTGCAACAGACGACAGGAAACAGTTGCAATGCTAAAATATTCTAAGCAACTGAACCAAAAAATAATGATAATTTAGAGCTTATTACTTACAGTGTTTTTGAACCAGTTTCCATCATAACAGTCGCCATTGGAGTAATGCATGCATCCTTTGCCATTAATGTGATCCTTACTCCAACCCCCAAGGTAATGAGTTCCATCAGCACTTCGGAATTCTCCCTGGCCACCGCGCTAGATAATAAAACACACCATCATCAGCTGGGCGTGATGATCTTCAAACACTTGCTTACTGTGTATTGATAACAGTTCCACGGCTCCCGTTCCATGACCATATAATGATGAAATGTCCAAATGTTTTCTTTGAAAATTTAAGTGTGTTTTTCGCTCTCCACAAACATTGAGCAACAAAGTGGCAGAGTCGACAACCTGTAGCTATTTTTGCTGTGACCTACTTGTTGCTACCTCATAGCCTGAAAAAAGAGCCTACATTTTCGCGACGCAACCACTGGTTTTCCAGCAAAATGACGTAATGAGCGCAGAAATCCCATACTAAATGATGACGTGCCACTACCCACATCTAGGTATTGCTTCTGATCGGATGAAGCAAATTTACAACCACTCAGAAGCACGACCCAGATCTGGGTGGTAACATGCCACTAGTACGGAATTTTTGCGCTAGTTTCTAAGACGTCTTTTCGCGGGCAAACCGGCGGTGTCGTCGCCAAATGTCAGCTGTTTTCTCAGGCTACTATCCTTTCAGGAACAAAGTTCATGCTTATCATAAGAGTACCGCGAAGAGGAATTTTTTTGAGGTTTAAAATCGCAAACCTGATTGTCGACCCATTGTCCATTATAAACAGACCCGTCAGCATACTTCATTTCACCTTGGCCACTGATTCGATCATTTGCAAATTCACCGCTAGGAAAAGACAGCAATAATAATCATGTAATAGGAATCTAAGAATACAGAGAAAAATTAACCACATCCAGCTTTCTGAGTTACACTCTCTTGCTTGGGGGAGATGCATGCTAGGTCCCTAAGAAAGTATCTGATTCAAGCGAACAAAATTTAAAAGGCTTTCATAACACACTACTTGCCGCAAAAGCTTGCATGAGTACAAAGTCTTTTTGGTGAAAATTAGATAGTGTTATCTTATTACTATTCAGTTTAAAAAGCTAGTGTAAGGAGCTAATTAACAGAACTTGCACCTATTTTTTATTCTTAAACGCTTGGTCAACAACCGAAAAATAGACAGTTTTCTATGTTATCCAGAACAAACATCATTGAATAATAATACATACATGTAAACATCACCATTAGGAAAATGCATCTTTCCTTTCCCATGTTTCTAAATAAAAAGAAAAAAACATAGACCTCAATATTAATTCTTAGCAGTAATAATTTATTGTTTAGGGACTGCAATAGACACCAAACACCTTTTCTTGACTTATTTACAAATTATTCTTATCAAAGTGAAGCTAACATAACATATTTTAATTTATCGAGATACCCTGGGTGCCAGAGACTTTTGACGTCGCACCCAATCGCCACACGCTAGAAAAAACCTCCAGTACAAAGGATAGTTAAAAGACCAATACGACAGTGTGATTTATTAATTTCTGTACGAGGTGTGTTGGGGGTGGGGCGGAGGAGAGGGGATTAAGAGGTTATGTTCTACTTATGAAATGCAACTCGGACAATAGGATAAAAGGATAAAATTGATTTACCAAGAAGGAGGAAAGACGTTCCTGTTTTGTTTTCAGTTAGTTGTCAACAGCAATGTTTGAAAACGGCTAAGAGCATGAGCAACTTTACCACAAAACACACAACTAAGTTGTTTAAGAATTAATATAACAGAAACTCAACGTTTATTGAAATCTTTGTCTATTCTGTTAAAGTAGAACGAGTTCCCATAAATCACTCGGAATGGGAAAAACTAAAAACCTTCAGTTTCGATACCATCTCTGTCAAGCTCACAATTTCGATTACTTCTGTCTTTCACTTTGCACAGGCAAAAAGAGGATGATTCTGTTGCTTGTGGTTGAATAGAAGACAATTATAGCTGAACTGAGTTTGAAGAAGGAGTTTGTCTGTTCACCTTGCTATGTCTCCACTCTCCACGGTACGCAAGTCCACTCACACAACGCAATTCTCCATTACCCTGGATTTCATTTTGATAAAAATCTCCATCAAAGCGGTCACCATTCTTAAAGGTAATTGCACCCTAATTAAAAACGAAAAAAAAAAAAATTATATATATTAGAACAAAATAAAAGAGTATTCATGATAGAACATGATTTGAAACAATAAAGATTAAAGATGCACCTAAAGAGGAGACTCTTCGCTTGGCCGTGGGTGATCACATTGTGGGATTTCGTTTGAGCACTGTTCTCATAATGCTAAGGTTTTACGTGGATAACGATGTTTATAGACTGCGAGCAGTCTCTTAATTTGCTTTGCAAAGTTACTGGATGAGATGAGAACTAGACGGATTTTAAGAGAAAAGGCGGACTGCAAGCAGTCTACGATGTTTACAACATACAAGTAAAATGAGGAACAGACAGCCTGCCAGAGCAGTCAGAGCACTTAGCTTGCTAGCGAGAGGGTTTATGGTCATCTCACCACTATCAAAATCGCCACCAAGAAGTCGACTCGCTACCAACGAATAACTCGGAATTAATTGACACAGTTTAATGCCTAGGATTAGTTACCTAAGATTTACTTTTTCGTCAAGCTTATTCTAGTTTGAAGGTCGACTCAGAGACAAATCTGTCAATCCTTATTGACGTTCTTTGCTTTGAACTTCTTATGCTCCTAATACTCCAAATACTAGGTAATAGGTTCAGTAAATGTAAACTTCGACATTTGAGAGATAAAGAAGTTTCATAATCACCAGTCATTTCTTTGAAATATGATAATAATAATAATAATGATAATAATAATAATGATAATAATAATAATAATAATAATAATAATAATAATAACAATAATAATAATGAAGTAACGGTTAAGAGAAAATTTCTGATCATGAAAGTTTTTTTCATTATTTTGCAGCGTGTACTTGGAACTTCCAAATAAAATAAAGCTAAGTTCTGTTCTTGGTGGCGAATTTGTTGGTGGCAAGATGGTTTGGTGGCGAGGTGACTAGAGGCCCTCAAGTTCAAGCCCCGCTCTAACCACTAGCTCGATTTGTCTTTTGAAAATCTTGAGGTCAAATCCTCGGCGTTGTTTGTAATCAGCCAACTGGTTTGCCTCTGGCCATAAGACATCCAAGATAGTTACTTTTTTTTAATTAATCTTTTTGTCCTTATTTGTTGGCCATAATTGTTTAACTTTTGGGTTGCCAGTAATTGTGTACCCCCTGTCACGAGGATATCACTGTGTTAGGTCAAATCTGTGTTAAAGTCATTACTCGCAGTGTAGTGCATTAATACTTACACAAAAAATGTTCCTGTAGAGATAAGCCTTAGGGAACACTAAAGACTATGATTTTCTTGGTGATTTTTGCAGACATGGTAATAAAAAAGTTTCAAAACATGTCCATCCTTGCCATCTGTTGCAACAGACGACAGGAAACAGTTGCAATGCTAAAATATTCTCGTAAATAACAAAACTGGGTCATTATTTTTCGAATTCAATTGATGCAAAGAAACGTTTAAGCTTTTTAAAAAGATAGCAAATAGCATGACGCAGCGGCTTTTAAGTCTTTTTTAACGAGTTAGCTCTACCTTGCCATGCATATCGCCCTGGTACCACTGTCCATGATAAACATCACCATGCATGTACTCCATAGTACCAACACCATCTATGATAGAGAAAGATAGTTACGTATAGCCTGTTCAGTTTGCTATTGTTGATTTCCACCTTTCCACCAATCACACCATTGCCTGCTGAAATCGAGCAGACAGCATAAATTATTTTTCATGGAGCAGTTTTCAAACAACGGATGTGAAAACTGCGAAGACGTACTTTGCTGTGGCGTGTGAGTGAGTTTTAAAGCGTTTTAAGCTTAAAAGGCCAAAACAAATTCAACGAAAAGAGTTAGAGAAGCTGGCTAACACAGAGAATGTTTTTGTCATTCAACCAACCGGATCTGGATTGTCAGTTATCGTAAAATTCTGAAAATAAGCCCCTCAAAACCGTAACGCAAAAAACCCTCCGTTAAATCGCCCCTCTAAATATAAGCCCCCAGGGGCTTGTACTTGAAAACAGTGCCCTCAAATACAAAGTAAAACAAAACAAGAAGGTAAATTTCCTTCCATGCACTCAGATCCACAAAACAATCACTGATGATGTATTATTAAAAATAAAAGAACAGGAGCTGAGCGGGACAATACATACGTTGTTTGTCATCCAGCCACTGTCCTTTATACTTGTCTCCACTGTTGTACATCAATTCACCTAAACCACAACGATCATCATCTTCCCACTCACCCTGGTGGGAAATCCACAATATAAGCAATTCATCTCACAATCCCCTCCCTTGCAACAAACACCCTACACCACACCCTAGATTACCTTGATACCCTTCCATTCTCTATACAACTTGGTTGGTATTCCTATGAGATACATGAACATTCCACAACTCTTTCCCCTTTGAAAATACATACAAGACTGCGACTGTAGCACAATATATGTATATCACATTTGTTTAAACACCTAAAGTAATCATTTCGTATGTTCAACTTTCCAAAATTAGTTCTACTTTACCTGATATCTTGCTTGGTTTGGCCATGAAAGAGTACCTTCACCATTTCTCTGAAGAAAAGCAAGTAGAGAAAATTGTTGAGATTGATTATTAATCGCACAGAGTCTGGGAACTTTTGATAACAGTGACAGTAATCATTTTGCAGGGGAGTATCCAAAATATGTTGGTAATGGTAGTCTAACTTGTGCACACTACGGAACAGGGCTGTCACTAAGGGAGGGGAGGGAGAGGGTTCGCCCAGCTACCATGAGCATGCTCCCCGGTTACTTGCATAGAAACCAAAAGGAAAAAGGGACCAAAAGACCTTCGTAGCTGTTTAATTACCTATCTACTAATTTCATATGCCTAACATTGACATATCTACATTTAAGTGAGAGAGCCCTGATCGAAGCCATTACTTTCCACCCTGCCATGCTATTACAATCTAGTTTCTACTGACACATGTAATACATATATTGCATGGTACCAGTCATGTAACAAGGTTTAAGTTTTTAAGCTATAAAATGAAAGCTGCAAAGCTGAAAGCACTCATTTTCAGAGCAAGTCCTGTAGTATGAAGCCAATTTTGCCTTAAAATTGTCATCTTTCAAATAAGCTCTAACTTTGCACACAGATCTGTACACCAAAATAAACTTGAGCTGTAACAGACAATCCTTCAAATGCACCAAATTAAGCTTAATCATTCAAAGCACAAATTATTCTTTCTCTAGTTTTAAGAATACATGTGGCTTTCAACAAATGTTGAGTCTTCTCCTACACCACTTCCTCCTCATTGCTAGATATTATATAAATAGTTGCAAAATACGAAATACTATTCCTATGGTACAAGCGTACACTCAGTTGTTAGTCATACGCTCCATGGAAAATGAGAAACAGATTGCATTTGATAATAATAACTTAGCCTCTTTTAGGCAGAAATGGGCTACTTTTAAACAATGCCCCTCAGAATATAATTTGACCAATACAGTTAATTAAAGTGCAAGTGACAAACGGGTAGATGGGTGATGGAGGACCATAAGGCAGGCAGCTTTCTCTTAATTGTTAATATATAAACTATAGTATTTTTGTGGACTTTGTCTTTCCTTTTCTTTTTATTTCTTTCTGGAAACGATAACAGTTACCTGTAATGAATTGTAAATGTAATGTATTGTAATTGTTTGTGTGTGTGAAATAAAATTTAAAAAAAAAAAAGCTTTCAACAAACTTTACAACATACAGTGTATTACCTTTCCTGAAACAAAATGACCACAAAATGTGCGACCATCTTGGTAAGTGAATTTTGCTTTACGGCTATCTGTAACAAACAAAGGACAAAAAAGTTATTTTAAATTATTGTCTTTTTTGAGATATGAGCTAGCTATAGCAAACCTACACGACCAAAACTTAACCCAACATTATTCTTGTAGCCCAAGCCATACACCCCAATGAAGCAGATGTACACTAGCTCCCTACAGGGTTTATACCCCCAGCTTGTGGTAGCCCATACCATCTATAATTAAAACAATAAAATTATCATTTTTATATATGTTAAGGTTTAATTTTATCCTTGGTTCAAATTTTATTTCCATTTGTTTCAAACTCATTATCACACACGTACATTACCTGAAAGAAATATGGTTTATTATAACCAAGGATTTCATTGAGCCATGTGAAGTATTTATTCCAGGGGGTCTAGCAAAATTTGTGCAAAATATCTGGCAGTATCTGAAGTCACAGAACAAGTTGAAAGAATAAAAACATTAAAAAGTTGGTAATAATTACCAATCTCATCTTTCTCTGTAGCCTCTGGTCCATGTAATAACATGGCAATTGTTGTCCTTAGCTTCTGTAACCAAACTTTCTTCTCATTTTTGGTTCCAGCATACATGATGTATGAATTCTCAGGAGTGAAGATCTCCAAAGAATCTTCCTTACCTGCAGAAAAGGCTAGTTAAGCATAAGATTGTAGAGACCTTCGAAGGGGTAGAAGTGTCAGGTTACATGGGCCCAAAAACTGGCAACAATCCTCTCAAAAAGCACCGACAATCAACAGAATTGTGACAACAACAATCCATTTTTAAGTAGTGAAAGCACTATCTGTTCACTTTTGCATTTTGGCTATTTCGGCAGAAAAATAACAAACTTTCTTCCTTAATTTGCAAACATTTTCTGTTATTTTCTTTCGAACGTTTAATAATTATGGTATTGTTTCAGAATGGTCCCTTGAGGGAGAATGGTTAATAAAAATTAATTTTTTTCCTGTACTATATATGCTCATCTATATTTATGTTGATCTGACAGCAACATTTTTAAAGCTAAAATGTGACAGTGACATTTTTTCTTAACCTACCAGGCAATAGGCAATCTCAGAAATGACTGACTTAAAGTGACAACATATCCCCCCCCCCCCCCCCCCCCCCCCCCCCCTCACGCCCCCCCCCCCCCGCAGGGCTTGAACACCCTTCCATCCAAAAAAGAATAGTACAATTTTTTCAAGAATACACAAATAAAAGATATATACAACTGTTGTTTTTTTTTTTTTTTTGTTTTTGATTTAATTTGT
>CALNXI010000188.1:22468-33205 GCA_942486025.1 Porites evermanni | reverse complement strand
CCCCCCCCCCCCTCCTCTCCTGCCTTGGAAGGTCTCAGTGCAGTTTAGTGGAATTAACTCCATTATACATACAGGTATGATGCAGATTTTTCTCAGAGCATACAATGAATGGATGAATACTACTGATGTGCATTGTATTTATTGGTCATTACCTATGATCTTAATAAACTGAGACACACATCTAAGGTTAAGGAAAAGACTATTTTCAATACTTTGTCCAACAAGCTATGCACTTTTGAAAATAATGACTATATTATTCTGGACTGTGTGAGTGAAGATCTCAAAGTAAGTTTAGAAGGCTGCAGTTGTTTACAGTAAGACAAAGAAGAAAATGAGGGGGGAATTGTTCTTAGCAAATTGCAGCAAGTTCATCAACCTTACATTTCTTCATGGTAGGTATAAATACTAGAAGTAATCACTGGTTAAGGATACATGTTCGCCACTTAAGCAAACGAAATCAAGTCAAAACACAGGGTCCAGAGGAGATGTGTTTGTCGTTAGAACATCAAAACCCGTCGAAAACCTCTGAAAAATGGGTTATTTTGATCGCGTTACAGTTTCGTTACACATTCTATAGACCGCAAACCAAGAGACTGAGGGCTCGCAAGATCGGCTTACAGTATAAAATACAGCCGCGGTCACCCTTCCGGCGACGGCCTTCCGCCACCCTTCGGACAACGTGCCACGCGCCAGCAAGGATATGGCTTGCGGTTATTGATTTTTAAAAGTCAATCTGGGTCAGATAAGAAGCGAAGAAATCGTTTACAGTTAATTTATAAAGATCCCATTGGGATAATTAATCGTGCTAAGCAACAGGTATAGACATTTTTCAACGTGAGACTTTAAATAAGTAATTCATTTATTCACACGAAACTCCTCTGGACCCTGTGGTCAAAAGGAGTCCAGTTTCCAGGCTGAGATGTCCCTGATAAAATCAGTGGGGGCAGCCAATTGGCAGTCACCTGTGACACCTCAAAAATGTGTGGCTTTGTACAACAGGAATACCAAGATTAGAATGCATTCTGACAAATGCCATAATACTACACCTGATTGTGGATTGTTGTCTTCCAGATCCATACACCAAAGAGTGGTCAGTTCCAATTTCTGGAACTCATTGCTTTTGGTTACACCCCTCAGCCCAAACACCAAGATATCATTGAACAATAGGCACTGAAGGAAAATTCAACCAAGATGATTAAAATAATTTCATATTAAAAACAAAAAGTAGTAGTTAGATTACTATTAGAGAAAAATTAATAATAAAACTGTATGTGCCCTGAAGGACACCATCCATTAATCTCCACGAGAAAGTACACCCCAGACCTATACAACTGTAAAGAAAATAGACCATTTCTAAGTTCCACAAAACATCACTTTTAAAGTGATATTAAATGCAAAGACTTTTGCGAGAAAATGAGTTATTCTTGAATAAGAATAGAAAATGTATTTCATATCAAAGGCTTCACACCCACCCACCCACATTTGGAAAAATAAGGCCTGCAGCACCTACGAAGTCATCAATAATTTTACCCTCAGTCAAAACTATCCAGAAGCGACCACCTACAAAATTTCAAGATCATTTTGTTGGTCACTAGTGGTCACTTATACAAGTTTCCAACTGTGCTAGTGCTTTGTCCACGAAAATATCTCCTCTATTTTGGATGAACAGTTGCTCATGAAAGATAGTCAGTTATATAGACCAGAGGTGGTTTGACATGGAGGTTTAAATAATGTATTTGTAAATAAATGACATCAGAAGTAGAGGATATCCAATTATAATGTTGATACCTAGTACTACATTTAAGAGTACCTTATATGTTTTCTTGTTGCTATTGACTACCACATCAGCTTCTTTGATGAGGGCTCTTCCTTCCACTTCAAATGCCTGTGTTTAATGAAAAAACGGTATAAATATCAAATAAATATTATACTGTCAAACCTTGTTAATATGGACACTGAGCGGGCTAGAGAAAGTATCCATATTAACAGAGTGTCCATAGCAAGCGGGTTGAATTTAGAGAAAATGTGAGGGCTTGCAGGGATATGGAAAACTGTCTATAATAACGAGGTGTCCACATTAAGCGGGTGTCTGTAAAGCAAGGTTTGACTGTATAATGCATAAACTGTCTAAGGTCTTAGTTTAGGAGACTGACACACAAAAATATATTATTTGGTTGGGTCAACTTATTAAGGAGTGCCAGCTGAGTAGTTTTAATAGAACCCTAGCATTGCAATCCGGAGACCCCAAATTCAATTCCCACCCTGACCACTAGCTATTTTGTTCTCAGTGGTACTGAGTTCAGCTCCTTGGCCACACGTGTACATGTAAATGGTCAACTGGCTTGTCTATAGCCAGTTTAAATTCTTAACCTAGCTTGTTAACTGTATTTTCAAATAATTATTTCTTTCCCAATTTGTGGGCCACAATGAGATAATTAAAATAAATTGGCCACTGCAAAGTACTGTACATTTAAAGCATTAGAACGTGTGAAGGAATTCTGAGGCATTAAAATTGCCATTTTGACAGACAAAATTTTAGTGCTAGATTATTATGACAAGAGAAAGCAGATTGCCATGAATTGCATAGAGTTGAATTACAGAGTCTTTGCAGCTAACAGTACATGTAAATCAAATGATTATTACCTTCAGACCCATAACCCGCGACCTTAACTCCTCAAATGCTTTCAGACCAACCACAGTTTGAAGCTGATTGTTGATGTAAATAGCAAGATTGTCCTTTGAAAAAGAAAAACAAGTAAAATTGTGTGCCAAGAAAGTTGTCTCTCTCTCCGGGGTAAGTGGTTTTTGCTATCTGTCTACTTAATTCTGTTCTTAGCTTGCCCGACAGACAAGTGGAGTTTCCTAGGGAATTCAAATTACAGAAAAACTGTAATCAATCCTACTGATTTCAAGATTTTTTGTGATATATGTGACTCTTGGGATAGCTTGCACATGCTAGCTGTAGCTAGCTTGAAGGGCAAGCAGTAAAAGTGACCTTGTGACTTTCTATGCATAAGCAGTTTCAATACTTAAATTGGTGTTTTGAAACAACAGCAAATGTACATGTAGCGCCAGACCTAATGAGGATGGAAGTGTACAACTGTGTGTAAATTATTGTCAAGTTGTATAAGTAGTTATTGTGAAGTACAGCTATGGTTCAGGTTGCACACAAGTCTTGAAACATTATTTTCATAAATAAAATTACCATTTTTGTCAAAGCTTTGCCCAAGTTACCATGATCTGGGTGACTTTCAGGTGTTCTCTTCAGCAGATTCTGATAAATAATAATGCATGTGAAATGAAATTAACTTAAGTCAAAAATGCATTTATAATTCATAATGAAAAACAAAAGAAGTTAATGTTTACACCTGTATTAAATGAGTGTCTTTATATCTGATAAAGACACAGTTAAACTTTATGTCCAAGGTTTTAGACCAAAATAGCCCCAAATCTAAATATTAGTGCAAGAATGAGTTGATCTTTATCAGAGATTTTGAAGCCATTCAAAAACTCGCAGGAGTGTATTATCAAGTTTAAAAACTCTCGGCTTCGCCTTCAGTTTTCCAACCTGATAATACACTCCTGCTTGTTTTCTAAACAGTATGTCAAGTTACTGCTAACTACAATTTATACTAAAAAAAGCAAGTCAGATGAGATTGCTCAACACTCCAATGTATGTCAACTTTAATTTGCCTTTGTTTAAAATTTACCACCTAACAATTACATGTAAAATCATAAATGAGTGCTGCGTTATTTGGCAGAGATTTTCTCCCTGGTTCCCGGCACATGAAAAACAAAAACCAATAGTGAATCTTACTTATTTCTCACCATAATATAAAACTGCCTTCTTTTAAACCTTGTCACAAAACAAAAATTGCCTTGACCATTGCTGATCTAGGGCTTACTCAAAGAGTACATTATAACAAACTGCAAGTCATACATCTAAGCATGTTGTTAGACACATCGCTTGTCCAAACACAAGCCCCAAAATCAGTTTAAAATTACCTCCAAAAGGAGAAGGTATCGAGGAATCCTCTGCACAACTTTAATAAGATATGCTGGTAGATTTAGCCCTGGTTGACAAATTGGGTGTTCGTAGCAACCCTAGTATGAAAAAACCAGTAAACAATAAAATTATTATAATTATTAGCAATATTCCACAGTCATGCACACCAATAATATTGAAAGAAATAGTTGCATCATTTCTCTTTCTTCTACCCCTGGATATAATACTCAACCTGCTTATTTTGTCAATTGAAATAGCTTAAAAGGTTAAAAGTAATGATTATTAAATTGAACTCAAAACAGAACACTACCGAGGAGGAGGTTTGGAAATGCAACTCTAAAGACAAAAAAAAATCAAACTTTTGCTTAACATACTTTTATAGACTTTTTTGCCGTTAATTTGAGAATCAATGTTTTTATTCGAGACCAGATGCCAAGAGGTTGGCTGCACTATTATAGCATCGGCAATCAGATAAAACACTTTTCCCGCGTTTGATAAATGTATACTTGGGGTTCTCTACAAAATTTCAAGTACAAGGAGAAACACATTGAGTAGGCAGAACCTGTCGATAAGATCAAAAGGTAAGTCTTCCACATTGCAGAACTGTGTACAGGGGTAGGTTATGGGGAAAGTGTGAGCCCCTTTCATTGGGAGAGTACAAGAGCCTCCCCTGGAAAAATTGTTATTTTGGGGTTCCTGAAAAGTGCATTCAGTGCATTGCATTTGAGTGACAAGGGAAAGAAATTTTAGCCACAAGGATGACACCCTCATTTACCCACATTTGTATCAACTGCACAAATGACTAATAGTGTTGAATTGCAAACCAAAATAAAGTGAAAATAAATATGATGGACTTTATATTGTCCCACTTGAAACAATAATGTTTTCTGTGAGTAGCAAGCAACTCTATGCCAACTTGACAGCCATTTTAGCCAGTCGCCA
The DNA here is from genome assembly GCA_942486025.1 of Porites evermanni. Lineage (NCBI taxonomy): Eukaryota > Metazoa > Cnidaria > Anthozoa > Scleractinia > Poritidae > Porites > Porites evermanni. Next base: position 28,257 of record CALNXI010000188.1, on the reverse strand, counting down.
GAGCTTCTGGAGAACCGCGCGTGTATATTACAGAAGAAAAATCACTTACATTAACAAATGCCTCAAAGTCTCTGCTCTTTTTTATCTTTTGTTTGTAGAGTGTCTCAGCTGAGTCATAGTTGTTACAGTATTTGGCATAATTCTTCATTCTTTCAATGATCTTGAATGACTGTCAAACAAAAGGAAAAATAAAGAAACATGTCTTTAAAAAAATCTCAAACAGCTTGAAGTTTAACAACCAAGCTATTTTTAATGCCTTCCTTTACATACATACTATGTTTATACGTAGCCATTACGACACCTGAAGGAGGATCATAAGGAGTTATCCCTACATTAAGATCTCTCCTTAGAGATAACCCATCCAGCCCAGGAAAGGTTGGCCACACCACTGGGGTCTACGTTCCCTAATCTTTTCAAACAGTGACTTGGCTTCTTTTACGTCCTATAAGAACCAGATAGGTGAAAGTGCTAAGAGATGGGACCTATGGTTTTCCGTCCTTATCCAAGAAGACTAGAAAGTCTAACCCTTTGCAGATGTTACAACAAAGGCAGCATTTTCTTCTCAGTTATTTTAAGACTCTAAGGTTTGGTCCGGCTGGAGTTTGAATCCACGACCTCCCACTCAGCAGACCAGCGCTCTCCCAACTGAGCTAAATGTAACCAGGTGGTGGTCAAAAGGCTTTGACAGAAAGCCTCAGTATGTTGTGTTGTTTTATGACATCTATGTCATTAATTAAGCTGACTGGCACAGTTCCTTTTTTTTATCTACATGTTTCACAGGGTTCTAACATTCTAAGCATTAAGGTGACATTAAAATGAGATTATCAAAAAAAAATTAACATCCTTGGTCACTCTATAATCCTGGCCAGGCAAGCATTAGAGACAAGACTAACAGGAGGGGTATCATAACAAAATGAAAGCCTCATAGCATGGTTTTAATCCTTAAACAAGTTCAGTTAGGTTGGAGAATTGTTATAAAGACCAAGTTTTCTCTTCCTCAGCCAGCCAGGAAAAAAAGAGTGTTGGTTTTTAAACCCTATAATTATTTTTTTTTTAATCATAAGAAGTTCACTGACAATGGTGAGGAAAATAAATAATAGTGAAGAACGCAATACATTAAATTTTTATTATATGATAAGGACTGGACACTAAGTTCTATATGCCCAATAGGAGCCTGGTACTAGTTTATTGGACCATGTTGTTCTTGTTTTATGTTCTTGTCATAAATAAGAATTCATCCATAACAAAGAGACGCATGGCCATTCTTGCTAAAAAATAAAATGCAACAACATAAAATAATGAGAACAACCTGCTCTGATAACTAGTACCAGGCTTCTATCGGGCATATAGAACTTAGTGTCCAGTCCTTATCGTACTATAATCTTATTGCATTCTTCTCTAAAATAATAAAACAATAACAACTTGACATGCACCATAATGGGGGTAAAACTAAAGAGTTAAATTTAGGGTCATCGCTCTTACTTACTTGGTCTAAAAAAATGTCTCCTATGCACTGTTGATCATGCCAGTGGTTGATTCTCTCAAGAAGCATAAACAACAGATCTTTGTTTACCACGAAGATACTGAAATTACAAAGGTTAAATTAATTTACTTTTTCAACTAAAATGTATTGGATTTTAGATGCCTAAAATCTTTTATCCATGGTGCTCAACTGTGTGTGCAGGAACCCAGCTAAAAATGAACTGTTAAACAATACATGCTAAAAATCAGTATTTCACAAGTACCTTGAATGGAACACATACATGTACAGTAAAAATGCATGAGTAAGAACCTGTTAGGCTAAAATTTGCCAGTTAGGCCCCCTCTATGCAAAAACCTGTTTGGCCTAAAACTTGAAACAGGTTCTTATTTTCTAAAATCTAGAAAAAAAATTGTCTACACTTAGGCAAATAAGATACGTCAACATTTGGAATCCTCTTTGGAGACATATGATTTATGTATTAAAGGCGCAGTGTAAAATGCAGACTGCCGACTGACTGCAGACTATTGTTTTTAGGGTAAGAAAACAATGGGACTATTGCAGTCACCTACTCATTTCCATGGTAAAAAAATAGTGCACAGTCTGCATTTTACACTGACAGTTTATGTAAATGCTTTATCACTCAGATTGCAATGTAATGGTATGCAGATAATTATTTTATAAATTAATTAGGGATTAATTAATTAGCTGAATACCTCTAAATACTCTTAGCTACAATGTTTTTTTTTCTTCAGAAAATAAGAACCTGTTTGAGAACTTAAATAGCCTTGATTTGTGCTAATTACCATTTATGTAAGAACCTGTTTGGGCTGATTTGGGAAAATCCAGATTCTTAATCTCAGGTTTTGACTGTATAGGTAAAGTTGTACAATTTTACTATTATGCTGTACTTGTAAGCTTGCATTTTGCAATGGCTTTTTTTTAAAAATTCCAACTTCAAAACACTACAGATGTTCTCATCAAAGAAATTAAAATATGCAAATTAAAAATTTAGACTCACTCGTGACAGTTGAGAAACATGGTTGTAATCTCTTTCTTTTCTAGTAACTTGTGCTCTTCACATGGTCTCTTGAAAAGCTACAAATGACAAACACAATAGCATCAAACAACTATTGTGGCTAAATACAATTTAGACGTGGTTAAGTTTGAGACAAGAATCTAGTGGCCAACAGTCACACACTAGGTGAGTTGGCTATTACATGTACATGTATCCATTCAAGACTGAACACAGGTTTTAGCGTTCAGTATTGTCACGTGAATGAGTCACTTTATAACAAATAACTAAAAATTGCAAGAAATTCATGACCCCCATCTCTATCAAGGGTTTGGATGCTGCCGTCTGATATCAATGGCCTCCTTGATTTTTTTTTTTATGTCCACCATCTCCTGGTCAAGGATCTTGACCTCCTCCCAGTTGATCTCATGGTTGCCTCTGGACTGGTGTTCCCTGATTACAGATTTTGTTTGTTTATGGTGTCCACCCAGTCACTTTACTTTCCAAGAGCCCTAGCTGTCTCTCAGGGGTTTCAGGCCCCTATTTCTAGGGGGGTCTGGGGCACGCTCCCTCAGAAAATTTGAAATTTCAAAGCCCTTAAATGCGATTTCCAGCATTCTGGGGAATAAATTGAGGACAAAAGAGTGTGGTTCTTTTTTTGATTCAAGAAAATGAAGCTTTCGTTCAACTTTCAATCTATCAGCCACACAATCAATTCCTACAACCAATGAACAAAATAATGAAATCTACATTCGAACTTTTTCACATATTAACAACTTCTGAGGGACACTGAGGGATAAATGATTAATGAAGTAGCTGTGGCGGTCCGCTGACCAGGAAAGCTTAAATCTATGATGGCGGTCATTGAGTAAACTTTGATCGTAATTTACCCTTTTCCCGTTTTGATGTGCAGTATAATTCTTTAATTTCGATGATTTAATTAAGGTTTACAACGTTTACAATTAACGTAAATTGTTTTTGTTGTGAAAAAGGTAAGGACAAAACTGTGTTTGTTACCAAAAATTTCTGGAGTCAAAGTGACTCCCTCCATAACCTCAGTGGAGTCACCTGAACAATTTTGGTGTAAAATACGCCAAATTTGGCGTATTTGCGAACCCTGACTGTTATTAACTCATCTATTCATACCTGGAGGATGGTTTCCAATGACCTGACATAACTCCTCTCAGTGGTGTACAATTCCAGTGCGACCTGCGCTCTGCGATCAATTGGGAACCCTGGGAAGTTAGCTGGCAGATTATCAGTGATAAGTGTGATTGGGCCCTGACAAGGAAACAAGAAATTACAAAGTGAATTTACAGCTCTGTTAATTTTAAAAAAACTGTGCTATACAAACACAGCATGTATGACTTTGGAATATGGTCAGGGTTGTCACTAAGATTTCAAGTTGCCAGGTAAGTACAACACATAGGCAGGGAATCAAACAGCTAGGGGTTTCTTTCGGTTTGATTTTTCTTCTATTTTTCCTTTGAAAGTAGCAAGAGGCCACATTCATAGTAGCCAGGGAACATCCCTGGCCTCTGCCTCTTAATGACAGCCCTGATGGTGAAGGTCACCACTATTCCAAGAAGACTGCTCAAACTTACAACACTTTCAGGTGTTGAACTTGGTGTTGAACTTGAGGTTTTGAAAGCTCCAAACACATCAAAAACATTGTTTGGTAATGTTTTTGACCTCCTTTCTGATCGTGGACGTTTGGATAAACTTTTACCATAGGGTTCTTTTCGACGTTGATTCACTGATCTGGTAAACCCTACAAAGAAACAAGGCAGAAATAACTTTTATATTGAATTTCCAGTTTTCAGATTAGTATGAAATGTGGCACACAGAAAGACAAACAAATTTTCAAAGTTAGCTCCAGTCACTCATCTGTCTACTATGCAATCTTTTCCTCGTAGTCATTTTTTTACAAGGTGGCATAATGTATTTATTCGGCTATAAGCCGAGACTCTAACCTTTAAAGTGGAAAGTGGTAGAATAAGCCTATTAGACAAAAACTTTCCTTTACTTAGACAGATCAATCATCACATCTAGACTTAAAAATGATAACATTACCTTAAACATGCATGGAGTCAAGTTTAATATAACCTGCAAAAACAGTTGCCTCTTACAGCTCCCCGTCACTTGGGAAATTTTGCAAGGGAGACATCTGTGTTTTAGTCTCAAAAATTCCATACTGATGACGTAAATTAATGCTTACTTAATCTACCATACCAAGTAGTCATGGGGTTCTGATGTAATTTGCTCGATTTTGTGTTTCTCCTTAGTGTAAATTTTATCAGGAAAACTATGATACCTCTTGTTTAAAAAAAAATCCCATATATAAATTTCAAGGAAACAAGTATTCCTTGGTAGATTCAGCACCTTGTACATTTAATCTTTGAGACCTATTGCCTTTTGACTGTTACAGTCAACTCTCTCTTAACAGACACCTCTGTAAAACGGACACCTAGAGTTGGTCCCTGCCTTTCTTTACTCCTTTTATTTGACTCTTTATAAGACGGACACCTCTCTTAGATGGACACTTAGTACCGGTCCCAAAGGTGTCCGTCTTAGAAAGAGTTGACTGTATTTGTAAGCAATACCTGAAATCGTACACATGTAATTTATTACTATGTCAACCAATCGGAGCTCCTGACCAGATTCTGACATATTTACAGTTTATACCCTCATTATGGCATTTTTCAAGCCAAAACACAGACATCTCTCCTGCGAACATCCCTGTAATGGGAAGCACGAGAAATGGCCACATTTGCAGCCTGAGTTTAAGATGACATGTCACTTTTCATCATACCTGGTGAGAAAGACTCTGAATGAATCAAACGACCAGAGTTTTTTCGTTGTGGGGGTAAAGGTGTGGCAGTAGAGTCCTCTAGTCCATCTACTGTAGTTGCTTCCGCACTGGTCGTCTGAGCTTCAGTTGAAACACAGGGTGAAGGACGATTTTTAAAAGAGCCACTGTTTCCAAAGTTTCTTAACTCTATCGTATTATCCTCAGGGCTAAGCAAGTTTGTCTCTGTGTCCAACGAATATCGCTTTCCTAGCATCACTTTGGGCCGTTGCTTTTTCTTGTTATTGAGGGGAATCAAGTCTTCTTCATCCCTCGTATTAACTTTGCCTTCAGAAGCACAATCCCCTGTTTCTTCAGTTGCTGACTCGTTCACTGTCACTCCTTCTAAATTCAAGGTAGGCATTTTCTGTTTTTCAGAAACTGAACTGTCTACGCTGATTAAAACAGCACCTGAATCCACGCTGTCATTACCACCACCATCAACT
>CALNXI010000188.1:6918-22352 GCA_942486025.1 Porites evermanni | reverse complement strand
AAAAAAAAATCCCATATATAAATTTCAAGGAAACAAGTATTCCTTGGTAGATTCAGCACCTTGTACATTTAATCTTTGAGACCTATTGCCTTTTGACTGTTACAGTCAACTCTCTCTTAACAGACACCTCTGTAAAACGGACACCTAGAGTTGGTCCCTGCCTTTCTTTACTCCTTTTATTTGACTCTTTATAAGACGGACACCTCTCTTAGATGGACACTTAGTACCGGTCCCAAAGGTGTCCGTCTTAGAAAGAGTTGACTGTATTTGTAAGCAATACCTGAAATCGTACACATGTAATTTATTACTATGTCAACCAATCGGAGCTCCTGACCAGATTCTGACATATTTACAGTTTATACCCTCATTATGGCATTTTTCAAGCCAAAACACAGACATCTCTCCTGCGAACATCCCTGTAATGGGAAGCACGAGAAATGGCCACATTTGCAGCCTGAGTTTAAGATGACATGTCACTTTTCATCATACCTGGTGAGAAAGACTCTGAATGAATCAAACGACCAGAGTTTTTTCGTTGTGGGGGTAAAGGTGTGGCAGTAGAGTCCTCTAGTCCATCTACTGTAGTTGCTTCCGCACTGGTCGTCTGAGCTTCAGTTGAAACACAGGGTGAAGGACGATTTTTAAAAGAGCCACTGTTTCCAAAGTTTCTTAACTCTATCGTATTATCCTCAGGGCTAAGCAAGTTTGTCTCTGTGTCCAACGAATATCGCTTTCCTAGCATCACTTTGGGCCGTTGCTTTTTCTTGTTATTGAGGGGAATCAAGTCTTCTTCATCCCTCGTATTAACTTTGCCTTCAGAAGCACAATCCCCTGTTTCTTCAGTTGCTGACTCGTTCACTGTCACTCCTTCTAAATTCAAGGTAGGCATTTTCTGTTTTTCAGAAACTGAACTGTCTACGCTGATTAAAACAGCACCTGAATCCACGCTGTCATTACCACCACCATCAACTGTTGCATCATGTTCAGAATCAGCCCCTTTGGCATTTTCACTGGTTGCTTTGTCTAAAGATGCAATATGATCACAGATAGCCTTGAATTCTTCGTTGATTGTCTTTGCCTCAGACACTGCACTCTGAAGGACTTCTTCTGCGTCAGTGCTATCGGAAACAGACTGACTGCTACTACTCCAGCTGCTTTCTCCCTTAAAACTTTGCATTTTAAGTCTTGCCTCTTTAACATCTTCTTTTGTCACTGTTGTCTCACTAACAATTTTCAACGAACCATTGCTTTTAATCAAACGAAATGATCCAGATCTCTTTTTATCTAAGTTGTTTTTTTCTTCATTGGAAGATGAACTGTCTCCACTGGTAGATTGTAAAGGCATTCCATCAATGGAGTCCAATAGGCCTGCATTATTGCTATCACTAAGATCCGAATTGTCATGTGCAGAGACCTCATCCAGTGAACTTTCCAGAAGAGGAGCATTTGTACCATTGTTTAATTTATCATCGTTTTTTCCACTCTCATGCACAATTTTTACATCAACTTTCTCTTGTTCACTTGTAGTATCATCCACTACAACTGGACATTCTCCTTCAGGTGAAAAACAAGCTAGCATTTTCAAGCCAGTGTCAGAGTCATCTTCACCCTCTAATAAAGATGAGTCCAAGAGAGACCCTTCTCCATTTCTGAAGTTCTTTCTTGGGGTATCCCCTCTGTTGCTATCGTCCTCAGAGTCTGTTGTAACACTTACAAGCTCTGTTCCACTTGGAAAAGCTAGCAAAATCTCCTTCAAGCCATCTTTGGAATCATCATCACGAGAACCACTCCTCTGAACAAAAAGAAAGGTATACAGCTCTAAGTAACACAATTCTACATTTGATCTGTATACAGTCCAATCTGTATTAAGTGAACCTCTAACTCACTGGGATCTCGGGAAAGGTGACTGCAACTGCTTAATGGAGGTGACTGCTTAATACAGGTCAGTTTTACATAACTGAGGGTAATGATTTCTAGGATCATTAATTATTAACTGTCAACCTCCATTAAGCAGTTACCTACCAAAGTCCTGGAAATCATTTCCCTCAGTTAGATAAAACTGACCTGTAATAACTATTAAGCAGTTGCAGTCACCTTTTACTGAGGTCCCAATGGGGTATTTTTCATTGTCTTCACTTTTATTAGACGGTCATTTTGACAATGTACCTTACAAGCACAGGAGATACATTGTGTATGGCATTTATTGGTCTCTTACTGTACTTCAATTTTTGGTCTGAGAAGAGGTAGAGACACTTTGAGGTCATTTTGTCGTGGGATAGATATTTTGCCACTTCACCATCATTATTTTCTTTAACAACTCATAGGTTTATCAAACCTGTATTTAACAGTCAGACTGTATTAAGTGGTCAGTAAGCCATTCCCTAAGGGTCAGACTTGTCAGACTTAAAATACACCTGTCTTACTTACCTTTTTATACTAGACCTTAAAGTTGTCTCAAGACAACTTTAACGTCTCAGACGACTTTAACTTCTCTAGCATAAAAATGGCCAATAACTTGTGCACAAGATGGGGCACATAAAAAGTTTAGCATCCCAAAGTCATTCCAAAGTCAAAATTCCTGGCTGGAGTCAGACAGGAAGAACAACTGACCAACTCCCTACCAGCCATTCTTATTGACTCAAATGCAAAACTTTTCAAATTATTACCTACTTTGATAATTCAGTAAACTAAGTTTAAAAGCTAATGAAAAGTTTGGCCTCTAAACAGGGCCTGAATAAATGTGGTAAAGGTGATCTACCAAATTAAGAAGGAACTTAAATTAGATAAGTCTAGATTAAAATAATTTATTATTATCATAATCAGTTATTTCAATTATTCACTGATATCTTATTCACTTAGTTAATTATTTTAATTTCGCCATGTACCTTTCTATTTTCATTAGTTTTTTACTTTTACAGTCAAACACCATTAACACGGACACTGGTTGGCCAAAGAAAGTGTCCTTGTTAACAGGATGTCTGTATTAAGTGGATTAAATTTAGAGAAAATGAAAGGGCTTTCATTCCCTGGGGCAAAGAATAATGAGATGTCTGTATTAAGCGCTTGTCCGTAAATTGGGGTTTCGCTGAATTTTATTTACTTCTGTTTTTATTATTATTATTATTTTATTTCTGCTCCCTTTTATTTTCATATTGATGTCTTGCAGTGATGGGTATCCCCTTTTTAGGACCTCCCCCCCGCCAAATGTAGATGTAGAAAACTAAAAATATTACATAATAATAATAATAATAATAATAATACAAACCTGAATCCCATGGTGTATTTCAAAATAATCTACATCATATTCGCCCTCTGTTGAGCTTGTATCAGAACTGGATGACCATTCTTCTTCGCTTTCAGTATCTGCCTCAAGGTCACCGCCTGTAGCAGCAGCAGCCGCAGTGCCCTTTTCTGACAACAAATCACTGTTAGCTGAGTCAATGTTAACAGCAGTCGCTGAAACGTCTCTATTAGCGATATTATTGCTGTCAATTAAAGATGTTTCAGTACTCAAGGAATCTTTATCATTAATTTGAGATAATGTTTGACGATTTTCACAAGATTTCTCTTTGTTTGTAGATGCCAATATCTCCAACGGCTTGTCTGCACATTCGCTTGTATTAAACGTTTGTTTTTTGGCAAGGTCTGCAGTGTCTTGCTGCAAAGTTTCAACGCCGGTTTTCTCGTTTAGGTTCCCTTTTTCACCATTTGAAGAGGAAACGAGTTCGTGATTTTGTAATTCCACTGACTGTTCATTCATTTCTTCGGATAGCTTTGGCAGAGCTGGCGCCGAAATTAATTCTGAAGCAGTAGTTTCCGCCTCTTCGGCCGAGTAGAAGGAGTCTTCATCTTGACTAGTACAGCCACTTGTAATGTCGGGACTGATACAGTNTTCCCTTTTTCACCATTTGAAGAGGAAACGAGTTCGTGATTTTGTAATTCCACTGACTGTTCATTCATTTCTTCGGATAGCTTTGGCAGAGCTGGCGCCGAAATTAATTCTGAAGCAGTAGTTTCCGCCTCTTCGGCCGAGTAGAAGGAGTCTTCATCTTGACTAGTACAGCCACTTGTAATGTCGGGACTGATACAGTTTTCTAAACGATTCGCTTTTAAGTCTTCTTTTCTATCGCTAAGAACGCTTAAAGCTTCTGCTACTTCTTCGCTTTCCTTAGAGGTCGCAGCTGAGTTCAATTGACTCTCGAAATCAACTGTCGTGTTCGTATTCATGAAGGAATTTTCATGACTATTCCCGAAGGGAGCCTCATTATCGTCACAGCTTTTCTCCTTCCAGCTGTTTTCAAGCACTCCATTCTTTCCCTCATGAGATTCAGCATTATTCATGGTGTTAACTTGCGGGGATAATTCAGGTGTAGATGTTTTTAAATTGTGTTCATCGACATTCCGTGTCGCCACAACTAATGATTCAGTCTCCTCTCCCAGACTTGTTCTTTTCGTTGCATCAGAGCAGGCTTGGGAAGACAATTTTCCAGCTGATTTATTCTTCATACGTTCAGCTTTCTTGCGTCGTGCAGGAGGAGTGATCTTCACCTCTTCTTCTACTTCCAGAATAGTTTCTATACGCGTAATTTTCTCGTTCTCTTCCAAAGCCATTTCCTGTAGGAAAATGGTGTTATAATGAACCAATAATTATTGCGTCAATATTATCATGTTTTAAATCAGTTCGTTCCACGGTTCGCTTGCCATGAAATGATCAACCTTTGAAAATATCTAGATTAGAAGTGACTACATAAGAAATTGTTAGTTCATACATTGTCAACAAAATTAAACCAAATTTATACATGTCCAAGCGATACTGGATAAATTTTTGTGCGCCGTGTTTGATATCATAGGATCCTCACCAGTAGTCACGTGGACCATCAAGGAACGGAAGTTGCACAAGTTGGTCAAACGGAAGTGAGAATGTCATGATGTGATTGGTGAAATGAACAGCGCAGGTTGCACACAATTCTCGCCCGGGTAGGGTAGAGAGGTCGCGGTGCAGACTGTCCGGTAGATCTCGTTGTTTGGTTTTCAAAGCCGTCCATTGCGATCGCCATTTAACAAGGTAAGCTTGTTTTTAAATTCACCTACGAGGTAGCCTGGCATTGCTTTTCTACCTCTTGGCTCGAAAACAACTTCGAAACTATAAAAATAGCCTTTTATTTCAAGGCCTTCACTTTCAACTTGGCCGATGTAAGCTAAGTGCATGATGAGACGGGCGAGGTTGTTGCTATATTACTCAGTTATTTGATGTTCATTGTACAGGTTTTTAGGCAGTCGTAAAACGTATCTTTCAGCCTTTATGGAGTGGAATACAACGTACATTTGACTAAAGAGAGCATGGGATTCGGATACAAGAGACAGGGCAGGGTAAACCCGATTTAGCGCGCACCCACTAATCAATTTGTGCCTTACCAAACCCATGTACAACGTTGATGTCACCTTGTTGATTTGTTTTTCCTTCTTGCGGGTTAATTTAGCTTAGGGGAACAACTTCAGCCACTTGTCGGAACGCTGTAAAGAACGAGGCTGCAGGCATAACACAACAGGCACTTTTATTTATTCAACGAGATGCAAATAAATGGGGGTGTTTAGGTTTTATGTGTCCCGGGAGAGTGAAAGTTGCTCCACACAGCTTCTGGGCCTTAGCCATCTTCGTTTGTTAGGCTTGTGTTCAAGAAAGTCTCTTTCTTGTGACAAAGAAAAATATATATTATATAGGCTTTTACATGAAGTTGGTAATTTTGGTTTTTTTTAGAGGAATTAGTAATATTGTCAAACTAAAGAGGGATTAATATATTCCTTATGGACTTCGGGCGGTCCAGTGTGTCTAAATATATATAGTATTTGTCAAAGCCACATTGTGTACCCACATGTTTACATCATCCTGACCACAACCTTTATATGCTCTTGCATCACCAAAATTAATATAAAATGTAGACATTTTCATTCCTTCTTCCAAAAAATACCATCAGGTTTGAGAACAACAACAACCTTGAGTGTGAGTAAATTGTTTACCACTTTTTAATATAAGTCCTTTATGGACATAAATTCTTCAGAAATATGTTCAAGAAAATAATTAACAATTATTGAATTGAATGGAGAAATCATTAATTTATTAATGATGGTTAATTAACCAGTAAAAGAGATATTGACCACATGGTCTGGAGTCTCATCTTTTGTAAGATGCGGAGAGACGAGGCGTAAACTCTTACCCACCTCTCCCGCCGTATTATTTTTACGATTTTGTATTTTCAATTTCCACATTTCTTAGTTTTAATAGTTCTAGTTTTGTTCCTGTTTATTGTCCACTTATCGGTCCTGCAGTTCTTTTGCACTGTTCAATAAACTCATTTTGACCAAACTGTTGTGTCGTTTCGATAACGTTGGTTTGATTAGGTAGAGTATGATCGATTGGAAGAATTATGGAGAGGGGAGGTGGATAACACCCCCCTAAAGCTGAATCCAAAAATTATTTTATATATTATTCATTCAAAATAACTCCTAGTTTAAAAACAAGGGATGTTAAGTTCCTGTCTTCAATTGCCTGTCTCTCGGCATGTTCAGGAGATAAAAGGAAAATCAGTTCTGCAGATTTTCTTCAAATATCAGGTGTCGTTCGTTGATTTGTATTCTTGCACTGTTCTTGCTATGTTTTTAGATAGTAGTTCAGCCTTTCTTTGGAGGCGGGGGGTGGGGGGGGGACATATGAAATGGTCCACCATTTTGTATTACTCAGCCAAAACAGTGCAGCTTCATCCCCAGGGCTTCTTGGTTACCAGTTCGGTTGCCAGTCCATTTCTCTGGCAATTATGTTGTACTATTGACGTCATGTTCCGCATAAATTATTGCTGACATACAGAAAACAGGTTAGGAAAGATCACTAATAATGAAAGAACAATACTGAATAAATATGAATAACACCATAGGAATGGCTTATGCACTTGGAGAAAAGAGTTTAAAAGACAACACTAACTTTAATATTGTAATACTGTTTTACTGTTTGAAAAAATACTACCTATTTCAAATCCTCTAGTTCTCATTTTTTAAACAGTTAAAGGATGTCAGCGAGAGGTGCACGATCAGAGTATGTGGAAGAGTTGCATCTGCGTCAAGAACAATGGGCAGCCACACAGGCCACAAATTATTTGGACTTCATGGCAGACATGGATATCTATCGTCATCCCCGCACCATTCGCAACTCAGGCCTCATTTGCACCCTTGGTAAAGAATTCAGAATACTTATTTTCTATTATAATTAACAATTCTTCCCAGAGTGCGCGTTGGATATGAAATGGCTATGATCATCTTATATCCAACAAGTGCAAGTAGAATATATTTTGTTTTATTAAAAACACCCACGAAATATCGAGAATTCTTCCCTACTTTATTTGAAAAAACAACAGATTTTCAGCTTGTTTATAATTTTGAGCGGATGCATACAGTTACCCTATTTGGAGAGCGTGGTATAATGGCTCATATACTATACATGTATGGCTAAGCCAATCAGAACTCTAGAATTGCATTATCTAATGATTCAGTTTTTAATAATTACCAATGTCTGAAATGTTATTTAATGAATACATGTTTGAGTCCTTGATTGATTTGAAGATCAGTGGAAGCCCCCTTAAGCTAACAAATAATCAGGGGATTTAAAATCATCAGTTAGAAAAAAAAAAGGGGGAAAAATATTTCTTTTACGAATTCTAATACATTAAATCACCTTATACCTACATACCTACATACTCACCTCGAGTGTATGCTCATCTGAACCAAGATCTTATTTTGCCACACTATAAAAGTATATGTCCGCCTGCACGATTTCGAGTTGTCCCAAAGTTGGAAGTTGGTGGGGGTGCCGCCCTTGACCATGGGTCAATTATGGGCATCATGAACCTCCAATCTTTTGCTGTTTTTATATTTAGGCCCTGCCTCAAGAGATCCAAAGATCATTTCTGAGCTGATTGAAAATGGAATGAACATCGCAAGGTTGAATTTCTCACATGGGACTCATGAGGTACATGTATTGACAAATATTTTGTCATTTATTATTATATTAACATTAATAATTTTTGGATAAAAATTAATTAAACAAGGTGGAATTTTTGTGTTACCAATAGTCCCATATATATGGTACAATAGTTAATTTTTTTATCTCAGGTAATTCTAAATTCTTTTTTGGTTCAACTTCATGAGCATAAAACAAAAGAAAAATAAAAATTAGCTGAGATAAAAAATTAACTACAACATATATAACAAAATTATGTACACTGGACTAACCTTTTTGTTTTGTTTGCTTGTAAAAGAATATCCAATAAATGCTCTAATGTTACACTCACGAACGAAAAACACATGCAATTGAAAATCTTGTCTTCTTACCCACTGCCTCCTCTACATTTTCATAAAATGAGTCTCACAAGGGTAAAGTCTGGTGAAAGCTGATTAAAGCACACTTCTGCCTCCCCTACGCTAAAAAATATTGCAGAAGGAGAAGAAGAAAAGGAAAGCAATCATTGTCTGCCCCCGCCCCCTTTTTTTCTTCTTCAAAGTTTTGACTTAAGTATAAAAAAGACAAGCTATCAGTGAAGTTGTTGTTAAATAGCATAGTACACAGCTTCCCCAAGAAGTCTAACAGTTGTGAGATGTGGTTTGCATTTTACGTAACATATTAATATTATTATTAATATTATTAACTGCATTCTTGAACGGTTTGAAGGAAATAGTTACATGTACCATGCATCTTTGAGATACCTGTCATGAAAGATATTTTTCACTGTGGTTAATGTTTATAAAGAATTTTGTTTATTGTTTGTCTCATTAAAGTCACTTGGATATTGATCATAAGTTTTGACAGCATACTGCAGGTCTTCATCGGGCGAGATGCCTGATAAAACATCAAATGAGGTAAACTTAATGATGCCCATTTTGCTCATTTAAGTCTCCTGTTTCTTTAAATTTTTGTTATTAGTATCATGAAGAGACCATTGCCTTGGTGAAGCAAGCAAGAATTGAAGAATGGCCCCATGCCGTTGCCATTGCACTTGATACGAAAGGGCCAGAGATCCGGACTGGGCTACTAAAGTCGGTGAGTGTATTGACAGAAAGGAGATTGTAATATTCCCACAAGGGATAAGTCTAAAAAAAAATTCTGAAGGAAAGAGAAGCAACTAGGAGGAGGAGAAAAGGGAAGTGAACCTGATCACCCTGTGGCCTTAGCTCCCGCCAGTCTCCTGTAGCTTAGCGGTAGAGCATCTGAACTAGTGATAAGGTCACAGGTTTGATTCCTATTTGGAGTACTCAGATTTTTCCTTCCAAGCCTCCTGTGTCACTGATTGAAAAATCATCGTTCTCATGTATTCACCAGATTCAAAATTTATCATCACATCTCCATCATTGCGTATAAGGAGGGGGCATTGAGGTCTATAAAAAAAACTGAAAAACCACGCAAAAAATCACCCAAAACCGAAAAACCGCAATAGATTTCGATCAAAACTCAAAAACCGAATTCAAAACCCTCGCAACTGAAGATAAATGTACACACCTCAATGTCCAAAACTCTAATAGCTATGAATAGTAAGTTGGTAGCACGGAACATGAGGACTAAACAATATCACATCATCTTCATTCTAAATATTAATCTCCTCACAGTATCAGCACTATCTATAGGTGATTTGGTCATAAAAGCGCTATATCTGGCGTCATTTCCATCCTCGGAGACCCAGGGGCAGATAGTGGGGGCGAGGGAAAGTCTAAACGGGCGGAAAAATAAGGCACGAAGAAAAGTAAAGAACGGCGGGAAGAGCCCCTGGGGACAATGTCTTGCCAGACCAGTTCCAAACGGTCGCCGCCATTCTGGCTTCTGATTGGCACCAGAAAAACACAAGTTTTCTGGCACCAATCAGAAGCCAGATATCTTTTGCTGTTTTTATATTTAGGCCCTGCCTCAAGAGATCCAAAGATCATTTCTGAGCTGATTGAAAATGGAATGAACATCGCAAGGTTGAATTTCTCACATGGGACTCATGAGGTACATGTATTGACCAATATTTTGTCATTTATTATTATATTAACATTAATTTTGGATAAAACTTAATTAAACAAGGTGGAATTTTTGTGTTACCAATAGTCCCATATATATGGTACAATAGTTAACTTTTTATCTCAGGTAATTATAAATTCTTTTTTGGTTCAACTTCATGAACATAAAACAAAAGAAAAAGAAAAATTACCTGAGATAAAAAATTAACTACAACATACATAACAAAATTATGTACACTGGACTAACCTTTTTGTTTTGTTTGCTTGTAAAAGAATATCCAGTAAATGCTCTAATGTTACACTCACGAACGAGAAACACATGTAAATTGAAAATCTTGTCTTCTAACCCACTGCCTCCTCTACATTTTCATACAATGAGTCTCACAAGGGTAAAGTCTGGTGAAAGCTGATCAAAGCACACGTCTGCCTCCCCTCTGCTAAAAAATATTGCAGAAGGAGAAGAAGAAAAGGAAAGCAATCATTGTCCGCCCCCTCCCCCTTTTTTTCTTCTTCAAAGTTTTGACTTAAGTATAAAAAAAGACAAGCTATCAGTGAAGTTGTTGTTAAATAGCATAGTACACAGCTTCCTGAAGAAGTCTAACAGTTGTGAGATGTGGTTTGCATTTTACTTAACATATTTAACTGCATTCTAGCTTGAAGGGTTTGAGGGAAATAGTTACATGTACCATGCATCTTTAAGATACCTGTCATGAAAGATATTTTTCATCGTGGTTAATGTTTATAAAGAATTTTGTTTTATTGTTTGTCTCATTAAAGTCACTTGGATATTGATAATAACGTTTCGACAGCATACTGCAGGTCTTCATAAGGCGAGATGCCTTTTAAAACATCAAAATGAGGTAAACTTAACAAAGCCCGTTTTGCTCATTTAAGTCTCCTGTTTCTTTAAATGTTTGTTTGAAGTATCATGCAGAGACCATTGCCTTGGTGAAGCAAGCAAGAATTGAAGAATGGCCCCATGCTGTCGCCATTGCACTTGATACGAAAGGGCCAGAGATCCGGACTGGGCTGCTAAAGTCGGTGAGTGTATTGACAGAAAGCAGATTGTAATTCCCACAAGGGATAAGTCTAAAAAAAATTCTGAAGGAAAGAGAAGCAACTAGGTGGAGGAGAAAAGGGAAGTGAACCTGGTCGCCCTGTGGCCTTAGCTCCCGCCAGTCTCCTGTAGCTTAGCGGTAGAGCATCTGGACTAGTGATAAGGTCATAGGTTCAATTCCTATTTGGAGTACTCAGATTTTTCCTTCCAAGCCACCTGTGTCACTGATTGAAAAATCATCGTTCTCATGTATTCACCAGATTCAAAATTTATTATCACATCTCCATCATTGCGTATAAGGAGGGGGCGTTGAGGTCTATAAAAAAACTGAAAAACCACGCAAAAAATCACCCAAAACCGAAAAACCACAATAGATTTCGATCAAAACCCAAAAACCAATTTCAAAACCATCACAACCGAAGATAAATGTACACACCTCAATGTCCAAAACTCTAATGGCTATGAATAGTAAGTTGGTAGCACGGAACATGCGGATTAAACAATATCACGTCATCTTCATTCTAAATATTAATCTCCTCACAGTATCAGCCCTATCTATAGGTGATTTGATCATAAAAGCAGTATATCTGGCTTCATTTCATATTAATTTTTAGGACAATTCACAAAGATCCTCGATTGAATAGCACTAGAGGACTGTGGCAGAATATTTGTGATCACAAAAAGCTATCGTATACACCTCCATCAAAAATCCAGAATCCCACATTGCAGTTTTGAGAACTTAGAGGTGAATTTGATTTGATTTGAATGTTGCAGCAATCAGTCACCTAAGACCCGGATTGACTTTAAAATAGACACATCTAAATTAGTCTAGAAGTTACTGCGCAGAGGAATCTAACTGACACAGTTTGTCACCTTTTTTGTCATTAAAGGGGAACTTAATGTGACTTTTACTATGAAAGATAAAAGTAATTAACTTACCGTTTCCTCTCAACCTTGTCACACAGACAAAGAACCAGGAAACCAGATTGGAAAAATGGAAAACCACATCGGATGGCCATTAAAAAAATGCTTGTTTTTTTCCCAAAACTTGAAAACCAGATGCTAAAAAACAAAAAAAACACAAACCGCAACAGACAACCGAAAACCCCAATTTTTCAGTGCAAAACTGATAAAACTGACTTAAAAAATGACCAATTTATTTTAACCAAAAAACCGAAAATATATGGAAATACAGAATATTGCACAGACCTGATTCTTGGTGAGGTTTTTTGTATATTCATCTTATATTTCCCAGATTCTGAACTCTCTGTATTGAATGGTTTGCATTTTTATTCTCATTGGCATGACACTGAAAACAGAGAATATGTAGTCCTGCTATTATAAGTCTGCTACACAGCTCACAGTGCTCCTGGAGAGGAGCGTTGCATGACGGCTATGATCTTTAAATCTGTAGAGAGGTTACTTTTAAAGCTTGATCAAAGAATGATGTACAAACTTGTACTTATCAGGCAGAAAATAAACTAAGGATTTACCTGGTGGATTATCCTGTGAGAAAGCTCTCCATTTATGGCAAGCAAAGGAAGTCACAAGAGATTTGGGAGGGCCATGCTGCTCTTGCGTGACTTCTCATTACTCCCCCAAATGGAGAGCTTACTCACAGGCTAGTGATGGATTAGGAAACAGAATTAACTTTAAAGTTAACCTGCGTAGCTGGCGGTATTGTCTCGGTGGGCGATTAACGTTTTGGCGGCAGAGGCATGATCCAAAACAGAAAGTGGGGACAAGGCTTCACCGCCAAATCTCACTCGACTGCTTCACAATACTGCCAGCTATGCAGGCTACTTTAAAGTTTGATATTGAAGCGTGGAAATACGGGCAACAAATTCTAGCCACTTTTCATGCTACATGTACATTGTTCCAGATTGTTGTTGCTCATAGCAACATTTTGTCATTGCTTCATGCAGCATTGTTTTTTCTGCAACATGCCGCTATAAGCAACAAAATCAACTAGTATAGCAAGAAAAATTCCTCTCAAACTGATTAAGCGAAATTGTTGCTTGAAGAATTGCTCAAATGTGTTGCCAGTATTACCATCCCTTAAGAAACGAAGGGATTAAAGGAGAGAGTGTAAAATGTATCAACAAATGATTTGACCTAAAAGCATGTTGTTATTTATTACAGGGGGGTAGTGGAGAGATCTCCCTTGAAAAGGATGAATTACTGAAACTTTCCACAGACAAAGCACATTATGACCAAGGAGATGAAAACACAATCTTTGTTGACTACCAGAATATCACAAATGTCGTAAAAGAGGGGCAGATTATTTTTGTGGATGATGGATTGATCTCTCTGAAAGTTGTGGAGATTGGGAAAAGCTATTTACTGACCAGGGTGCTAAATAATGCTAAACTTGGCAGTAAAAAAGGTGTCAACCTGCCTGACGTTGAAGTAGACTTGCCAGCATTGTCAGAACAGGACATTAAGGATATTCATTTTGGTGTTGAACAGGGGGTAAGCGTTTCTTTGATCACTTATGAAAACATACAATATAATATCATTGTTATCTCCAGTCTAATTATTTATAAAGTGAAGAAATCATCCTCTTCTCCGGATGTTTCCAAGGATAATAAAATGTGCAACATTTTGATAAGAAGTTTGAAATTTGCAAAACTAGTCTTCCAGTCTTGGAAAAATTCTAAAAGATAGAGATAGTCTCTTTAACAATTTCCTGACAAACAAGAGAGACCAGGTCCACAGCCAAGGTGGTTACAATTTTCGTCTCTAAGACAAACTACTAAGAGATAGGAAAAATTAATCTTAAAAACGTTACTCGACGTTCCGATGTTTGACGAACATCATTAACAAGAGTGAGAAATGTTAAATTTCAAAGCTGTTTAAAGATCGAAAGGTTTGAATAAATTAGATTGTATTAGTGCATGCTTCATTTTTAGGTAGATTTCTAAATAGAAAAGCTTAGCGGCATTCGAATGCTACTGCACGTTCATAGCCTTTGTCGGCCCCCCCCCCCCCCACCCCTCCCTCTCCGATTTTTCCTGAGGGAAGGGGAGGTGTGTACAAAGGCTACACGTTCAGTGATGGTTTGCGTTCTTGTATAAATAGTATCTCGTAGACAAGGCGTCTCTGAACGTGCAGTCGGATTCTCTCTAAGCTCCAAGCTTTTCTATTAAGAACTCTACATAGCAATGAAGCATGCACGAATACAATCTAATTTATTCAAACTTCAACGCTTCCTGACCCAACTGAATGCCCCTGGGTCTCTGAGGATGACTGGTTACCTGTGGACTGTCTATTTTCCTTGTCACAATCATGTGCGTATTGTAGACATTGTACTCACCAAATTCAACAAGTTAATACGATTTTACCGCTGAAAACAGTAGTAAAAAAGCCTGACATGTTTGAAGCCCATCTTCCATTTTCCATCTTCGTGTTTGACCCTTGTACTGAAGCCCTCTAACAAAGTTTTCTGCCTCCTTCTACACAAGTTTAACTTCCTTGGCTTTGTGCTGGCATTCATTGGCTCCTTCCTTCTTCTTCTATGTCTTTTTTAGTCTCAATATCAATAAATCAAACGTCCGTGACTTTTATCCGTCTGCCCGCTTTATGCAGACACCCGGATAATACGGACACTATGGCATGTCCCCTATTTATCTCTGTTAACAGGGTTCCACTGTATCAGGGGCACCCAACGAGAATATAGTTCAAAACCACTTAAATGTAGCATTGTTAAACGTATTTTAGTATTTAAACAGTAGATATAGGCATATTTTTATCCTCTAAAAAGTTTTCATCTGTTCGGATTTACTAGCTGAAAGTCTAGTGATCCGAAAATTATAGGGATCAACACTTTACCTTTGCGAAAATTTCAGCCAGAAAAAAGGCTCCCGAAACTTCTAGGTGACCTTTTTAGGGTAAAAATCCGTTAAAAATGGGCAATTATAGCCATTTTTAGATGTTCGAAAATCCTAGGAGAGGCAGGCAAGCAAGAAATATTTTCCGAAAATTGACGTTGGGTGCCCGTGACTGTATATCAAACATCATTATTTGTTGCATTGCTGTTGTTTCTAGGTGGACATGATATTTGCTTCATTTATTCGCAAAGCACAAGACATAAAAGACATACGCAGTGTATTGGGTGAGAAAGGAAAAGGAATCAAGGTTATCGCCAAGATTGAGAATCATGAAGGAGTAAGAAAGTTTGATGAGATCATGCACGAAGCAGATGGTATCATGGTGGCTCGAGGAGATCTGGGCATTGAAATCCCACCGGAGAAAGTGTTTTTAGCCCAGAAGATGATGATTGGTCGATGCAACAAGAATGGAAAGCCAGTTATATGCGCTACTCAGGTCAGTAAATACA
>CALNXI010000187.1:373191-383191 GCA_942486025.1 Porites evermanni | reverse complement strand
GTCGATATTTTATACGGAAAGCCGCTCTTAATAATAAATAGAAGTAAAGGGCGAAAGGATCGTATTCTAATCAGATTTATATTTGCTCCATTTCATTGTTTGACTTAGCAATCATTGTCTCGCTTAAGAAAACAGTATTAATTTTGGAAATAAGAACTCTAATGGAGGGAGAATATTTGTTTTGTCTACAAGAGAATAGATATTGTTTTGCCAGTAATAAAATGATTCACAAATATCTCGTCCTCATATCCAATAATACCAAACAGTATATCTTTATCTGAAAGATTTTCAATCTTGACCTTATGATCAACAAGCCATTTTATAACCTCAGACCAGAAAATCTTAGTATAATGACAAAACAGGAAAAGATGTTCGAGGGATTCATAAGATTCACCACATAAGGAGCACGTTGGAGATGGCATAATACCAATTTTACATACGAAGGTATTTGTCACAAGGCATCTGTTTAGCAATTTATACTGAAATTCGCAAGTCTTTGTATCTAAGGCAACACGATATGGCAAGCGATATTTTTTTTTCCAATTCAAAGTGTCATTTACAAAATGAGCATTAAACTTTAGTTTAGCACTTGGTGGAGTGACGATTCTGTTTCGAAGTTCTTTATAAACAATTTTCCAATACGCTTGTTCAAGTAAAACAATTTGACCACCTATGCGTAACTTAATGTCATCATGCAAATTGAATGGTGTGTCACCTGCAGAGATGCAGGATTTCAAAGATTCCCGCCATTGAGTTGGTAGAGCGTCTATTAAAGAGACAAGCCTAAAGGCATCTAACAGCGAAAGGTGCAAGACTGTCAACTCGCTTTTGATTATAAGTTCATTTTTATTCGAGATTAAATCACCTGCTCGAAGGATCCCTTTCTCAGCGAGATTTCGAAAATACACAGACTTGTCACCAATACGAATAAATTTGTTGTTCCATAAGATAACGTTTGACAAGGCAAGTCCATTTAAATCCTGTGTATTTGAATTATTTATCGCAGAGCACTATGCAACACATTTTAAGAATTCTTCATAAAAGGCTGGTAATTTCATAGGCAATTTCTTCAAATCAAAGTCACAACATAAGACTAATTTACCACCAACAGGATTCAGATAATGCAAAAGGATTGTTTTCCATCGACTCGGTTGATCATTTGCCAATTTCTTGCAGCGGCAAAGTATTCTTTGTGTTTCAATTATGGAATTCAAATGTGGGGCTTTAAGTCCTCCATCTTCGATGTCACTAATAGGTGCAGAGCGTTTAACTTTATTCTTTCCTTTCCAGATAAAATCAAGGATAATTTTGTTTGCTTCTTTCACAAATTCTTTATCCAATGATATCAAGCTCGTGCGACATAAGAAGACAGGGATATAAAAAGGTTTTAACAATTTGAATTCTCCCTATGATAGTCAGATCCCTACACCTCCAGATTTGTAGCTTAAGTTGAATGGAGCTGATTAATTCATTGATGTTTAGCTTTTGTTTTTCGCGAATGTCATAGGTAAAATGTACTCCTAAGATTTTAACTGATCGTTTAATTTTTACGTTGTTCAGAGCGGTTTCTTTTACGGCACAGGCCAGGTTACTTAGCAGCAAAAGCTCTGTCTTTTCGTGGTTAACCTTTAGGCCAGAGCAAGTTCCATAATCTTCTATAAGTTTAAGAAAGTTTCTAAGAGAAAGATCATCCTTTAAAAAATCAGTCAGGGCGTTCCGCACTGTCGATCAAAAGGGCATGGGTAATATAGCTCGAAGAACATGCAAAATCAAAGTTTATTATTATTATTATTCAACACGGATACCGCTCTTGAGCTTTAGCAGTAGGCTCTATAACGAATATCGACATCATAACGTTTTGAGTTCATGGCTCAGATTCCTACTAAAGTTTGCTCAACTTCCAAAACATCTTCGGTTCTAGTTAGCTGCTCAAATAGACCAATTTAGGATACAGGCGCCTGCTTGTCTGAGAATGTGATCTCTCTATCCATTATTTCTTTTTTCATTATTTTGTTCCCACTGTTACGTCAAATGGCAATTTTTAAGGGTTTTTTTTGTGTTAAACAAGAACATAAATTTATCATACTAAATTTAGTCAATCCGAAAAAGTTTTGAAAAAATAGACCTTGAACCTTCACAAATATACAAAGAAATATATCCGCTAGGACATTAGTATATTGCCCTGGTATTCATATGCTTGAGCCTCATGTTTTCGTCGGTTCGCAACGGATATCTAAGAAACTAAAACTTGCCAGTCTCACTAATAAAATTCAGCATGATAATTCGATCCATGAAACCATATTTGTGTTTCAATGAAAGGTTTAAAAAAATGAGTTTTTTTGGAAGAAGGGTCCACATCACCTCCTTTGAGTGTTTCTTATAAGAAACACTGCGTCTCATGGTTGACACATTACATGACAATTGCTAGGTTTTAAACACAGTTTGCACTTTAATACAAACTGTGTGGGATATTCATTTAAAAATAAATATTCCATTGGACTTCACATGACATATTTTACCTTATTATATGGCTGAGTCTGTTTTCGCCATGCGATTGGTCAATTTGCGGGTTCCTTAACTTGCTATACGAACCAAAATTTTTAAAGAAAATGCTCTTTTCGGAGCTCTAAATCTCTTTTCATCGAAAAAAAGGTTTAAATAAAGTTATAAGACGCCTGTTAACCTTTAGGGCTTGGATGTTGACTTTGGCCTTCAACATTTTAAACTGTGTTTATTTGTGAACGAAGGCGATGAAGAAACTAACTCGTAATCTTATCGAAGAGGATTCTAGTCAGTGTTTGAAAATTTTATCGTAGTACACAGTTAAGCAGACGAAAATCGACTAGCAGAGATTCGAGATGTTTTGCCTAAGAAAAAATGAGTAATTTCTTCGACAAATATGATAACAAACATACCTGCACCCGATCATCTTGACAAGCTTCTTTGCCATTTGCAGTGTTTTTTCAAAGACCAACGAAAGAAAGATGGAAGCGAGTTTGAGTCAGAGACAATGTCCAGTTTTCAAAAGACTCCAGCGTCACATTAACGAGTGAATACTTACAGTGCTCTTAGTTTTGACCGAATAAACTTTAAACCCTGAGGACTGGGATGTTGACTTTGCCTTTCCAAACTTTAACCTACCTTTGCTTTAATGAGAACGAAGCTGATGTAGAAACTGAATCGTAACCTTACCGAGGAAGAGAATTCTAGTCAGTGCTTGAAAATTTTAACGCATATCACAATTGAAGACGAGAATGAACTAGCAGAAAGAGAGGTTTTCCTAAAAACAATTAACGAGCCAATCCTTCGACAATCACAACAAACTTACCTTGAAAAGCTTCTTTGCCTTTTGCAGTCTTTTTTTTTTACAAGGACAAACGGAGGAAAGATGGAAAAGACTTCTAGACAGACACAGTGTCCGGTTTCCAAAATACTCCAGCGTTACATTAAAGAGCTAAAACTTACAGTTATCTTAGTTTTGACCGAATAAACTTTTTCACTGACATGGCGAATTTGTGTTTACTTTCTCGGAAAGCCTTTGTTATGTGCTGTTGTTTTCGTGAGCCAGTAAAAACCTTCTTTTTTGACACCTGTCAAATGACTGTCAAATCGTGCGTCCTGCACTTGTTTCCGGTCCCCCAAACAAGAAGAAGCCATATAATAAACATCTTATTGGCCTAGTTTTTTCGATCCGTTTTGTAAATTAGGGACCCTCGTTTTTTTTCCATCGGTCCGTAATTTACAGTACGGACCGAAAACTCGGCTAATTAAAGGTATTTATATTGCAACTCCCTAGATTTCCTAACTGTTTCAAATGTGCTAGCCTGTTCCAGGCGTGTACAATTTCACTCGCTCCTCGCCATCTGACTGCGGCACTCTACAATCTGAACGCCCGGAACAGGCTACTCATGTGCTGAATCTGAAGTAAATGAGGGAGAAAAAATATATTTTAGCGGCACATTTGAAGTTCGACGTTTAAAATAAGTCCGCATAAAATAAAATAAAAATTATCTAAATACCAAAAAAAAATGAAATACCTCAGGGAAGTCCGTTTTAATTATCAGACTGAAGTTGTTTTTTTATTACTTCTACTCGTCATGCACAAAGCAGTACGTAAGTAATAATAATATGTAGAATGTGAACTTAATGTGTAGAATGTGAAGTAACGTTTACCTCCCTTATTTCTTACACTGTACATGGAAGCATAGCATAATTGATAATTTCCATACAAAATACGGCCTCAAGAACTCAGTTGCCTGCATGCGACTGATCACAAAATTTCCATTCCACAGGCTAAAAATAATCA
Source organism: Porites evermanni (assembly GCA_942486025.1). NCBI lineage: Eukaryota > Metazoa > Cnidaria > Anthozoa > Scleractinia > Poritidae > Porites > Porites evermanni. The sequence continues at coordinate 378,885 of CALNXI010000187.1, read as the reverse complement.
TGGAAAAATGCTATTGCCTTCAAATACAATTATGGTCCTGTGACCGCTTTAATATTCTAGAAAAACAATGACATCAAGGTCACGTTAACTCCAAATTCCAAGTTCAGCCATTTTTCTCTATAACCTTTCCTTCTTGTCTTGTGCTGGATAAACGGTCGCAATTTTAGCTTTAACTGGAATATTGTCGGTATCCAGACCAGGTGTTTGACCACGAGTATCAAACTCGATTTTTACTTCAGGTCGAAATATAAGACAGTGCGTGGAACCACCATAGTGGAACATTCCTAGCTGGTCGCCCTTCTTGACTTTGTCCCCCTCTTTAACAGTGATTTCGTTTGAAGAGACTTCTGACATACCGATTGCTACGAAACACATCAATCCAATATCGGGATTATCAGCCATTATGTAGATTATCCCTCGGGCAGCTACCTGGGCCAGGTATCCTTGAGACATTTTGAGTGATCCAGGCTCGTCCTGAATGTTATGGGTCTGCGAGTAATAGGAACCATCAACAAGTTCTGTTTTGTAAATGGTACCTGACACCGGGCTGTGCCATCTGTGATAGCTGGTGGCGCTAAGAAACCCTTGGTAGATGATTCCACCATAAAATTTCTTGGCCAGCTCACTCTTGTTCAGCATAAAATACAAAGAGTACCGTTGTCTCTTAATCCAAAAGAAGTCCCTCTTTTTGACGCATGTAGCTATCTGGTAAGGCGCCGACTCACAGGCGTTTGCAACAATGTAATCATCGTCTGGAAATTCTACTGGACGAACTCCAGGACGAAACTCTCTGGTGAAAAAATCATCCCATGACTTGAAACCATAATGAGGGGCATCTGGATTGCATTTAAACTCCTCAACAAAGTTTGGCATTGCTTCCATTGCATCCTCACCAAACCAACCATGTCGAGGATGGTCAGTTAAGACATACCGAGACTCTGGAGTTGACAGGAACTCTCCCCAATAATTGAGAATGTTCTTGAACAACCTGTTGACTTTGTCGTTCAGGAAGGCAGCAAATCCAGCGGGGGTAGCCATCGGCCAGTTCAAGATAGCGCTGATTGGAAGGCCAACCAATGCAGTTTTGTTAAACATTGGAGCTGTTGTCATGATGTGGTCGATTATTATTATCATCAATTGCCAGGACGGAATTTTTGTTCCTTCTGAAGAGTCTGAAAGATGATACTGATGCCAAAACATTTGATGAAAAAACATGTAGATCGCAGGGTCGGTGAGAATAGCATTCTTCAAATCTTCGATCGGTTTATGGAGACGGAGGTGTTTATCGGTAATTTTAGTATCTGCAGATCGAAGTGCACACAGGGCTGTTTCGTTATCTTCAGCTTGTGGATGAAGAGCCAAAAGCATTTCTAACTTGTCTTTGTATTTACATTGACACTCGTGGATCACGTTGGCCAACCATTCGTCAGTAACGTTCCAGTCGGAAGGAAGCCATTGGCCAAGACGAATATGCTTACTGCTTAAGACTGATTGTGTTACGTGGAAAAAGAAAAACCAGCGTAGAAGACTTAACATCATCAGCCTAGGTACCCGTTATCAAGTGTGTCTACTTTCTTAGAAAATAATAATGAATATTAGCACATTCGCGTATTGATGAGTTGAGAGTTATGCTTGCCGAATGCTCTCTAGGGTGTTTTTTCGATTATGAGACAACGCTTGATGAATTTGTTATCCAGCTGATAACCATAATGAGGCTCATATTTAGGCTAGGTGAAAGCGTTTGTTTCTCGGTTCGCTCCAATATAAATGCGTTCCGTACTTAACCAATCCCCGGAAAACCTATGTATTCGTAAAATATTACAGCGTTCGTATATGTAAACTTTCTTCTTTCTATAAAAACATTGTAAAATTATTATCTAGTAGAAGGCCACGAGTTCATTAGTTGTTCACTTTACTACACTTCAGTTCACTTCACTGCGGTTGGGTTGGCTTAGACGGCCACCCTTTCTTCTTCAGCTATTCACTTGGGCTTGGCACAACGCTTGAGCTGCCATCTTTTAATTTAGAAAGCATAAATCTTTTAATTTATGTGAAATAGTTCATGGGCTAGGCTTTGACAAATTGTGCTAGCATAATTTTTGGCAGACTTTGTCATTACGAGCATAATTTTTTCCCAAAAAAAACACTGCTGGAATAATTTGCTCTGGCTGAATTAAATTGTCATTTATCGATCGTGCAGCCAATATTTTTGGCCCGAGATCAGTGTCACAGGCACATTTATGTAACAAAGTCAATTTTTCTTTTCTCGGCTTTTTTTCACATTCATGGAACCTTGGTCTCAAAGAAATTGACCGAGGATATTATTTCTACAATACTCAACGCATGCGCAAAACTAGCGTCCGCGTGCGTTGTTAATCGTTTGAGATTACATAGTTGTCAGAAGATGAATTATACTCTCTTAAAGTTTCTTTTTACTTGTTTGAGACTTCTTCAGTGTTTGTTTGGCTTTTAAATATAGTAGAGGCACAATTTCTGCATTTTTTGTTAAAATGAGCACAATTTACAAAAACTAACTAAAAATATACGAGCACTACCAGCGCTAGTAGCATATTATGCCACTTTTGCAAGCACAATCTATAAAAGCCAATATAAAAGCCTACCCTGGGCTGTTTCGGTCCTATCTTCTACAACAAGTAACTAACGAGGTAAAAAGTGTGAAGAATTGAAAGGATAACATCTGCCAATTGGTCATTTTGAATTCATGTGTTTTTCTCAAAACAGTCACGGAAAAGCCTGGATTTTACTAATAGTTACAAGTAACAATTTGATACAATATTGCTAAACTTAAGAGGAAACTGGAAAAAGGCAAATTTCTAAAAGTATGCATGCCTGCCAAAACTGATGTAATTAGTCTTCTGTAAAAACAATAAAGAAAATTTCTTATGGGAGCCCAACAAAATGAATGTCAAAGTTCACATCATTACATCTTACACATGAAATTTTCAGAGTTTTTCCTGCGTTTTCACAACTCTTGTGAAATTTGACATTCATTTTCTCGGACTCCCAAGAGAATTTTTTTTGGTGTTACTAGCTACAGATGACTACAGTCTTTAGTCCTTGAAAATGTAAAAAAGGATGCTATAATAATAATAATTTATTATGTATACATGGTTTTTTGAAAACCGGGCTACTAAAAAATGTCCGTCTCTCGCACTGATTGGTAATTTAATGGCCCTTGTTCCTTGAAAAGTAAAATCTCAACTCAAAAAGAAATTATTGAATACATGAGCTTCCATTTGATAGAATCGTCTGTCTTGAAGGTATCAAAAGTGAAGTTTTCCTCACTAATCTGGAAAATAAAGCATTTTAAGGGACAATTTTTAGTGTCGGTGTCACCGATTGCAAAGCCAATTACCCAGTTCACCCCATATTTCATGATCATTGAAGCTGGTCTCCCAAAAACAATCTAAGCCAACAATGCTCAACAAAACCAAGTCCTACAACCACCAGTTCAACTACTTGCTGACTAGGAACACTATCAACAGAGTGGGATGCAAACAGCACAAACAAACTGCGTAAGAGTGCAAAAACACATCAAACTTTACAACCATCCCACTCCTCTGGAATTTAACTAGGCTACCCCAAATACAAACCAGATGATAGCCCTGTGTCGGTGCAACAACATGACACCCAGCCAGACACAATCCCCCCTTAATTAAAGGGAGACACTGAGCTTTGAAAGACAGGGGTAAGTCCCGGTACAAAAACTAAGCAAATCCGCACTCTAGCACGAAGCATAGTCTTTACAACAACACAACCCCCCACGTTCCGGGCTGTTGCCCCCCTCGTCAATATTTTCTGGAATTTCCAAGGATTTTTTAAATTCCAGGACGTTATTTGGAGCCCATGGTTAAGAGGTGAGGGTGGTTAGTCCTGAAAAGCGAGATTGTTATTTTTTACACTAAAAGTAACAGGGCTTAAATCAAATTAAGTTTTGAAAGATTGCCTGCAATGTACTGGACTTGACTTAAGCTTTCAGGCAACCCTGTTTTCAAAACTCCAGGTAGATGTATAAGGCGCAAAATATCATTTAAATGTTTGATCTAATGCGAACTAACAACAAAAAAAGGGAAAAAAAAGCAAACTAACAAAAAAATTAAAATTTAAAATATTAAATTATTAGATCAAATTATACGTAAAATTTCCTAAAAAAAACCTTAAAAATTTGGTATAAGTACTGCAAAAAAGAGTATACATACTGACAAAAAAAGAAACAAACAAACAAACCCCAGTACCTTCTTCTCTATTTCCATGACAAAATTAATCAAGATTAATAATAAATGAAGTAAGCGGCGAAAGGATCGTATGCTAATCAGATTTATATTTGCTCCATTCCATTGTTTGACTTAGCAATCATTGTCTCGATTAAGAAAACAGTACAAATTTTGGAAATAAGAACTCTAATGGAGGGGGAATATTCGTTCTGTCTGCAGGAGAAAAGATATTGTTTTGCCAGTAATAAAATATGATTCACAAATATCTCTTCCTTACATCTAATAATACCAAACAGTATATCTTTGTCTGAAAGAATTTCAATCTTGACCTTATGATCAACAAGCCATTTTATAACCTCAGACCAGAAATTCTTAGTAAAATGACAAGACAGGAAAAGATGTTCGAGGGATTCATCCAATTCACCACATAAGGAGCACGTTGGAGATGGTATAATACCAATTTTACATAAGAAGGTATTTGTCACAAGGCATCTGTTTAGCAATTTATACTGAAATTAGCGAGTCTTTGTATCCAAGGCATACCGATTGCAAAGCCAATTACCCAGTTCACCCCATATTTCATGATCATTGAAGCTGGTCTCCCAAAAACAATCTAAGCCAACAATGCTCAACAAAACCAAGTCCTACAACCACCAGTTCAACTACTTGCTGGCTAGGAACACTATCAACAGAGTGGGATGCAAACAGCACAAACAAACTGCATAAGAGTGCAAAAACAAATCAAACTTTACAACCATCCCACTCCTCTGGAATTTAACTAGGCTACCCCAAATACAAACCAGATGATAGCCCTGTTTCGGTGCAACAACATGTTACCCAGCCAGACACAATCCCCCCTTAATTTAAGGGAGACATTGAGCTTTGAAAGACAGGGGTAAGCCCCGGTATAATAACTCAGCAAATCCGCACTCTAGCACAAAGTATAATCTTTACAACAACCCCACCCCCCTACGTTCCGGGCTGTTGCCCCCCTCGTCAATATTTTCTGGAATTTCCACTGATTTTTGTAAATTCCAGGACGTTATTTGGAGCCCATGGTTAAGAGGTGAGGGTGGTTAGTCCTGAAGAGCGAGATTGTTATTTTTTACACTAAAAGTATCCGGGCTTTAATCAAATTAAGTTTTGAAAGATTTCCTGCAATGTACTGGACTTGACTTTTCAGGACTTTTCAGGCAACCCTGTTTTCAAAACTCCAGGTAGATGTATAAGGCGCAAAATAGCATTTAAATGTTTGATCTAATGCGCACAAACAACAAAAAACCACATAAGGAGCACGTTGGAGATGGTATAATACCAATTTTACATAAGAAGGTATTTGTCACAAGGCATCTGTTTAGCAATTTATACTGAAATTAGCGAGTCTTTGTATCCAAGGCAACACGACCCTTGCACCAAAAGTCTGGTTAAAAGCCTGGTGAACCTGGTAAAGCCTGGTTGA
>CALNXI010000187.1:365691-368191 GCA_942486025.1 Porites evermanni | reverse complement strand
CAATGTCCATTCTCAGCCACGAGCTTTGACTTGTTTCACTTTAAATGGATTTCTTTTCTTCATTTCTTTCTTGTGTTCTCTCTCCTATTGAAAACAACATTAAGTATATTTAATTAAGCATAAAACAAGTACAAATCATTCGATGCAAATTTTTCTTCCTTTTCATAGACCGAGAGCCCACTACGTGACCTGCAAATAACTGTCTACAAATAATGGTCTGCTCATGCACAATGTCGTCCAACTGTGTTTGGCTTAATGTTTAGCTGCAAATAATATTCTGCTCATGTGTAAATGAAACCACGCTTTTCTCCTTTCTGTCATTACTCCTGTAAGGCGGCGTGAGCCTATCGCTTCCCGAAGATATTCATTACAAACAACTCTGTGACCGATTGATAAAACAATTATTGACCTCGGTTATCGCAAAATAGCGCGATTTGTTAGTGTCTCGGAGATAAATTATTTGCCTCAGCATTTGACTATGGCAAATAATTGATCTGCTCGCCACTGACAAATCACGATATTTTGCTTAGCCTCGTCCAATAATTCAGTGTTATCTGCTTCTCGCTACGACTATGTTTACAAGAGTTAGTCTAAGTTTGTAAATGCATACTAAACACTGAATGACTGGTCCCGAAGACAGGGGAACCGTTTGCCTGTTTGTTTCCCTCGGGACGTCAGTGATTTTGCAATGTTGCCCGCTCAAAAGCTTTTGGCGGGAAACTGTTTAGGTGTTAGATATCATGTGACCTCGAGGAAACCAACGATTGGGAAAAAATTCCAGACCCGTAACAAAACTAATGCATTTAAGTCATGTCTTTAAAAATAATTTCTCTTAAATAGTCTCCAGAAGACATAAACCTCACTTGACTCAGTCAAAAGTTTTGAAAACGCATGAAAACATCAGCAAGTAGTTGAACTGGTGGTTGTAGGACTTGGTTTTGTTGAGCATTGTTGGCTTAGATTGTTTTTGGGAGACCAGCTTCAATGATCATGAAATATGGGGTGAACTGGGTAATTGGCTTTGCAATCGGTGACACCGACACTAAAAATTGTCCCTTAAAATGCTTTATTTTCCAGATTAGTGAGGAAAACTTCACTTTTGATACCTTCAAGACAGACGATTCTATCAAATGGAAGCTCATGTATTCAATAATTTCTTTTTGAGTTGAGATTTTACTTTTCAAGGAACAAGGGCCATTAAATTACCAATCAGTGCGAGAGACGGACATTTTTTAGTAGCCCGGTTTTCAAAAAACCATGTATACATAATAAATTATTATTATTATTATTATAGCATCCTTTTTTACATTTTCAAGGACTAAAGACTGTAGTCATCTGTAGCTAGTAACACCAAAAAAAATTCTCTTGGGAGTCCGAGAAAATGAATGTCAAATTTCACAAGAGTTGTGAAAACGCAGGAAAAACTCTGAAAATTTCATGTGTAAGATGTAATGATGTGAACTTTGACATTCATTTTGTTGGGCTCCCATAAGAAATTTTCTTTAGTGTTTTTACAGAAGACTAATTACATCAGTTTTGGCAGGCATGCATACTTTTAGAAATTTGCCTTTTTCCAGTTTCCTCTTAAGTTTAGCAATATTGTATCAAATTGTTACTTGTAACTATTAGTAAAATCCAGGCTTTTCCGTGACTGTTTTGAGAAAAACACATGAATTCAAAATGACCAATTGGCAGATGTTATCCTTTCAATTCTTCACACTTTTTACCTCGTTAGTTACTAGTTGTAGAAGATAGGACCGAAACAGCCCAGGGTAGGCTTTTATATTGGCTTTTATAGATTGTGCTTGCAAAAATGGCATAATATGCTACTAGCGCTGGTAGTGCTCGTATATTTCTAGTTAGTTTCCGTAAATTGTGCTCATTTTAACAAAAAATGCAGAAATTGTGCCTCTACTATATTTAAAAGCCAAACAAACACTGAAGAAGTCTCAAACAAGTAAAAAGAAACTTTAAGAGAGTATAATTCATCTTCTGACAACTATGTAATCTCAAACGATTAACAACGCACGCGGACGCTAGTTTTGCGCATGCGTTGAGTATTGTAGAAATAATATCCTCGGTCAATTTCTTTGAGACCCAGGTTCCATGAATGTGAAAAAAAGCCGAGAAAAGAAAAATTGACTTTGTTACATAAATGTGCCTGTGACACTGATCTCGGGCCAAAAATATTGGCTGCACGATCGATAAATGACAATTTAATTCAGCCAGAGCAAATTATTCCAGCAGTGTTTTTTTTGGGAAAAAATTATGCTCGTAATGACAAAGTCTGCCAAAAATTATGCTAGCACAATTTGTCAAAGCCTAGCCCATGAACTATTTCACATAAATTAAAAGATTTATGCTTTCTAAATTAAAAGATGGCAGCTCAAGCGTTGTGCCAAGCCCAAGTGAATAGCTGAAGAAGAAAGGGTGGCCGTCTAAGCCAACCCAACCGCAGTGAAGTGAACTGAAGTGTAGTAAAGTGAACAACTAATGAACT
>CALNXI010000187.1:322200-365122 GCA_942486025.1 Porites evermanni | reverse complement strand
CTAAGGTTCCATGAATGTGAAAAAAAGCCGAGAAAAGAAAAATTGACTTTGTTACATAAATGTGCCTGTGACACTGATCTCGGGCCAAAAATATTGGCTGCACGATCGATAAATGACAATTTAATTCAGCCAGAGCAAATTATTCCAGCAGTGTTTTTTTTGGGAAAAAATTATGCTCGTGATGACAAAGTCTGCCAAAAATTATGCTAGCACAATTTGTCAAAGCCTAGCCCATGAACTATTTCACATAAATTAAAAGATTTATGCTTTCTAAATTAAAAGATGGCAGCTCAAGCGTTGTGCCAAGCCCAAGTGAATAGCTGAAGAAGAAAGGGTGGCCGTCTAAGCCAACCCAACCGCAGTGAAGTGAACTGAAGTGTAGTAAAGTGAACAACTAATGAACTTGTGGCACTCTACTAGATAATAATTTTACAATGTTTTTATAGAAAGATGAAAGTTTACATATATGAACGCTGTAATATTTTACGAATGCATAGGTTTTCCGGGGATTGGTTAAGTACGGAACGCATTAATATTGGAGCGAACCGAGAAACAAACGCTCTCACCTAGCCTAAATATGAGCCTCATTATGGTTATCAGCTGGATAACAAATTCATCAAGCGTTGTCTCATAATCGAAAAAACACCCTAGAGAGCATTCGGCAAGCATAACTCTCAACTCATCAATACGCGAATGTGCTAATATTCATAATTATTTTCTAAGAAAGTAAACACACTTGATAACGGGTACCTAGGCTGATGATGTTAAGTCTTCTACGCTGGTTTTTCTTTTTCCACGTAACACAATCAGTCTTAAGCAGTAAGCATTTTCGTCTTGGTCAATGGCTTCCTTCCGACTGGAACGTTACTGACGAATGGTTGGCCAACGTGATCCACGAGTGTCAATGTAAATACAAAGACAAGTTGCAAATGCTTTTGGCTCTTCATATGTAAACTTTCATCTTTCTATAAAAAGATTGTAAAATTATTACCTAGTAGAGGGCCACAAGTTCATTAGTTCTTCACTTCACTTCACTTCACTGCAGTTGGGTTGGCCTAAACGGCCACCCGTTCTTCTTCAGCTATTCAACAAATAAATCAAAATGACTTCTACAGGAAGATTTAGCCAAACACAGTGGAAAGCTATAATACGAAGACCGTTGGGCTTTGAAAATCTGGTCGCAGAAATGGGGTGGTGTAATTAGCGGATCTGTGATTATATTAAACCATACAATATGGAATGACCCTTTGCTAGGCTTTGACAGATTTACATCAATGACTTGCCCAACTGTTTACTTCAGTCAAAGATTCTACTTTATGCGGACGATACTGTCCTTTTCTACGCTGACTGCAATATCGGAAACATACAGTAAGTACTGTTTTGAATAAAGACCTAATAAAAACAGTTGCAGCCCTGGACCTATGTTAATAAGCTGTGCATTCATACTGTGAAGACCGAATGCGTTCTTTTCAGCACCCAACAACGAATCGCTTCGGCTACCCTTTCAGATGGGCCATTTTTAGCTTATTCCTCGGGGACAGGCCGATAAACCAAGCACAACATTACAAATACCTTGGTGTGCTAATTGATGCAAATCTTAATTTCAAAGAACACGTGGATAAGTTACTGGTTAAGATTTCCAAGAGAATCGGTGTCCTCGGAAGAATTAAAAACAACCTAACTGTCGATGCAGCCAATAAAGTTTATCCGCCTCTTGTTCTGCCGTTTACGGATTATTGCGATGTTGCATGGAGCAGCAATGGGTAAAAACACGTGATAAGTTAGATCGAGCACAGAGAAGGGCAGCAAAGATTGTTTTGAAGACTAGAGATTCAGACGCCGAGAAGAATTTAAAGTGGTTTCCCTTGTCTATGAGGCGTAACATGCATACTATTAACTTGACTTTTAAATGTTTGAAGGGATCCCGCCCAATGTTTTTTAAAGATTATTTTAAGGCTTTTAGAATAATCCACAACACGAGGGGAACTGGGCAGAACTTGCAGCTCCCCAAAGTCAGAACTGAGACGGCAAGGAAGTGGATCTAAACTTTTTAATAATATTGCAAGTGTAATGAAGGATTCTAATTCAGCTGTGGTTTTTAAAACTCGTATTTTGGAATTATATTATATATAAATCAAAAGGTTTTTGGTTACTTGTTAATTTTTTATCAGTTTAGCTTATAAATATATTTTAATTGTTGTATTTTAGCTTTTTTAAATGTTGTTGTTTTTTTTTAATATTGTCGTACTTTTAACTTTTAATGTATTTTTGGTTACTGTAAATTAGTCTAGTTTTCCTAGCTGAAAGTTATAGTGATCCGAAAATTAAAGGGTACTTTTTCCAAAAATTTCACCCAGGAAGAAGGTTCCCGAAAATTCTAGGTGACCTTTTTAGGGTAAAAATCCGTTAAAAAATGGGCAATTATACCATTTTTTAGATGTTCGAAAATCCTAGGAGAGGCAGGCAAACAAGAAATTTTACGACACATGTTCCTAAAATTCTAGATCTCAAATCGTCTTCCGAACAGATATTTTCCGAAAATTGACGTTGGGTGCCCCTGATATATCTACCTGGAGTTATGAAAACCTGGCATATGGGACCCACGCTCTTATTAGTAAACTGCAAATGGAAATTAAATGAGATAAAATCTTACCTGTTTTGTTTTATTCTCGAATCCGCTGTGGTGCGAAGTGACATGGAAGTTGTTTGACGATGCGAAAACGATGTTCAAATTGACGCTTTGACCGTTGTTGATTTCACAATACTTTGTGTGGTTTGGCTCGCATTTCACTGTTGGTGTCACCCGCCGGTTGCTATTATCGTCTCGCGTTTCATCGTTGGTTATCAATTTATTAACTTTTTGAAATAACGGTAATAAATAATGACAAGGGTCGAAACTCGATAGCTGCTCTCGTACAATAAATGCCTTCAGCTGACTGGACCAGTTTACAAAGCAATGTCGCGCGGAGTAACACTAAACGATGACCATTCAGTTAAAACGATAACAGCAAGGCAATATCCCGCCCGTATCTGGATGTATATGCAATCTAACTTGAAACAATCTCAGGACCAAGCAGAAAAGCTCAAGAAACCTTCAGACGTCAAACGCAAAGTTANTCCGAAAATTGACGTTGGGTGCCCCTGATATATCTACCTGGAGTTATGAAAACCTGGCATATGGGACCCACGCTCTTATTAGTAAACTGCAAATGGAAATTAAATGAGATAAAATCTTACCTGTTTTGTTTTATTCTCGAATCCGCTGTGGTGCGAAGTGACATGGAAGTTGTTTGACGATGCGAAAACGATGTTCAAATTGACGCTTTGACCGTTGTTGATTTCACAATACTTTGTGTGGTTTGGCTCGCATTTCACTGTTGGTGTCACCCGCCGGTTGCTATTATCGTCTCGCGTTTCATCGTTGGTTATCAATTTATTAACTTTTTGAAATAACGGTAATAAATAATGACAAGGGTCGAAACTCGATAGCTGCTCTCGTACAATAAATGCCTTCAGCTGACTGGACCAGTTTACAAAGCAATGTCGCGCGGAGTAACACTAAACGATGACCATTCAGTTAAAACGATAACAGCAAGGCAATATCCCGCCCGTATCTGGATGTATATGCAATCTAACTTGAAACAATCTCAGGACCAAACAGAAAAGCTCAAGAAACCTTCAGACGTCAAACGCAAAGTTAACTTCCGGTCCAGTCGAGTGGAGGCATTCATAAATCGAAAAGTCAGTAATCAATTTGTGGCCATTTTTAAACTCTTGAAAAATGTAAAAAAGAATGCTATAAAAATAATAATAATTTATTATGTATAAGGCGCAAATTAGCATTTAAATATATGATCTAAAGCGCATTAACAACAAAAACGAGGGGAAAAAAGCAAACTAACAAATAAAAACAATTAAAATAAATAAAAAATAAATAAATAATTAGAATTAAAATATTATATCATATTATATCATATTATAAAAAAGCCCTAAAATTTGGTATAAATCTCTCTATATATACAATTACAAAGGAAATTATAAGATTCGATTAAAAAATGTATTGAAACTAAGTAATTGAAATTCTCTTAAAAACGTTAATTGATAAGTCATTCGTGAGCCGTAAATCTATAAATCTTAGGCTTCTTTAAAAAGTAAATCTTTTAGTTTGGCTATAAAAGGCTTCAAGCTTGTTTCCATCCTTAATGCACTTGGAAGTTTGTTCCATAAAGTTGGTGCAACCACTTGGAAAGCCCTGTCGCCTAGGGTCTCTTTAGACTTGAACGTCGGTGGCCAGTAACAGTTCTTCATTGGACTTCTCCTTGACTTCGATTAAATTTTGTGTGTAATATGGAACCAGTCCATATATTGCTTTGAATCTTGTAAGTATCACCTTGAATTTAATCCTGACACCTGTTGGTAACCAGTGCAACTGACACAGTACAGGTGTGATGTGACAAAACCGCGGAGTATTTGTTATTAACCTTGCAGCCATATTCCGAAGACGCTGTAGCTTATTGACATTATTTCTTGGGAGACCGTAGAGTAAACTATTATAGTAATCTACGCGCCCCGTTACCAGTCCATGAACCAAACATCTGGCTGAATCCAACGTTAAGTATTTCCTGATCTTTCTTAGTATATTGTGCAGATAGTAGTAACCTGTACAACATGTTTTTGTAATTTGAGCATTCAACTTCAGATTTCGATCAAACAGAACTCCAAAATTTCGTGCAGTACTAGCAGGAGCAACGCTGATGTCACCAACAGACAATTCTGCGACACTAACCTTTTCAAGTTTTTGCCTACTTCCAATGATCATAAATTCTGTCTTATCATCATTAAGTTTAAGTTTGTCCATCTGCATCCATGTTCTAAGCGTTCTGATACAAAGCTCCATTGACTTAATGGCTTCCGATTGATTCACTTCATTATTAGGCTTGAACGATAGATTAAGTAGAGAATCGTCAGCGTATGCATACGCTTCAGGTAAATGAGGTTGTATTACCTCAAATAACTTACGAGAATACAGTGTGAAAAATAAAGGCCCTAAACAAGAACCTTGTGGTACGCCAAAAAGGCAGATTCAAGCTCTCCGACCGTTCTCCATTCACGATGACATGTTGTGAGCGACCAGACAAATATGACCTCAGCCACTGCAGTGCTGTGCCTGTGATTCCAAACGACATCTCAAGTCGGCGAATCATGTACTTAAATCCAAAAGGACTAATAACGTAACATGCTGTCGATCCATGTTGTGCAAGATATCATTGACAACTCCCATGATGAGCGCTGTTTCAGTGCTATGCGGCTTTCTATATGCTGACCGGAGTACAGGATACAAGTCATTGTCTTCCAAGTTTTTTTTATAAAATAACTTACATAGTACGAGCGCTCTGATTGGCCGAGAGGAGTGTTTGCATGAGAGTATGTAAACATGGTTGTGGCGTCAAGTTGTTTGGTTTTTCGCGCGCTAATCACGCAAGCACAAATTTGAAAAAGTCTTCGAGTTCAAAACTCAAAAAGCTTACTTTATTTACCCATTCCTTCGTCGGCTGAAACTTGGAAAATCGTTACAAAGAAGGTGTGTACATTTTTCTTCGCTTAAGCTGACCGTTTTAAGCGAGAAAAATCCGTATTTTGCAAAGCATCTTTTTGCAAAACAAGAACTGATTAAGCGTGCAAGACTTCGTGGACAAGATTTTGCGACTGGTAAGAATTTTTCTTTTAATCAGAGCCATACAAAGAGTTTTGCGTTTTTTTCTCGAGAAAGTTATTTTGTAAAAGCAATAGAAAACTTTTTTCCTGTGTTTGCATAGCCTGATATAAACACTCGAGGCGTTGGGAGAATTTTCGACAGTTATGCAAACCCTCGACCTCGTCTCGGGTTTGCATAACTGTCTCGAATTCTCCCAACCCCTCTCGTGTTTATATCAGGCTATGCAAACACGGAAAACGTTTTCTATTGCTTAAATGTAACTGGTCAAATACAGCTCTCTCTGTTACTTATATACACACTCGGTGATCTTGGTAATTCAAGCAATCTGATTGGTTAGCTTTCTCGGACTATGAGGTTGTATTCACCGCGCTAGGTAGTGAATATAAAGCAGAACAAAATCGCTGTCGTGAACTGGGTGTTTTGCCAAAGTTTCATAGTAAAGCCTTTTTGAAAATACTCGAATATCCTAGTGCTGATGACTTTGAAGGCAAGAAAAGACTTCATGGTGTTTTAACAGTATGATCTATTGTGAAGTGGTTTACTGTAGCTGACTTTTTGTCCGCTTGAAGCGTGATTTCGGGATTTTCTCGCAAGACCAATTTTGCCTATAAATAGAAGTTAATTTACGGAGAAAAGAGGAAGGCAAATATTTTCGAAAATTGTACGTGCCGGCTAGTTAACAAGGCAAAGAACATTGGAGATAAACAACGCTCACCTTGATCGTAGCCGCTGTTGACAGCATTTGCAAGAAGCGACAAAGAAAACTTTCTTATTCACGGTGAGTTGACAGAAACAAATAAAGCTCTACTTTTCTTCTCAGAATTAGGTAATAATATAAATTTTCGGCGTTTTCTTTTAAACCGTTGATGCTAAAGCTTACAAAACTCGATACAAAAAGATTAAAACTATCATTTGCCATTTTTGAAGATACTGTAAAGATCTAACTTTTGCGCATCCACTGTTTACGGCTTCGTGTTCACTCATGAATTCACCCGTCAATCAAACTGATCGTTTTTTAATGGTTTCCTTTCTGATTCTGTTGAGATCACTTCGTGTGAATATACTAAAACAATTATTCACCTCAGGCTCAGTTATAATATTGTTGAATAATATTAACTTCGCCTTCGGCGAATAATTGTTAAATAGTCCATACTCAGTCCAGCATTCTTAAGAAAAGGTTTAACAAGTGCATCCTTCCATTCACTGGGAAAATTGATAAATCAACCAGAGCAGTGATCACTGGCAGCAACTCGTCAAAGCAGTTCACAGGTAATGATGTAGAGAACGGGTCTAACTTACAGACTTCTCGCGGATTTCGTGATGATCGCACGAACGTCTGATTCAGTCAGACACCGAAATAAACAAAGAGTCTTACCCTCATCCACCATGAGGTCAGGAGGCACCAAAGCTATATCTGATGCATTGGTTTTCATTAAGGTTATTTGGCTATGAATATTATCAATCTTCATAACAAAGAAATTAGCAACATCATTCGCCAGCAACATATTATCAAGATGATCAGGAAACAAGCAGCTAAACTTTCTTTGATACCTAAGAACCTATTTGAAGACTTGAAAAGTTTTCCCTGATCAGAGCCATTCTCCTCCATAAATTGCATATAGTATTCTCGTCTAGCGTTTTTAGGGAAATAAGTCACATGGTTTCGTTTTGCTTTAAATTCTTTTAAGTCCTCCGTTGGCCTTGTTCTTCTCCATTTTCTCTCTGCTTTACGCCGCAACCTTCTTATGCAATCTATTTCATCCTTGTACCAAGGCACAGTAGGTCGAACAACTTTAGTTTTAGTTTTAAGAGGTGCATGACGTTCCAATACCGTTGATAGAATAGTATTGTAATCCATGCTATATTCTTAAGATTATTCTGGTATAAGGTTTTTGTCCACTAAGAGTTAAAATTACACAATTTCCTGATGGATTCCCTGTTCACTTCATGTTTTGCCGCAGACGGGGTTAAATAACGCAGGCTACAGATGGCATGGAGACGTTTTCCGTTATGTGTGTTTTATCTCCATCTCTTGTTAGCCTTTGCATTGACGATATATTTGATCCATGAAGCCACATTTTTGTTTTGCAAAAAGACCCACTGCACTTTCTATGAGGGTGGCTTATAAAAACGTTTTATCTTCGTTTATACATAGTGCTACCTTTGATTGGTGTAAAATCTGTTCGGTGCGAAAGTAGATTATCATAAAACTAATCGGCCGCCAAAGCATTTTATTGCAAGGCTTTTATAATGGCTGAGTCCATTGCATTTTTTTTGTATTGTAATGCATTTTTATCTTGTTATGTACTTCATTTTTTAGACACTGACTTATGAATACGTAGGAAAAATAAAAAGGAAAACAAAACGAAACACTCACACACAATTACATACTGACAAAAATGAAAGACAGAAACACACCCCAGTACCTTCTTCTCTATTTACGTGACAAAATTAATAAAGATTAATAATAAATGAAGTAAGCGGCGAAAAGATCGTATGCTGATCAGATTTATATTTGCTCCATTTCATATTTTGGGTCTCCAACTTTTTGTTTGACTTAGCAATCATTGTCTCGATTAAGAAAACAGTACAAATTTTGGAAATAAGAACTCTTTTGGAGGGAGAATATTTGTTCTGTCTACAAGAGAATAGATATTGTTTTGCCAGTAATAAAATATGATTCACAAATATCTCGTCCTCACATCCAATAATACCAAACAGTATATCTTTGTCTGAAAGATTTTCAATCTTGACCTTATGATCAACAAGCCATTTTATAACCTCAGACCAGAAATNAATAAATGAAGTAAGCGGCGAAAAGATCGTATGCTGATCAGATTTATATTTGCTCCATTTCATATTTTGGGTCTCCAACTTTTTGTTTGACTTAGCAATCATTGTCTCGATTAAGAAAACAGTACAAATTTTGGAAATAAGAACTCTTTTGGAGGGAGAATATTTGTTCTGTCTACAAGAGAATAGATATTGTTTTGCCAGTAATAAAATATGATTCACAAATATCTCGTCCTCACATCCAATAATACCAAACAGTATATCTTTGTCTGAAAGATTTTCAATCTTGACCTTATGATCAACAAGCCATTTTATAACCTCAGACCAGAAATTCTTAGTAAATGACAAGACAGGAAAAGATGTTCGAGGGATTCATCCAATTCACCACATAAGGAGCACGTTGGAGATGGTATAATACCAATTTTACATACGAAGTTATTTGTCACAAGCCATCTGTTTAACAATTTATACTGAAATTCGCAAGTCTTTGTATCCAAGGCAACACGATATGGCAAGCGATAATTTTTTTTTCAATTCAAAGTGTTATTAACAAAATGAGCATTGAACTTTACTTTTATTAACACTTGGTGGAGTGACGATTCTTTTTCGAAGTTCTTTATAAACAATGTTCGAATACGCTTTTTAAAGTAAAACAATTTGACCACTTAAGCGTAACTTAATCTCATCATGCAAATTGAATATTGCGTCACTTGTAGAGATGCAGTATTTCAACGATTCACGCCACTGAGTTGGTAGAGCGTCTCTTAAAGAAACAAGCCTTAAGGCATCCAACGGCGAAAGGTGCAAGACCCTCAACTTGCTTTTGATTATAAGTTCATTTTTATTCGAGAAGGATCCCTTTCTCAGCGAGATTTCGAACATATACAGACTTGTCACCAATACGACTAAATTTGTTGTTCCATCGGATAACTTTTGACAGGTCTTGTCCATTTAAATCCTGTATATTCAAATTATTTACCGCAGAGCACTTTGCATAAAATTTTAAGCATTCTTCATAAAAGGCTGGTAATTTGATAGGCAATTTCTTCAAATCAAAGTCACAACATAAGACTAATTTACCACCAGCAGGTTTCAGATAATGCAAAAGGATTGTTTTCCATCCACTCGGTTGATAAATTGCCAATTTCTTGTAGCAAAGTATTCTTTGTGTTTCAATTAGGGAATTTAAATGTGGGGCTTTAAGTCCTCCATCTTCGATGTCACTAATAAGTGCAGAGCGTTTAACTTGGGCGTATGGAATAGCCGGAATCCGGAATCCGGAATCCGGAGCCGGAGCCGGAGCCGGAGCCGGAGCCGGAAACGGAAACGGAAACGGAAACGGAACCGGAACCGGAACCGGAACAGGAACCCGAACCTAAGAATTAAAACTTGGAGACTTTTCTGTCTTAAGAGTGTCACTAACAATTATTGCTCGATCAAGACTTTTCATCCCCACATTATATTTATTTATTGTTATTATATTTCTTACTGTCGCATTTTTTGCCTACGGCGCAAAATTTTTCTTCGCGAATTTCATATACGCATGAGCGTTGCAACATGGGATCATGATTGACATGAGTACTCCTCCTCCCTTTGCTGCCTTTCCCTCACAATGGATGTAACACGGAGCCCTTTTAAGAAATGAGTAACTTAGGCTCAAGAGAAGGAAATGAATAACACAGCGGTCTTAAACATCACATAGTAATAATGGCTGTTTTTCGCAGTCAATCCGCTTCTGATTAGTTGTAATCTCGATCTGTCGAAAATTGCTCGACCTACAGCTGCAGTCACAGTTTATGACTGCTAGGAAAAACAGTAGGATGCACTTACCTTTTTTTTTGCAAGTCACTTTCCTAATGTGAGTATACCTTTGGTATCACGATCACTGTGCTGAAAATTTTTCAAAACAATGATAACAGAGGACGCCATCTTGAATTTTATTCCCACACGGGTATCGGGAACTGGTTTCAGTGCTTCCCAGTTTACCCTGGTCTCAATTTAAGTTCCGTTTCCGGTTCCATTTCTGTTTCCGGCTCCGGTTCCGGATTCCGGATTCCTGCTTTTCCATAAGCCCTTTAACTTTATCCTTTCCTTTCAAGATAAAATCAAATATAATTTTGTTTGCTTCTTTCACAAATTCTTTATCCAATAATATCAAGCTCGTGCGATATAAGAAGATAGGGATAAAAAAAGGTTTTGATAATTTGAATTCTCCCTATGATAGTCAGATCTCTCCACCTCCAGATTCGTACCTTAAGTTGAATGGAGCTGATTAATTCATTGATGTTTAGCTTTTGTTTCGCGCGAATGTCATAGGTAAAATGTACTCCTAAAAGATTTTAACTGATCGTTTAAAGGGACAGTGTCCCTATTATGCGCACGCGCGAGCGTCATCTGTTTTTTCTTCAAAAGACAATAGAACTGTCAAATTGACTCGACAAGATTTCCTTCCGGACCGGACCTCCGAAAGAGATTTGTTGTTTATATTCTCACTTTCGAAGAAGTCTTTCGTCTTATATAAAAATTTGGCTCGCGGTTCGAAGACTCATCGCGATTTTATCGTTAGCTGGGCCGCCTCGCGACCCGAAAATCTCGTTCCGCTCGCTTTAAAAACATATTTTCTAATTTGAAACTCGTGTCAGAGGTCAATCGCCCCAAGTCCAGTAATATCTGCTTGATTTGCTCGCGTTCTAGCCTCAAACGTTTGAAAGACATAAATAAAAATGCAATCTCAACGCTATGAATCATCACAAAGGTTAGTCAAGAATGATATTATGATTCATGTCACTAGTTTTTCAAAACGTGTAGCGCCTGTTTGTTCGATTTTGTCGGCAGTAGGGAGATTCATTTAAAAGTTTACTAATGCGTCGTTGCAAAACATTCTGCTTCACGGATCTCCCCTCCACAAGATCTCCTCAGTCACATCGATGTCTCAACGGTTTCTTTCTTACAATCTTTATTGTTGCTGTTTCATTTCTGCGTATTCCTTTCACAATTATCTGAGCTTGTATGGAAGCTAGCAGAAGAAATAAGCCTTCAATCGGCATCAAAGTGCTTCCAGTCTTTTGGTCCTCCGGCCAACGGCAATAAAAGTAACGCCAAAAAATCCAGATTTTGCCCAAATAGAAACTTAACAGGAACAATATATCATTGATCTATAATCCTGAGAAGTTTTAGTGTCGTATTGAACCAGGCCAAGCGCGATGCAAACGGATTTTTAAAGATTCTCTTACTCTCCTCGCATCTTTTGATTTCGCAACATCCTGTCCAAAAATCAAAGTTTGGTGCATGCGCAGTAACGGGATACTGTTCCTTTAATTTTTACGTTGTTCGGAGCGGTTTCTTGTACGGTACCGGCCAGCTTACTTATCAGCAAAAGCACTGCCTTTTCGTGGTTAACCTTTAGGCCAGAGCAAGTTCCATAATCTTCTATAAGTTTAACAAAATTTGTTAGAGAGAGATCATCCTTTAAAAAACCAGTCAGGGCATCTGCAAAAAGACTGTCCATTGTATTTGTGTCATTATTTGTTTGGCTTGTCTAATTAAAGCTCCCCACGGTTAGGGCGTCCCGTACCGTCGATCAAAAGGGCACGGGTAATATAGCTCGAAAAACATGCAAAATCTCTAAGTTTATTATTATTATTATTATTATTCAATACGGAACCGTTCTTGAGCTTTAGCAGTTGGCTCTTTAACGAGTATCGACATCATAACGTTTTGAGTTCCTTGCTCAAATTCCTACTAAAGTTGACTAAACTTCCGAAACATCTTCGGTTCTAGTTATCTGCCTAAATAGACCAATTTAGGATACAGGTGCCTGCTTGTCTGAGAATGTGATCTCTCTATCCATTATTTTTTTCCCACTGTCAAGGTCAAATGGCAAATTTTAAGGGTTTTTTTTTGGTTAAACAAGCACATCAATTTATCATACTAAATTTAGTGAATCCGAAAAAGTTTTGAAAAAATAGACCTTGAACCTTCACAAAGAAATATATACGCTGGGAAATTAGTATATTACCCTGGTATTCATATGCTTGAGCCTCATGTTTTCGTCAGTTTGCAACGGATATCTAGGAAACTAAGACTTGGCAGTCTCACTAAAATTCAGCATGATAATTCGATCCATGAAACCATATTTGTGTTTCAATGAAAGTTTTTAAAAAATGATTTTTTTGGAAGAAAGGTCCACATCACCTCCTATGAGTGATGCTAATAAGAGACAACGCGTCTCGTGCTTGACAAATTGCATGGTAACTGCTAGGTTTTTGTGTCGGATATTTATTTGAAAATAAATATCCCATTGGACTTCACATGATATATTTTACCTTATATTGCAACTTCCTAGATTTCCCAGCTGTTTCACATGTGCCAGCGTGTTCCAGGAGTGTACAATTTCACTCGCTCCCCACCATCTGACCGCGGCGCTTTACAACCTGAACGCCCGGAGCAGGCTACTCATCTGCTGAATCTGAAGTAAATGAGGGAGAACAATAGATTTTTCCATTAGCGGCACATTTGAAGTTCGACGTTAAAAATGAGTCCGCATAAAATAAAATAAAAATTATCTAAATACGAAAAAAAAAAATGAAATACCTCAGGGAAGTCCGTTTTAATTATCAGACTGAAGTTTTTTTTTTACTTCTACTCGCCATGCACAAAGCAGCACCTAAGTAATAATAATGTGTAGAATGTGAACTAACGTTTACCTCTCTCATTTCTTACACTGTACATGGAAACATAGCATAATTGGTAATTTCCATACAAAATACGGACTCAAGAACTCAGTTGCCTGCATGCGCCTGATCAAAAAATTTGCATCGCACAGGTCAAAAATAACCATGGAAAAATGGTTCAAATACAATTATGGTCCTGTGACCGCTTTAATATTCTAGAAAAACAATGACATCAAGGTCAAGTAAACTCCAAATTCCAAGTTCAGCTATTTTTCTTTATAACCTTTTCTTCTTGTCTTGTGCTGGATAAACGGTCGCAATCTTAGCTCTAACTGGAATATTGTCGGTATCCAGACCTGGTGTTTGACCACGATTATCAAACTCGATGTTTACTTCAGGTTGAAATATAAGACAGTGCGTGGAACCACCATAGTGGAACATTCCGAGCTGGTCGCCCTTCTTGTCTTTGTCCCCCTCTTTAAGAGGCCATGCGCCTAAGAAACGACCGATGATTTCCGGCTAAAAAATAAAATCGGCCGATTTTTATCTCCCAAGTAGAGGTTACCGAATACTATTCAAAAATGAATTTCTTTTGTTTCAGTTTNTGCTGCGAAACTTTGCACCAGTTCTGGTGTGAAACTTTTACGGTGATTGCCCGACTGACTACTTACGAGTACTGGCTTTTGCTGCGAAACTTTGCACCAGTTCTGGTGTGAAACTTTTACGGTGATTACCTGACTGACTACCTACGACTACTGGCTTTTGCTGCGAAACTTTTGTGGTGATTGTCTGACGACATACCATTATGGCTTCTTGACTACAGAAAAAATCAGTGAGTAAGATCAAACTCAGGATGACAAGCCCTCACTAGTGCGGAGAAAAATACTACAAGAACACGTTATCAGTCTGGCTTTAAAAAGTAAACTGTTGCCATAGCATATTTTAAAACATGGACAGTATTGTTTTTTATACCGCAACAGAAAGGCCCTTGTTTGCTGTCAGGCGTTTACGTAAATGACGAAAGAGGAAACCATCCTCCCCACGTTGAAACTCGAGTTAAAGACCGCAAACGTTACCTTACTTTGTAGATTCGTGGTTTTCAGCCGTAGCGGTTAGAAGTTTCCGACGGAAAGCCTGTTTACTCGAAACTTTCTATCAGTTCTGGTGTAAACTTTTTGCGGAGTAACAGTAGGCACGGCATACAATGCTGGCGATAAGCATGTGTCTACACTGAATTTGGTGTGATTTTGCAGAGGAGACCACACGTAGATCGAGCTTACTCGTTATGTTGTTTATTCTTAAACTTTATTTCGGCTCAGTTGATTATCGTTGGAAAAAATGCATTGGTCTTAAGGCTTTGCGGTGATCACTTTTTTTACGTGTTATTGTGTTATGGACAATGTTCGGGATCTTCCTTTTTATCGTTTACCTGGCAAAAACTCAAGGCTACTCCTCAAGTCCACATTCCAAAACTGTAAGTACCGCTGAATGTCTTTAGTTGTTATGTTATTGTTATGTAATACTTAGGGATAGGGAATAACATATACTAAAAAAATACAATGATCTTTTCCCTATATCTCAAGAAAAAAAAAACGACACCTAGATAAAAGGGTGAAACAGGTTAAACACGCTTTTCTTTTACATTATGTCAATTTGACGTAAAACAGATCTTGCCTACTGACTTACATGTTTTTCTTGGCAATGTGTTAAATGAAACTTTGCTGGCTCATAACTTACTTCTGCTACCGCTGGCTGGCAAACACCGAATTCCGTTTCACTCTGGCTGGGATTGCGTAATTTTTTTTTTTTAACCTTGCTGGCTGGCAAAAAACCGTCAAACATGATTGCTGGCTGGGATTTTTATTTTCTGAAAGTCTTGCTGGCTAGCAGTGAAGAGCGGGTATTTTTTTCCCAGGAAAGTTAAATATTAACATGCCGCTTTGTTTTTAGTCGTTTCGCTGTCGATCCTTTATAGAAAACACTTTTGTGTGTTCGTGTTTTAAAATGCCTGTCTACATATCAGCTACTGGCCTACGTTCTACTTTAAACCTGATGCTAAGGTGGCCAAAAGGTAAGCAAAATGGTTGTGTTTCTTTGTCAGGTTGCCGTGCATGTGTATCGAATTAATAACATTCGCTAATGCACATAAATGCCATTAAATATTGAGACGATTGAATACAAAAACTCTCTCCAATAAATAATACACTCTGGTCTCTTAGCGGAGTGAACTCAGAACTGATTTCTCTTTTAATTGTTATGTGCTCACCGGGACGGGAAACCTCCTCGATCTATGGTCATTTGGAAGGCGTTTAGCAACTGCACAGGTATCTGTTAGGATACTACCCGTATATTGACGTATTTCGCGTCCGTTATAGTAACTGTTGTTTTTAAAAAAGGCAACATCCAATTGTGCCGTTGCATTTTAATGCTAACGTCTGTGTAGTAAATTGTAGTATAGCGGGGTAAATCCCGAACGGCTATCATTCTTTGACTTTCATACCAGTATCTGTTTTGACGCTGAGGCATTTCTTGCTCTTAAAGCTTTTTATCGTATAAATTGTAAGAGCTCTGTTAGCAGATTTATTCATATCTTCGAACACAGTGACTCAGATTACGCTTTTTTGGTGATGTTTCCCGGTTGTAGGACCTCAAATTTGACAGCGGGCGTTACCGGCCATGGTTACGTTTGAGAGGCTCTTTGGCCAATGTAGAAAAAAAGAATAAAAAATAGTTTACAATTTTCTTGCCAAAAAATGAGAGAAAATTACAAATGTGAACAGTATTTACACATTTTCCTAAAATTGCCGCAAGCAGGGTTTAAACTGGACTATTGAATAAACAAATTAATAGACAACTAGGTTGTTCTTTTTTTAACCATTTGTCCTGAAGAACAGGATATTTTTCTTTGGAATTTTTATTTTCTTCTGGTTATCATGAAGTTATTGCTTTCTACAGAATAATCGCCCTTACAACTCAACCGTAGCCTGCGCAAAAGGCGTCATTAAGGTGCTTAGGGTTGTTTAGAGGCGCAAGCGCGAAGCGCGAGATATGCAGTAGGACGTAGTTACGTCACGTTTGCCGTCTTCAACTCGATTTTTAAACGTACCGAAGAAGGTTTCACCTAAGCTTATCTTATTGCCAAAAACTACAAGAATTTTTCTGTAGCTGTATTAAAACTGAAGTACTGTTGTTGTTCGCAAATTTACTATGACGGTCGCTTCAAACAAACTGATAAAGGTATTGTTGCATGTATTTTACTTTGGTGGGTCTCTCTGTACCCAAAGCAAAAAAAAGCTTGCCTTCCTTGGTGTGATCTTACTTACATTTGTTTCAACTGCGCTTCGATTCTATAACTTATAGACGTCACACGACCATCGCATGCACGACATAAGGTTATATGCCTTTATAGGTGATTGTCTGACTGCAAAACAAAACATTCCTGACTTACATACGACTATTGGCTTTTGCTGCGAAACTTTGCACCAGTTCTGGTGTGAAACTTTTACGGTGATTGCCTGACTGACTACCTACGACTACTGGCTTTTGCTGAGAAACTTTTCACCAGTTCTGGTGTGAAACTTTTACGGTGATTGCCTGACTGACTACCTACGACTACTGGCTTTTGCTGCGAAACTTTGCACCAGTTCTCGTGTAAAACTTTTACGGTGATTGCCTGACTGACTACCTACGACTATTGGCTTTTGCTGCGAAACTTTGCACCAGTTCTGGTGTGAAACTTTTACGGTGATTGCCTGATTGACCACGTACGACTACTGGCTTCTGCTGCGAAACTTTGCACCAGTTCTGGTGTGAAACTTTTACGGTGATTACCTGACTGACTACCTACGTCTACTGGCTTTTGCTGCGAAACTTTTGTGGTGATTGTCTGACGACATACCATTATGGCTTCTTGACTACAGAAAAAATCAGTGAGTAAGATCAAACTCAGGATGACAAGCCCTCACTAGTGCGGAGAAAAATACTACAAGAACACGTTATCAGTCTGGCTTTAAAAAGTAAACTGTTGCCATAGCATATTTTAAAACATGGACAGTATTGTTTTTTATACCGCAACAGAAAGGCCCTTGTTTGCTGTCAGGCGTTTACGTAAATGACGAAAGAGGAAACCATCCTCCCCACGTTGAAACTCGAGTTAAAGACCGCAAACGTTACCTTACTTTGTAGATTCGTGGTTTTCAGCCGTAGCGGTTAGAAGTTTCCGACGGAAAGCCTGTTTACTCGAAACTTTCTATCAGTTCTGGTGTAAACTTTTTGCGGAGTAACAGTAGGCACGGCATACAATGCTGGCGATAAGCATGTGTCTACACTGAATTTGGTGTGATTTTGCAGAGGAGACCACACGTAGATCGAGCTTACTCGTTATGTTGTTTATTCTTAAACTTTATTTCGGCTCAGTTGATTATCGTTGGAAAAAATGCATTGGTCTTAAGGCTTTGCGGTGATCACTTTTTTTACGTGTTATTGTGTTATGGACAATGTTCGGGATCTTCCTTTTTATCGTTTACCTGGCAAAAACTCAAGGCTACTCCTCAAGTCCACATTCCAAAACTGTAAGTACCGCTGAATGTCTTTAGTTGTTATGTTATTGTTATGTAATACTTAGGGATAGGGAATAACATATACTAAAAAAATACAATGATCTTTTCCCTATATCTCAAGAAAAAAAAAACGACACCTAGATAAAAGGGTGAAACAGGTTAAACACGCTTTTCTTTTACATTATGTCAATTTGACGTAAAACAGATCTTGCCTACTGACTTACATGTTTTTCTTGGCAATGTGTTAAATGAAACTTTGCTGGCTCATAACTTACTTCTGCTACCGCTGGCTGGCAAACACCGAATTCCGTTTCACTCTGGCTGGGATTGCGTAATTTTTTTTTTTTAACCTTGCTGGCTGGCAAAAAACCGTCAAACATGATTGCTGGCTGGGATTTTTATTTTCTGAAAGTCTTGCTGGCTAGCAGTGAAGAGCGGGTATTTTTTTCCCAGGAAAGTTAAATATTAACACAGGTTGACGTAAAAGCACTTTGCTAGCGTTTACGACATCTTATAATCAATTTTGCGAAAAATGTTCGTTGGGTACTCCTGAAAACTCGAAATTACCATCCTGCTAAGGAGAGTTGAATCTTGGAAAGGTTGTCGCGTGACAGCATTCATTTGTCCGAACTGCAGCGGGATCCAAACAAATACGTGAAATATAAGTTTAAAAAAAACAGTCTTTCTATCACCAGAAATCGTGAAGTGAAACAGTTTTATGTTTTTCCTATTAATGATGATGAATTTAGCCTGCGTAGCTGGCGTTATTGTGTGGGTGCGAGATTAAAGTTTTGGCGGCGGAGCCGTGTTCCAAAAAAAGGGAGTAGGTACGAGGCGGTTGAAATACCGCCTGCCAGAAAACCCCGGTATTCTGAATAGTCCGCACACCAGTGTGCGGGGAAACGGATTGGTCAAGGGCCATACATATGTCAATCATGTTAGATGATCCTTCGCATATATTTCCCAATTAAGGGAGCAGATGGCAAACTGGAAAACGTAAGTGATTGTGGTTTCCCCTTTAAAACAGCAAAATTGATGACCAAATAGCCGAAATGGCGTCTTTAAACTTCACAGCGCTGGAATTGTCTTTATTTAGTCGTAAGAAACAAAGGTCAAAGAAAATTAGAACACTTTACAACTGCATCTGAGATCAAAAGTGACAAAAAGTGGGCGGCATTCGAAAAATCATGGTTCTCTGGCAGGCGGTATTTCTCGCGGTTTCGCCGCTCGTGACGGCTCCGCCGTCAAATCTCACTCGAATATATTACGACGGCTTCGCCGCCAAATCTCACTCGACTACTACACAATACCGCCAGCTACGCAGGCTATGATGAATTCAGCCTCAGCTAGTCTCCAAGTACTTTGAATGTGGGCTGCTTGTATTTCGTTACATACATTCCAACGGACGTTACGGGTTAAAGCGCGTGTAGGGGTCAGCGGTTATTTCGGTATTTACCAATTTTTCTCACGGTATCGCGGTATTTAATTTTGCGAGGAAACGTGAGACGACCTCGAATTGTTCGGTACAACGAACGGAAAAGATACCCTACCAATTTCATCACAGATTATCTGTCAGAAATTGTGTAATGGTAATCGTTTACCATTAATCTAAAGTCTTAAAAATACTGACGTTCATCAAACTAGACTGCGTAGCAGGCGCTTGGAAGTAGCACAGGGTCCAGAGGAGATGTGTTTGTCGTTAGAACATCAGAACCCGTCGAAAACCTCTGAAAAAATGGGTTATTTTGATCGCGTTACAGTTTCGTTACAGATTATATAGTCGCCCTTCGGGCGATGTGCCGTGCGCCAGCGAGGATATGGCTTGCGGTTATTGATTTTCAAAAGTCGATCCGGGTCAGATAAGAAGCGAAGAAATCGTTTACAGTAGATTTATAAAGATCCCATTGGGCCAATTAATCGTGCTAAGCGACAGGTATAGACATTTCTCAAGGTGAGTTTCATTTATTCACACGAAACTCCTCTGGACCCTGTGGAAGTAGTGGGCGCGAGAGAGAACAGGCGCGCGCGAGGGAGACACGCGAGGGGTCATCCAAACGCCTGCTACGCAGGCTAGCATTAAACAGGAGAGGGCAATGAACAGTACCGCAATACCGTGAAGGATCTTCTTTTACCGAATACCGTTAACCAAAAGGAAGAAATACCGCATACCGCAGAGCTAAATGATACCGCAATACCCAAAAATACCGAAATACCGCTTGAAAAAAAGCTCAATACCGTAAGCCCCCATTTCGTCCTCCATGCCGTTAAAGAGGTGATAGAATATTTGGGCTTAAAGCATCCAATTATATTTGATGTTTACAATCTTTGTCATAATTATCACAGCAACAAACTTTCATCTTTCAATGTTAGTGTTGAAAGACATGTGCGGGTATTTCGAAATACCTTACAAATCTACAGATCTAAAAAGAGACGTTTTAGCCAAGGTTTCAGTGTAAAGGAATGTGACTGAGTGCACCAAAAATAATTTCATTCTGTAACTTTCCTGCGCAAGAGTTTGAGTGCATGGTATGCTGTCCAATTGGTAATGTGACAAGTTGTGCGTTGTGCATTGGTTATCATCTAAATATCATAAATATTATTGTGGAAACAAATTATGAAGCATATTATAAAATGAAGTTGCAAAATGAGTGAGGCACTTTCATCGATTTAAAAGTCCTACCGGTCTCCTATATTTTTTTTATGATGTCCTCCGCAATAATTGGGTGACCCTATTTGGCGGAATGGCGGAATACATTCAATCAGTTGTAAAATACGGAATATACGTAATTCTCTAAAACACGAAATTTACAGAATATTCTGTATTTGATTTGAACTGGACTGACGAAAAAGCAGAGACAATATTAAAAATTCAATTTTCGTACTGCCGTAAGCCACACTATAGACCTTATGACGGTTTTGAAAGCCATCTTGACGGGTGAAGGGTCCGGTATCACGGGAATCTAATGTCGGATAACTTTCATAAAACGGCTGTTCTAAAAAAAAAGAATTGTAAACTTAAGCTTGACAGGATTGTACTACCAATTAAAGGGGGCCGCACCTGTGCCTAAATTTGTCCGGTCGCTTGCTTTAGATTTTCCAGAGTCTTCAAAGTCTTCAAAGGAATGATCTCTTATTCAAATTTTGTGGAGATTGCTCGGCTGGTCGTTCGGAAGGATCCAGGGACAACAAGTCCGTTTTCCAGTCTCCTTGATCCACTACCTTAATCGACTTGCACTTTGTTTTGACTGCGAGCTTTTTTAAGAAAGGTGAATATAAGGAAGGACAAAGTGCCCAACAAGTTTCAAGGTAAGTCCCTCGCGTTAACTGCGCATTCACCGTCAGTATTTGTTACTGCTACAGTTTCAAATGTTGTTCGTTTTTAAATAAATATCAAGGTTCTTTTTTTTAGCATTTGGTTGTTTCTCAAAAAGAAATAAGCGCCCTGTCCCGAATAAGCGTCCTCCCTAGAGGCACCAAAAGTAAATAAGCGCCTGGGCGCTAAATCGAATGATTACGGTAAGTCAATTCTTTTACTTGTCACGCGCTTAAAACATGGTTCGAGTGAATGAGGGTAAAATTATATAGAAATGATCTGAAGAGAAACAAAAACTAGTATTACTTCGAGTTAGCACGAGGTTCGAGTCAGTAGCGAGGGTTCGAGTCATTGGAGTCGACTGTATACATGTATACCCTTTTTAAACGATTTTTCTCTTATTCTGCGTTTTAGAGTATTCCGTATATTCCGTATTTTAGAATATTCCATGTATTCCATCATTCCGTTCCGTCATTCCGTCAGTCCACCATTCCCCCAAATAGCGACACCCCCGATATTTTCATGTCCAAGAAAATACTAAACGCGAGGCTAATCATTGTGCCAAGAATTGAATCTGTTAGCTACATTTTATAGCGCCACATACTAGTCCTTTGAGAAAAAAAACCGTAATTCTTGGGCGTAATGAACTCAGTTTTCGGGACCAAGATGTTCCTCGTTCTCGGGAGCAACAGTACTCCAATATCTCTCTCTTTTTTTCCTTAAAGGAAGACATTGGACATTGACATGAATGATTCTCGCCCGAAAAAAAAAAAAAAAAGGGGATCAGATTTCTTTCAATAGACCGCTGGCCAGAAGCGTCGACTCGTGACCCCACAGCGATCAGATCACGCTGAGGCCAAAACGGTGCGGCGGTTCGGTAATTTTTTCTTTTTAAGTCACCATCGCTTGTGAAAAAATAACATTACTGTAACATTGTTTCACTAAGTGCTTTCTGGCCGGGAAAAAGTTGTGCATTCGTTTAGATTCCGCCGCAGTTTAGACAAATGACGTCATTGGCCGCTGTCACGCGACGACATTTTCCAGATTCAAGTTTCGTCAGCAGATCGTAATTTCGAGTTCTTTTCTTTTTCTGCCTATTTTTCATCTTCCTTTCTCTTTTAATTCTACGTCCTTCTACTTAGGATGGTCTCTGAGCGCCTAGCAAGGATTAAAGTGGCGTTTACCACGCTATCCACGGCCGTATTGCAACAGAGAAGTGTTTCGCCGAAGTAGCAAGATAACGGTAAACACTGCAACTTTGAACGCTTTGTACAACGTCAATATACTTTAGCCGAAAAATGTTTTTTCCAGAATCGTAATGTATATCCCTCCAATGTCTGATTCATCACTGTGATTGATTCCTAAGGTTGTAGGAGGACTTCTCCTTGACTTCGATTAAATTTTGTATGTAATATGGAACCAGTCCATGTATTGCTTTAAATGTTATAAGTATCACCTTGAATTTAATCCTGACACCTATTGGTAACCAGTGCAACTGACACAGTGTACAGGTGTGATGTGACAGAACCGCGGAGTATTTGTTACTAACCTGGCAGCCATATTCTGAAGACGCTGTAGCTTATTGATTTTATTTCTTGGGAGACCGTAGAGTAAACTATTACAGTAATCACGCGCCCCATTACCAGTGCATGAACCAAACATCTGGTTGAATCCAACGTTAATTATTTCCTGATCTTTCTTATATTATGCAGATAGTAGTATCCTGTACAACATGTTTTTGTAATTTGAGCATCAAACTTCAGATTTCGATCAAACAGAACTCCAAGATTTCGTGCAGTACTAGCAGGAGCAACGCTGATGTCACCAACAGACAATTCTGCGACACTAACCTTTTCAAGTTGTTGCCTACTTCCAATGATCATAAATTCTGTCTTATCATCATCAAGTTTAAGTTTGTCCATCCACATCCATGTTCTAAGCGTTCTGATACAAAGCTCCATTGACTTAATGGCTTCCGATTGATTCACTTCATTATTAGGCTTGAACGATAGATAAAGTAGAGAATCGTCAGCGTATGCATGCGCTTCAGGTAAATGAGGTTTTATTACCTCAAATAACTTACTAGAATACAGTGTGAAAAATAAAGGCCCTAAACAAGAACGTTGTGGTACGCCAAAAGGCAGATTCAAGCTCTCCGACCGTTCTCCATTCTCAATGACATGTTGTGAGCGACCAGACAAATATGACCTCAGCCACTGCAGTGCTGTGCCTGTGATTCCAAAGGACATCTCAAGTCGGCGAATCATGATATCATGATTCACGGTGTCAAAAGCTGAACTTAAATCCAAAAGGACTAACAACGTAACATGCTGTCGATTCATGTTGTGCAAGATATCATTGACAACTCTCAAGAGCGCTGTTTCAGTGCTATGCTGCTTTCTATATGCTTACTGGAGTACAGGATACAAGTCATTGTCTTCCAAGTTTTTATGTAACTGGTCAATTACAGCTGTTTCTGTTACTTTGGAAACAAATTGGAGATTACTCACTGGCCTTAAGAGCGACTCCGCGTAAATATCAACTAGACGTGGAAATAGTTAAAAAATGACCTGGCCTCAAACTCAGCCAGAATAAAGCCCTATGGGCCCTAGTTACAAAATCGTTGGTTTAAGTACGATCGAGTGAATTATATTTTTTTAACGAATTTTTTTCTTCCCGAGGCCTAAAATGGGCAAAAATCATACGAAATTAGAGTCATATTCAGTGACTCGTAAATTTTAAAATAAAGTTGGCAACTAAAATATAATGACACTTCGTATTTTTACTATCTTTGCTCTATAATTTTAACTGATTAGTTCAAGATTTGGTCAACAAGAGATTTTTAAAGAAATTTTCAAAGTTGTTGACTCAAAATCGCTTAATCAACCGTCAAAATTTAGCACTTTTTCACGAGCTAAAAAAACGGATTGGTACATGGCTTTGAACACCAAGGCTTGTTTAGTCTGAAAGAGCATTCTTTTTTCTTCAAATTAGCGAAATAAAATTTTTGGGTAAATGAAATCACGAGCGCTGACAAAGCCAAGCAAATGTAAATATTACACTAAAAACGGGCGAAAAAACGTGACCTCTGACCGAAGCACAACCAAATGCGAATTACGGTAGGCGCCAAACCTTTAATTATTCGGTAAATTCTTGAGACAATATTGGTCCGAAATGTGTATAGATTTTTTAAATGAAGTATTAAGTGTCAAAAAGTCCACAAAGCGGTAAAAAATACAACAAAAGTCACGAGTAATCTGTTCCGTTTTCTGAATTTTACGCAGCGATTTATGCGATTTAACGAATTAACAATTTTTAATCCAACGATACCCACCTGAGACTGTGTTAGTTTAAGAGTCCATAGAACTTCTCAGACGATTCCTCGGAAAGACCTCCAGAAGGAAATGAATGAAGAATTTGAACTTATAACTGTAACAATTTCACTTGCCGCCACGGCAGTGAACGAAAACAACTGTCGAACTGCCACAGGCAAACCAGCTTTCAGTGGAGTCATGCAAAGCATGTCACGTCACGTAATTAAGTGCCCTAAAACATTTATGAAATAAAACTAGCTTTGGACTGTTTCAGCTTTGCCCTCCCTTGAGGGCAAAGGTGCCTCTTCCGCCGATATAATCTTGGACTTGATGAGCATCCCCACAAACGAAAAGTGGGAATTTTTTTTTCATCTTTGATCTCGACAACGTTAGCCTCAATTTTTTCATTTGACCGTCGCTTTATTTACAGACTGGTATAAATGGGAAAATATGACTCCCCTGAAAATGCCATCAAGGAGGCTAAATGTTTGGTTGCCTCTTAGGCCAAATTCACTTCAGGGATCCGGATTTCTTGTCAGTGGAACTTGTGGAAGGCACAAATGTAATAACTGGACCCAAGTGTAATAAAGGTCTATCCGTAATAACAATTTGAACCCAAGTGTAATAAAGGTTTCATCTGTCACGACTGAGATAATATGAGACATGTCCACAACAGCCTAAACATGGTTATCTTAACTTAAAAAGCTGACATCACGGTTCATGTGACCAAACAGAACTAGAAAAAAAGGAACGAGAAAAAATGCCATAGAATCTAGCAATGGCTCTCGGTTAAAGTTTTGGCAAATTTTTGCTATGAACCGTGCTTTTAAAAAAAATTCATCGCTCCAGAACAAATAAATATGTCATTCCCGTTCGCTTAGACAAAAGTGCCAGGCTAAACAATTTTAAACCCAGTGGACTGATCTGTTATTATTTTTTCTCCTCTGTCTTCTTGTCATTTTCACTATTTTACTCACGGCTGAATTTTATTGATAGGATTTCATGACTGTCAGTACTATAAGTTCCCGCAAATAAAAATTACCGCACAAATTTTTCCCGCAAAAACTTACTCCAGAGGAAATACTGTATGCTCTATAACTTAAATTCACTACACAAGAATACAGTACCAAGAAATCGTGTCTGTTCAATCACAACTGGTCTCTTTTTTTCAGAAAAATACTGACGCACACTTAGTATTGTTTGAAAATATGTATTTCTATTGCACGTACTCAATAAAAACGACAATATTATCAGAGCTGGGTACTGGGTACTTTCTGAAATCGCAAAAATTGATCCCCAGCAAGAAAAACCAGTCTGTCCTAATCGCAAAAATTAGTTCTCACAAAACACAAAAAACCGCCAATCCGCAAAAATAAACTCCCGCAAAAATTTCGTTCTACACGGTATCCGTTAGAAAAATGATCGGTCGTTTGATCAACCAGGGCCAGGTCGTTATTTTTGGTTCCTTACTTGCGTCAGTTCAGGTTTATTAGACTACCTTTGTAATCACCGATTATGTTTATAATTATGTACTTTAGTTTTAAATTCAATTTTTGTAACGACCCCACAGTATCAGCCCACGACAAAGGTTCGTGTTCCAAACGGACTTATATCGGAAAAAAATGATATCATGTGTTTTCGTTTGTTTGTACTGGCTTTCTATTCTCTTTTCGCCGATCAGTTCCTTCGATTTTGTCCTTTCAACTTGTCCAAATCTTTTTTTGAGATCCGAATGTGGCCACTACTTCATTGGCTTCCGAAGAGCTCATTCCCTGTTGTTGGCTTTTAGTCGGGATGTTTCAACGCAAGGAACCACCGAACCACACGAAACCGAATGATTAGAAAGGCTCGCAACAAATATGTCTCTTGTTCCTCTAGGATACACATGATCAGGCACAATTTTGATATTACATAAATAAAATTATACTGTTTTTCGTCCTACAAGTGAGCCTCTTAACTCGAAAAAAATTGATTTACTTGCACGCGCCAGCATAAGCCTTGGTTGGCTCCGAACTTAGAGTAACATATCTTTGCCAGGGGGAGATCCAGGAATTTTTCATTGGGGGGGGGGGGGGGGTGAGAAGGTCCAAATTTTGGTTCAGAAAGGACTGTTCAACTTTTTTGGAACAAATTACTTTTCTCCCACACCCCATCCCACTAGTCACTGATAAGGCAGAGACGACTACGTGTTTCTCAATCTGTGAAAGCCAGTCGCCACTGGCACGGGAAATACTGCTTTGCGAGCAGAGGCGAACAGATCATTGGAGGGTACCCAATTACAATCACATTTGTTAATATCCCTGGAATTTAGTTTAGTGGAAAATTACAACACGCGTTTCATTAAAAAATTCAGCCAGTTAAAACAGTGACATGCAATCCTATCGTTGTGAGGATTTTAGTCTCAAACAAGTATCGGGTCTGATGGGGAGTCCGGATCCCCCGGACCCTCCCCCTGGATCCGTCACTGCTTTGGCGCCCCTTGATATCCTTTCTACAGCATTCGGTATAAATTCGAACACACCAATTGCTAGCTATAGATGCACGTTCTGAACTTGAAACACAATCATTATAAACAGCAGATAAAATAAAAGAAGTGCACAGCGCCCCTCGAGCAAAAACAGGGGAAAAAGTTATTCTTTTCTTTAACTAGTGCAAAAGATACATTCCAAAGCTTGTTTTATTTCATAAATGTTTTAGCGCACAGCATGGAAGAATTTCTTCCCTTCTTCCCAAATGTGTGGGGCAGAATTACGTGACGTGACATGCTTTGCATAACTCCGCTGAAAGCTGGTTTGCCTGTGGCAGTTCGACAGTTGTTTTCGTTTTGCCGTTGCGGCAAGTGAAGTTGTTACAGTTATAAGTTCAAATTTTTCATTCATTTCCTTCTGGAGGTCTTTCCGAGGAATCGTCTGAGAAGTTCTATGGACTCTTAAACTAACACAGTCTCAGGTGGGTATCGTTGGATTAAAAATTGTTAATTCGTTAAATCGCATAAATCGCTGCGTAAAATTCAGAACACGGAACAGATTACTCGTGACTTTTGTTGTATTTTTTACCGCTTTGTGGACTTTTTGACACTTAATACTTTAACTCAGCTTTATTTAAAAAATCTATACACATTTCGGACCAATATCGTCTCAAGAAGTTACCGAATAATTAAAGGTTTGGCGCCTACCATAATTCGCATTTGGTTGTGCTTCGGTCAGAGGTCACGTTTTTTCGCCCGTTTTGCTTCGCTTTGTCAGCGCTCGTGATTTCATTTACCCAAAAATTTTATTTCGCTAATTTGAAGAAAAAAGAATGCTCTTTCAGACTAAACAAGCCTTGGTGTTCAAAGCCATGTACCAATCCGCTTTTTTAGCTCGTAAAAAAGTGCTAAATTTTGACGGTTGATTAAGCGATTTTGAGTCAACAACTTTGAAAATTTCTTTAAAAATCTCTTGTTGACCAAATCTTGAACTAATCAGTTAAAATTATAGAGCAAAGATAGTAAAAATACGAAGTGTCATTATATTTTAGTTGCCAACTTTATTTTAAAATTTACGAGTTACTGAATATGACTCTAATTTCGTATGATTTTTGCCCATTTTAGGCCTCGGGAAGAAAAAAATTCGTTAAAAAAATATAATTCACTCGATCGTACTTAAACCAACGATTTTGTAACTAGAGCCCATAGGGCCTATTCTGGTTGAGTTTGAGGCCAGGTCATTTTTTAACTATTTCCACGTCTAGTTGATATTTACGCGGAGTCGCTCTTAAGATCTTATAGTCCATACTCAGTCCAGCCTTCTTAAGTAAAGGTTTAACAAGTGCATCCTTCCATTCACTGGGAAAATAAGCTTCTTTTAATGATAAATGAACCATAGCAGTGATCACTGGCAGCAACTCGTCAAGGCAGTTCACAGGTAATGATGTAGAGAACGGGTCTAACTTACAGACTTCTTCGCGGATTTCGTGATGATCGCACGAACGTCTGATTCAGTTAGACACCTAAAGGAACAGAGAGTCTTACCCTCATCCACCATGAGGTAAGGAGGCACCAAAGCTATTTCTGATGCATTGATTTTCCTTGAGGTTATTTGGCCATGAATATTATTAATCTTCCTAACAAAGAAATTAGCAACATCATTCGCCAGTAACATATTATCAAGATGATCAGGAAAACAAGCAGCCAAACTTTCTTTGATACCTAGGAGCCTATTTGCAGACTTGAAAAGTTTTCCCTGATCAGAGCCATTCTCCTCCATAAATTACATATAGTATTCTCGTCTAGCTTTTTTTAGGAGATAAGCCCAAACTTTCGTTTTCCTTTAAATTCTTTCAAGTCCTCCGTTAGCCTTGTTCTTCTCCATTTTCTCTCTGCTTCACGCCGCAACCTTCTTGCGCAGTCTATTTCATCATTGTATCAAGGCACAGTGGGTCGAACAACTCTAGTTTTAGTTTTAAGGGGTGTATGACGTTCTAATACCTTTGATAGAATAGTACTGTAATCCATGCTATATTCTTAAGATTATTCTAGTACAAGGTTTTTGTCCACTGAGAATTAAAATTACTCAATTTCCTGATGGATTCTGTTGTGTGTGTTTTATCTCCATCTCTTGGTAGCCTTTACATTGACAACATATTTTATCCATGAAGTCATTTTTATGTTTTAATGAATGGTTCTAAGCCTTTTTTGGCAAAAAGGTCTATAGCACTGTCTATGAGGGTGGCTTATAAAAACGTTCGATCTTCGTTTATACATAGTGCTACCTTTGATGGGTGCTCGGTGTGAAAGCAGATTATCACGAAACTAATCGGCCGTCAAAGCATTTTATTGCAAGGCTTCCAAAATGGCTGAGTCCATTGTATTTGTGTCATTATTTGTTGATCTTGTCTAAATAATTAAAGCTCTCCACGGTTAGGGCGTCCCGCCCCGTCGACCAAAAGGGCATGGGTCGGTTCATGGGAGTTTCGACGACTCATCGCATTAATTTGTCCATGTGAATATTGATATATTCATTCAGTGACACATACTACGTCTGGGCCGCCTGTGTTTAAAGTGGCTTCCCTTGTCTATGAGACGTGACATGCATACTATTAATTGGACTTTTAAATGTTTCTTCCCTAGGGCAGGTCACAAAAAATTTCTAATAAAATTCCGAAAATCTTATTAGGTGTTGTGCTCCTCTTCACCCGTCTTGAACGACAAGGGGTTTCAGTCTTGACTCTGCCGTTCTTTCACCTAGATTTCTTTTTAATAATATTGCAAGTGAAATGAAGGATTCTAAGTCAGCTGTGGTTTTTAAAACTCGTATTTTCGAATTATATTATAAATAAATCAAACGTTTTTTGGTTACTTGTTAATTTTTTATCAGTTTAGCGTATAAATATATTTTAAATGTTGTATTTTAGCTTTTTTAAATGATTTTTTTTTAAATATTGTTGTACTTTTAACTTTTAATGTATTTTTAGTGACTGTAATTTAGGCTAGTTTTCCTAGCTCAAAGTTATAGTCATCCAAAAATTAAAGGGTACCTGTTCGAAAATTTCACCAAGAAAAAAGGTTCCCGAAAATTCTAGGTGACCTTTTTAGGGTAAAAATCCGTTAAAAATGGGCAATTATACCATTTTTAGATGTTCGAAAATCCACGCGCGTGACTGATGGTACGAGACGGGACGCCCTCGTTTCGCGCGTCTCGCGGCTTCGCCGCTCCCGCGCGCGTGCATTGCTCTCACTAAATCTGAAGAAAAAGAAAGACTGCTCGCAGTCTATATGTGGTTTTGCTCGCATTTCACTGTTGGTGTCACCCGCCGGTTGTATCGTCTCGCGTTTCATCGTTGGTTATTAATTTATTAATTTTTGAATTAACGGTAATAATAATGACAAGGGTCGAAACTCGATAGTTGCTCTCGTACAATCAATGCCACCAGTTGATTGGACCAGTTTACAAACAATGCCGCGCGGGGTAATATTAAACGATGACCATTCAGTTAAAACGAAAATAACAAGGCAATATCCGGCCTGTATCTGAATGTATATGCAATCTAACTTGAAACAATCTCAGAACCAAACAGAAACGCAAAGTTAACTTCCGTTCCAGTCAAGTGGACGCTTTCATAAATCGAAAAGTCGGCAGGACTTTTCCGCGGGTGACGGGTGACGAATTTCGGGTGGCGAGTGGCGGATGGCGGGTAGCGGGTGACGGGTAGCGGGTGACAAATTGTCAGGCCGTCAAAAATAAAAAAAATAGAAATAAAAAGTGGAAACCAAAAAAAGAAAAAAGATAATAAACATTGCAAAAAGCGATATTTTAGCAATATTCTTCTACACGATTATCGCATGCACGAGCTAACTTGAGGAACTCATAAAAATTAAAGTAATATTTATCCTGAGACCAGACTACTAAGATCGCATTCGCTTCTCGACATGTTTGAACAGTGTGTCAGATTTTTGACAAGTGGGTTTGTTCTTTTGTTATAAGTTGGGATAAACATTGCATTGCTCGTGGAATTAATCTTTTCCAATTTGGTTCCCGACTTGTAGTTTAAAATGAACAAAATGTCTATTTCGAGAAAACAAGAAAAATTTTCCTGGGACTAAAACAACAAAGCTGTCAATGTTTATGCGTACTAGAGAAGGAGCAACAACGTTTCTGACACTGCATGGACCGTTTTCACCTCATGTAGCGTCTCGGACGCGAATTGATTTCGTTGTATATATATACAAAAAGGATCTGCATTTTTTTAATACTACTTAAAAATACTGATTAGGATGGCAATCATGCCGCATACTAGTGCAAAAACTGAGCTACGACACGGAAGGCAATCTCTTGCAGTCTGTTATAAACACGGCTAAACAGTTGGGGAAGTGCAATCATCTTTCGTCTTGATGTGGAGGAAAAAGCAAACTAGACAAAAAATATCTTAACAAGGCATGGCGTAGGAAAGTGTAGAGATGCATGTACGAAAAAATTCGCTTCGACACGTGCCATGAGTCTTGCTTGACAGCCCATTTTCATTTGACACACCGCGTGTTAGCCTGCGAAAACATCCGTTTCTCCTCGCTCTTCGCCGATAGGGACGTTTCGCGTGGAAGAACGTCTGCGACTCAGCGACAGAAATTCCATACTGATGACGTAAAATCTGTCCGGAATCCGGTCAGAAGCGCTGATTGGTCGACGGTGTAGTTACATTGTTTTAGCTATTGTTTGCGAATGACAGACAAAAGACAAAAGGCCACAAAGGTCAAATGTAAACGCGAAGAATCTCTAACAAAACAGTCAATATTTGTGGAATATAGTCTTCTCTAGAAGAAGCATTTGAGTTTTGCTGGAGCTCGTTGGCAGATGAACACAACACTTTACCAAAATCGACCAGAAGTAACGTAAAAATTTAAAACCCCAAGACTACTGGATTTGTTATGTAATCATTGGTTTGCGTCATCAGTATGGAATTTCTGCAGCTGAGTAGCAGACCTTTCTCCACGCGAAACGTCCCGGGCGGCGAAGAAGGGGAAACGGATGTTTTCGCAGGCTAACCGCGTGTAGCCTGGCGAAACATCACTTGCGGTGCGGAGCTAGGAGAGGTGAAAGTTTTTACAGGCATGATTTCTCGGGGTTTTTTTCATATTTGAGGAAATAAAAATAGTCCGCGTAAGTAGATAAGACAAAACAAGACAATACTTTTATTTGGAGTCTGGTAGCTAGTACATAAACGTTGAAATTGTTTTAAAATTACAACATACACTCACTATAACGAGTTATAATATTTTATTTCATATATATTTTTAACCCGCCACCCGTCACCCGTCACCCGTCATCCGCCACCCGTCACCCGCCACCCGTCACCCGTCACCCGTCACCCGCCACCCGCCACCCGCGGAAAAGTCCTGCCGTCGAAAAGTCGGTAATCAATTTGTGGCCATTTTTAATACGGAGATTTTTATTTTAAATAGAAAAAAGTGGCCGGCCACAGTACATTTTATCCCTCAAAGGAGCTGTGTCACGAAA
This sequence comes from Porites evermanni, assembly GCA_942486025.1. Classification (NCBI taxonomy): domain Eukaryota; kingdom Metazoa; phylum Cnidaria; class Anthozoa; order Scleractinia; family Poritidae; genus Porites; species Porites evermanni. Next base: position 332,763 of record CALNXI010000187.1, on the reverse strand, counting down.
TTCAGCCAAATTAGGAAATTACAAAATGCCCCTTTAATTAAGAGAAACATAAAAATAGCCACTTAAAACTTTAAAGGAAGGTTAAAACAACATAACAGAAGCAACAGATGCCACGGATGGGCAAAACTAAAGAAGATCGAAACGGATTGAAATTAGCGTTTTTTAAAAACTGTTCAGCCTAACAGTTTTTCAAAGTTGGTCCCAGCTGCTTGAAACTTCAAAAATAATGCTCAGGAGACATATTTGTTTGTCTCGGATCTCTGATTTTGTCATTTACGTGTAGTTTCTTTGCTTACTTTCAGTTCCATAGCGATTGAGGGCGAGTAATTGGCGAAATTAAACAAAATGAACTGGACTGCCGTGACAACAGCCCCCTTAAACTGTTGTTGGAAAGAATTTCGTGAAAAACCGCTCGTCATACTTGAGTAAGGCTTGAAAATAAATTAGTTTCGTCCCTTGTCTCTTTTCTCTTACTCTAATTCAAATTGTTAATAAATTAGTAACATGAGCCGAGGGTGCCTCCGTTGCTGTGGATGCTTTACAGAAGGAGATTATCACACCATTTCCTACTGTGCGAAGTAATTACTTTTCTCGCCTTCGTGTTCCAATCAGAAATAAAAAGAAATATGATAATTGTCATTTCCCTCGACGCTTTAGGTGAGCATGCAAAAGGGGAGGACGTGTTTTCTGCGCGTTGCGAGACGGCCACCTTGAAGTCTGAGCACTCGCGCTAAAATGTAAACAGTTTTATAACACCTTTAAGCCACTTTGTTTACATTTGCTTTAAGTCAGCTCGTTCTTTATATGATATAAATGCAAGCTTTCACAACCTGCAGTGCGTTTTACACCAGAATTTAGCTATGAGAGGCTAGGAAGTTGAATAGCAACGAACTGCAGCTTTTGTTCATGATTTTTCAGCAAATTGCAATCATTGATCTCCGAGGTTATGTGTGTGCAGATTCAACGATACGGCTGTACTTAACTGTGCGCCAATTCTTAAACTTTTTGGCATGAGCTTGCTAAACCGCAGCTTCGCAGTTAATAGAAAACAATAGGAGTTTTCTCAGTGTATCGCGTGTTACGCACGCGCTAGTGCGTAGTGCTCGTATTTCTATTTAATCTCTCTGATGGAAAAAATTTAACCACAACAATGGAAATAATAATTGAATTTTTCTTTATATGGAAGTAGTATGACATTATGATTTGACCTCTGATCGAAAAAAGCCAGCTTTGCCTTCTTGAGCTGACCGTAAAGGACGGCGTGCGCTTCTGGGTAGTTTAGATGACATTACGAGAAAACGACGGTCCCCCTATGCCTTCAAAATGGTTCTGACACCCAACGATATTACGATAAACATGTAAGTGGTATTATTTATCGGCATTCTGGTAGGCATTTTGTTGTTCGAAACGTTAGATATTCTAATCCGACTGCATTTGCTTGGTGACTATTATGTATAATCTACTGTCAACGATTTAAAGTGTGTGCAAACGGGTTACATACAAAATTTCTGATATTTAATGACGGGCTTGCGGAAATACTGTTGTAGTAACTCAGCCTAAATTCCTGGTGATGTCATAGATCGAGAGGCAGAAAACAGAAAGACCCAGCGATCAAATGGATTCGGTCGTATACTGAAATCGCCATCCCGCCAAAACGTGTCCAAAGCCCGCCAAAACTTACCAAATCTCGTCGCTAAAGCTGTTTAACTCTTTATCCAATCAAGAAACAGCTATGTGTGGCAGGATTTTAGAGACTGAGGTATGGGAATGGAAATCATTGTTAAGGGAGTCTTTTGATCAATAGCTGCTTGCGGCTTTCACTTTTGTCATTAGTATTTGTAAGATTCTTGCGAGAGGACTAGAAAAGAAAGAGGAATGGAGCGCCGGAGAAAAGCCTGGAGAGAAACCACTAGTAAGCACCTAAACATGTTTCGAGGGTAACTAAGTTTAAAAAATAATGACTTTACTGTTAAGTGCGGCGAGTTTTATTGTAATGCCATGGTGTTCTAGAACTCCTAAGTGCAAGTTAACTCCTAAGTGCGCGCCCGTGATTCTGTGAGTTAGACACCAGGGCATTATGAAATCACTTGCNATTCTGGTAGGCATTTTGTTGTTCGAAACGTTAGATATTCTAATCCGACTGCATTTGCTTGGTGACTATTATGTATAATCTACTGTCAACGATTTAAAGTGTGTGCAAACGGGTTACATACAAAATTTCTGATATTTAATGACGGGCTTGCGGAAATACTGTTGTAGTAACTCAGCCTAAATTCCTGGTGATGTCATAGATCGAGAGGCAGAAAACAGAAAGACCCAGCGATCAAATGGATTCGGTCGTATACTGAAATCGCCATCCCGCCAAAACGTGTCCAAAGCCCGCCAAAACTTACCAAATCTCGTCGCTAAAGCTGTTTAACTCTTTATCCAATCAAGAAACAGCTATGTGTGGCAGGATTTTAGAGACTGAGGTATGGGAATGGAAATCATTGTTAAGGGAGTCTTTTGATCAATAGCTGCTTGCGGCTTTCACTTTTGTCATTAGTATTTGTAAGATTCTTGCGAGAGGACTAGAAAAGAAAGAGGAATGGAGCGCCGGAGAAAAGCCTGGAGAGAAACCACTAGTAAGCACCTAAACATGTTTCGAGGGTAACTAAGTTTAAAAAATAATGACTTTACTGTTAAGTGCGGCGAGTTTTATTGTAATGCCATGGTGTTCTAGAACTCCTAAGTGCAAGTTAACTCCTAAGTGCGCGCCCGTGATTCTGTGAGTTAGACACCAGGGCATTATGAAATCACTTGCACACCAAGTGGAAATTTAAGGGTTGATATGTTTTAGCCGAGTGAGCGAGTCTTATTGTAATGCCATGGTGTTCTAAACTCCTTAGTGCGAGTTTTATCATGCAACAGAAACACTAGGTGGCACTCCCGTGATTCTCTGAGTTAGACACCAGGAAATTATGAAATCAGTTGCACACTAAGAGGAAAATTAAGGGTTAATATGTCTGATATGTTTTAGCTTGAGTGAGCGAGTTTTATTGTAATGATTTGGTGTTCTAGAACTCCTAAGAGCGAGTTTTATCATTAAACAGAAACACTAGGTGGCACGCCTGTGATTCTGTGAGTTAGACACCACAGCATTATGAACATAATTAATGATACCACTTCTCTCGATCTGCATAATTATTCAAATTAATTATTTATCTACATCCATGCAATAAAAACTAATCAACTGCAACGAATCACACCGAGGATAAATTCCCGCCGAGAACCATCTACAAAAATGATTGTTCAATTTTGTTTTGTTTTTTCTCTTTTACGCCTTTTGTTGAACAAATTAAAGAAGCACATTTTAAAACTGACAACCGACAAATGAAAAGAAAGTAATTAAAATATGTGTTGTTCTGTGAGAGTTCTGACTGAGACTGAATGGAAAACACCAGGTGCGAACGTTTGCTTCTTGTATGAAAACGTTTTTATTTGTTTTTGTTGTTTTTGTTTTTTGTTCACTTGAAAATTACTTTGGATTCAGAATAACCAATGTTAGAGTAAAAATGGATCATTCCGTCAGTCTGAGGTGGAAAAGAACGTTTTCAACATTTTCAAAGAAATTTGTATTTTTCTGATAATGGCGCATTCCATTTGTGAGTTGATTTTGTGTCCAGTGCTTCTTTCGCCGGGCTGAATTAAAAACCGCTTGTATTCTGTTATTAGTAGTCGCGCTTACTTTTTTTACATGCCCAGATTTATTTACCTTTGCAGAACCAGCTTTATCCTTTTCTTCAGTCAAAGAATCGTAATGCTAACGCATGCAAGTGAACAAACTTGGGCGCTTAAAACTTAATTAGGCTCAAAGGTAGAATTGAAGTGTTTAAGTGGTGATGATTGGTCGTAATTTGTTTTATGGAATTGTTTTCCCTAACCTTTGTGCCTAATTTGGTCTAAAAAAACAACATACTGGAAGGTTTTTTCCAACGACATAGAATGTGGAACAAAAGCCGCGATTACCTTAGAGTTTTCTTTTAACCGGAAGTGGTTTTCTTGGACGCATGTGCATTTCAGAACGCAGAGTGTGCGAGGATCATACGGAAAATAGGAGAGGACTGGGGAGGAGATATTGCGCTGATAAATTTGCTTTACTGAATTTTATCGGAGAAACTTTTTCATGAATGCGAAGACGGTGCCTTTAAATTCTACGAGCAATAGTCTTCTCGAAGAGGCATGAGCTATCACGCACGACGCACGACGCACGACCCACGGCCCACCCACCCACGCCAATAAGTCAATCTCGGTTCTGTTCTAACTTCTAAAACTAGTAACTAACGAGGTAAAAAGTGTAAAGTGGTGTCGTTTCATATTACACCACAAAAATAGCCGCGTTTCTAGACTGTTAACGTCTCCTATTTTTCGGTAAAATCGAGCGCTTGCTATAACGGGCGGCCACCTTGGTTTCAAATGTCATTTGTATAGAAGTGAGCACCCTGTTTATAGCAATGGGGGGAAGAAAGTCTCGCCTCCTCACAATCCGCCATTGCTTATTAGATGGTGATAATGATGAGAATAATAAGACTTTTAGAATATGTCGCTTTTGTATAGCTAGCTGAGAAGAAAAGACCTTTTTGAGGACAGGGGTATGGGCTCCTATTGAGGTCACTTAGGCCTATTGAGACCAGCCTTTTTTTTTGCTTCCGGAGCTCCGCCCCGCCCCCACCCCCTCTATCACTTCAAAACCGCTCTTGATACGGCCACCAAAATTACACAAAATAATATAATCATCATTTCCAACCTCAATAACCATAACTTGATTGACATAATGGCGTAATTTGACCACATTATGACGTCGTATTGTTGAATTTATTGGCAGAATCCAAATTCCATCAATTTCAAATACTTAAAATATATAGTAAGGCGTCTGACAAGATCAAGGAGTTGGCTAGCACATTAATAACCTGTAACAATAGCAGTGATGTCATGATGACATCATTTATTACCAGGAGCCCATAACCCGGAGCGAGCAACTTCCGATGAGCTCGTGTCACAGTGTTTTCTTGGACCAGTTTATTTTTAGAACGGATTTGGCGCGAATTTAGATATCTTTTAAATTCCACAAACCAGTCATCAAAACCTACAGACCTCAAGACGATATATTTTTTTTCCCTTTTAATAACGTTTAGTTTTCCTTTTTGATATCTTATTCTTCGAATGCGCTCATAGACAGGGTGGAGATTCGCGGGAAAAGTGCGTATCCAAAAATAAACTGGTTCGTAAAAACGCCGTGGCATAGGCCAGGTATGGGAGTTGCTCGCTCCGGGTTATGGGCTCCTGTTATTACTAAGAAGGATCTGGAACCATCCATAATCTTGGACCCACCAATTTGAAGTAATTAAGTGTATTCAATTTTCCTTAAAACCCATCTAAAAAGTGGTAATTGTGATAGGATAGAATTGATTTGTATGTAAAAGGATGCTTAGGAAGCTAGCAAATCCATAACTTGTGAAAATCCGAGAAATTAACAAAACTGTTAAGAATTGAAAGGCTAACAACTGCCAATTGGTCATTTTAAATTCATGTTTTTTTTTTTTTTCAAAACGGTCAAGGAAAAGCCTGGATTACACAAACAGTTACAATTGATAAATTTGATAAAATATTGCTAAATTTAATAAGCAAAAATAGAAATAAATTCTTTAATAGGAAAAAAGCAAATTTTGAAAAGCATGGCTGTCAATAGTCCAGTCATTTTACGCGGAAAATATGGTCAACCCGGAACAAATTCCCACAAAAGAAATCTCAACGGTTTCAGACTCAAAATTTATTGCTTAATAACATATATATCAAAATTCCCCAAACATCCCAGCATGGCAACATGTCGAAAAACTAGATTTTGTTGGAGCTGTTGACCGCCGCGGCATCTTTCACCGCATGAAAACGAGGCTAATCATAAGTTGTCTGAATGCCTACTAAAATACAGCACAAATCATAACTATAATTCATTATAAAGATGAAACTTAGTTATTTACATCCTTATAATTAATGATACAAGACTGTAAATACATCTGAAATGATTTTTATTGGGGGAGTGGGGGCGGAAATGCACAGTTTTGTGCCGTAAAATATAAACGCGCACTGCTAAAATTTTACAATAATATAATGAGATCTGAGCGAGAGAGGAAAAATTTTAAAGTCGTAGTAAAACAAGAAATAAAGAAAGTTTTAGCAAGGAAAGAAATGCATTTCCTCTTTTAATTGAAAGGCTTAATTTGGTGGTGCTGTATCATATAACCCGGTTATTTTGGCCGCCAAAATTTACCGTACAGCGGAGAACTAATTTGTCGGCGTTTGTCTGAAGAACACACATTTCAATCCAAACACAACTCGCCGGTGTTTGTCTCGTCAAATCTCGTCTTCTTTGCTTTCTTTGTTCAGGTGAGTAACTTATATTCTTCGATTCAGGTGCTCTCCTACACCGGGTTTCATGGCCATAGCAAGTAACATACCAGGAAGTGTGCCGCCTGTACTGCCAGTACATCCTGAGAATGTACGGTAACCAAGCAACAGCGGTGTTTGACGGTTATGGCAGTAAACCCTAGACCAAGAGTATGACCTACCAGAGGCGCTCAGCAGGAAAGGGAAGTGCAACCGTAACCGTCCAAGATGGGATCAAAGTGACGGCTAAGAAAGATGCATTCCTTGCCAACCCAGAGAACAAGAACGGTTCATTGCCATTTTACAGCGCCATTTATCAGAAAGTGGCTGTCGCCCGTTGCAAGCTGAGGGTGATGCAGATGTTCTTATCGTCAAAACAGCGGTCGACTCTGCCGTGACGCATCCCACATCCCATCGTAGGAGATGATATAGTTTGATATAGTTTGTCTCGTAGCTAAGGTTCTATGAAGTGAAGGGATCGCTTTCCGAGGTGACGGGCGAAAAACGAGAAAGACTCTTACGGGTAACCGCATTTATTCGAATATGTGCCCAACCTGGAATTAGCGCCCACCTCGAATAAGCGCCCATCCTAAAGACAGAAAAAGTTAATAAGCGCCCGGCCTCGAATAAGCGCCCACCCCCAATCCACCTCCCTCCCAGTCAAACTCAAATAAGCGCCCGCTCCCACCCCACCCCATTTCACCTCCCACCCAAAAAAATTGAATAAGTGCTGATAGGAGACTTCCCTGAAGACGGAGTTTTCTTTCAGCACTTTAGTTCTTTTAAACTCCTCTTAAAACCCGTTACTGTACTGTTGGAAGATTAGCTAAGATTAGAGGAGTAAGGCAAGCTGTGAAGGATACCATGAGAGAATTTTTATGTTCATCGCCAAATTAGATTGTTATATAGCTGGGGAATTTTTTCCAACAGCGAGTGTTCTCATTGGTTACTTCCAGGTCGCACGAAATCTATTAACCAGGTGGTGTGCGCACTACGATTGCGATGCATTGTGGCGGGAAGAACCGCCGCCATCTTAGATGTCGCAATATTATGCGCAGTAGAGGGTCCGCAGTTAAAAACAAGGGAAGTTCCCTAAATTTCAATATCAATATCATTGTAAGAGTCTATTTTCACTTGAAGAAAAAAAGTTAAGTGTGACCGTAGCTACTGTACATCATATAAAGATTATTGAAGCGAGATAGAATTAAGTATATAAATTTACTCCCTTTAATTGCGTTAAAATACGCTTCACTATACGTTGATCCTGTATCGTGTGCTTCTTTACATTGGATATTAGAGCCTACAATTTGAAAGTTTTGTTTAGGCTGTTTACAACCCCTTTTTTGCTCATATTTTTCTCGATGGACGTGTTAACCACAGGACATGTGTGTCCGTGGGGAGCGTGAGGTTTACGTTTCTTCCATTAATATACGTTTAGAAAAAAAAACAAAGGTAGTAAAGGGTCTTACTGTTCAGAGTTCTTGATGACGTTTTGTACAGTGACTCTAACTTTTAAGTCTGCGGATGAAATCCAATGATGTGACCATTCAAAAGCTCTGACTACCTGTACTTACACAAGGTGCTATTTGTTTTCAAAATTTCACAAAGTGAAATTTGGTTTTTGGTCGAAATTTGCTTTTGGTTAAATTTGCCAGTGAAAAGGGTCAAAAAGTGAGTTTGTTTAAGCGTCATCTGGGGCAAGTGCCCCGGCTATGACCTCTGAAAGGGGAGGTCCCAACCGAAAGAGATACCTTTTTTAGGCTTCAGGAATTTAAAATGGTATGGTTTTCACTATTTAAAGTATATGAAAGGGTAGGGAAATCGTCATTGCGGACTGTGAAAAGACCTTAAAGACCTAACAGTGTATTTTATAACTGTAAAAAAGCCAAGAATACTTCTTGGTGAGTGATTAATTCATATTTAAAAGACGCCGCATTTACAGCAGTTAAAGAGTAACCGCATTGAAACTAGGAGAATGAAAGGGGTACGAATTGTCGGTGGAAAGGTATAGGAAACTGGTGCTATTTCTGTCACAAATAGAATCTTTAACCAATCATAAGAACGCTTGTTCACCCAAATGATCCCAGAAGTCGTTGCGGCGAAAGGTTGTACCCAGTCATCCTGAGTGAGGAATTTATATGGTTGAAGAACTAAAATGTTAATTAAAACTTCTTTATCACAGTCTTACTCTGACCCAACTAGTACAAGAAATATCTGACTTCCCTGTAGAGAACTCTAATTCTTCTGGAGCGTATTAGAAAATTAAAGAAGGTGTGATCAGGGGCTTTCTCATTTTTGTCCTGAATATTGTAACACTTAGCTGCCCTCAAAATCCTGAGAGGCGAAAACCTCTCTGCCCACCCTTTCAAATCAAGGAAAGAAAATGCCCCTTTTTTTTGTCTTCGTGGACTTCATCTTTGGTTTCGAGTGCTTTTCCATTTTTTATTCTGTGCATGGTTGTAGGTCTCAGAAGATGCAGCAAAAGCAGCCAATTCCGTTCAAGATATCCTTGAGTCAGCATATTAGCTGGCTGTATAAAACCGGCATAGATTTCGCCGTTCTTTTTTGTACGCTTTTGACTGGGTACGCTTCAAGAATTACCTCTGAGCGCCCCAGGAGCGTCGAAAGTACCCCTTTAGCGCCCCTTCCTTCCTTCCTCCTCTATCAGAAGCTGTGGTTGTTCCGAGAGTGTTTAAGGTGACTCGACCCAGTTTTTTTGGGGGGGTACCATCCTACTTTGAAGCTCTCTGGTATCCCCACCTTTACTTTTATCGTAAGTATAACACATAGAATGGATAACATATAGATCAATTTGTCATTATACAGCATTCTTGTTCAGCACGCGTGCAATGACCGCGCTTGGCTGACTTCCGAATATGATAATTTTGGTACAGTGAGACAGGCCATCGCGTGATACATAGAGGTTTAAGGTGGCTCCGTAATTAATACAAGAGCATTTAGCTGTGACAAATTTTCCGTCATAACTTTTTCGATTTTAACGCGATGGCTGCGAAACTTTGCAAATAACAACAGATATCATTCGGCAATGATACGGAATATTCCGATTTCATTGATGGTAAATATTTCTTGAGAAATTAGCGCTTAAAAGGACCCCACTGTTCAAAGAAAATCGCCTCGAATAAAAAAATTTGCTGATATTTTTTACTGAAATTTCTGGTATCGGCTTTTATTGATATAAGAAATATGCCAGAGGAATTTCAGAAAAATCGTTGGAGCAGAAGTCCGTAACTAAACGTCGCTCAAAATTCAGCTGTGAAATTGTTTTGGAATTTCAGAAATAATTTACTATCAGGTAGAAGAAGCCACCAGTTTGAATTTTCGGGACAAGTAAATTCAACGTTTGCTAATTCACAAAACAAAAGCCGATTGCCTATGGTGCTATTCTTTAAAAGGTACTTTTTAGTTTTAGAAGCACTATAAATTGCTCAAAACCTTGCTCTGAAGTGGAATGACTTGTTCTTCGACATTTTTAAAATATCCCTTGGCAGTTTTGACTCAAACTCTTGCTGGATACATTTTGATGTATTGCAATGCATTTTCAACGACTTTTGCTGCTGTTCGTTGCTTCCAAGTCAGGAAAAAAGTATTGAGGTTGGACGCTACCTCGTACCAGAGCTCAGATAGAACAGTCCAGCACCTTTGTTTATAACTACAAAATGAGCACGAGCGGCAGTTCTGCGAGGAATTCGCACCTCACCCAGGGGGGACGAACGACAATGATGACCATGCCCGTGAACCTAATAACATCACAAAGCAAAATAAAGTTATCGCAAAAATACTGCCCGTGAATAAATTTACAACTCTGAAATTTTTGTCATGACTCCTTCCTTCAATAAATGGGTATTTTTTTCTTGATTATTGTGTTTTGCTCTGCAATACATGTTTATACAGATCGGTTCACAGACATGGACATCATTGTCATTCGTCCCCCTGGCTGAGGTGCGAATTCCTCGCAGAGCTGCCGCTCGTGCTCATTTTCTGGTCATAAACAAAGGTGCTGGACAATTCTATCTGAGCTTCGATACAAGGTAGCTTACAATCCCAATACCTTTTTCCTGAATTGGAAACAACGTACAGCAGGAAAAGCCGTTGAGGATGCATTGCAATACATCAAAATGT